>VXBL01009710.1:81625-134570 GCA_013400195.1 Aramus guarauna
TTCTTGTCCACCAACAACCCCAAGTCCTTCTCCTCAGGGCTGCTCTTAATCTGTTCCCCGCCCAGCCTGTAGTTAGTTGTGCTTGCAATTGCCCCCACCCATGTGCAGGACCTTGCACTTATTTTTGTGAAACTTCATGAGGTTTGCACGGGCCCACCTCTCAAGCCTGTTAAGGTCCCTCTGGATGGCATCCCTTCCCTCCAGCATGTCGATCGCACCACACAGGTTGATGTTGTTGGTAAATTTGCTGAGGGTGCACTCAATCCCATTGTTCATGTCACTGACAAAGATGTTACATAACATTTCTTAGCTATGTTTGGCGCAATATTATCTGAAATCTTTTGGGTAGTATTTTCAACACAAGTATTTAATTTAGTTAGAGCCTCCTTGCAAAGGATCAGAGCTTGTCTAAAAAGTTTAACTTCACGATTAGTTAAATTAATCCACATGCAGATTTTTCTAAAGTGTCGTGGAATCAGTGCCTGGATGAATTCAAATACTAAGATAAAACTCATGATACAAACTGACAGAAATCAAATTTTTTGTAGCTACCATTCCTACCTAATGCCATTATGCACCGCAAATATGAGATTGGGAGCAGCCAACCTTTCACAGTTTAGCAGCCATAAAAGCATAATGTAGCATCTGTCATAAACTGCTGGCATTAGCACTCTCCTACTATCTGTTGTGTTCCTTTTTCTGCTTTGTCATTCCTGCCTTTGTACACTATGATCTGAACTGCTTTACCTCCTGCCACAGTCTTAACTCCACCTCTGTCATCTCAGATTCTTTTTTTCCTGTCCCTGTTGGGCTGGGAGCAGGCTGAGGGGAGACCTTATCGCCCTCTACAACTACCTGAAAGGAGGTTGTAGTGAGGTGGGGGTCAGCCTCTTCTCCCTGGTAACAAGCGATAGGACCAGGGGGAATGGTCTAAAGTTGCGTCAGGGCAGGTTTAGGTTAGACATTAGGAAAAACTTCTTCACAGAAAGGGTTGTCAGGCTCTGGAATGGGCTGCCCAGGGAGGTGGTTGAGTCCCCGTCCCTGGAGATATTTAAAAGAAGGATAGATGAGGTGCTTAAGGACATGGTTTAGTGGTGGGATGGCAAGGTTAGGTTAGTGGTTGGACTTGATGATCTTAAAGGTCTTTTCCAACCTAGATGATTCTATTCTATTCTAGTGGTTTGCACAGAGGGTGCTGTGCTGCTGCTCAGAAGCATCTCCGGTGTTCGGTGGCAGAAGAGTGTACCATGTCCCACAGAAGGACTTGCAAAGGGGGAAGGGTTCTTGCCTTACTGCAAGGCAGCAAATCCCACTCCCAACTCAATTTGTAGATAATTATTCTTAATTTATTATTATTTGGAGAGCTGTGTTTGCACCACAGTAGAAGCACATGTGGCTTATAAGTAGCTAGTTGGTCACACCAGATTAGTCTGAAGTATTATGGTACTATTACTTGCAAAAGCAATATGCTAGCTAGGGTTTTTCAATAACGAAAATTTTAAAAAATGGAGTAATGGCAAGCTTAGATTTATTAGTTTTGCTGCTTGACATGCAGCTTGACCATTACTGAAATCCTTTTTTTTTTTTTTTTTTTTTATTTCACTATAAAGGGGTTTTTGTGCCAGCCTTTTTGCCAAATAAATGTACCTTTAAAGTCATAAACTCAGGTCAGGGAAAGTTCCCCTTGAAGGCTTTCAGAGCAGGTTTTATCTAATAATTCGCTGTTGGTGAAAAATGACTTCAGCTTTTAACCTAAAGTGGGTGTTCAGTGTAAGATTTATTTCTTTGTTTCATGTTATTTCCATCATTTCCTTTTACTAGCACTTCTTAATGGTCTAAATAAGAATATTTTTTCCCTTCTATATTATGTGAAGGAATTATTACCAAATCAATATTCCCTTTTTTCCTGTAATGTTTTCTTGGTTTTAGAGTTGTGCAAACTATGTGTACTGAATAGAAGTATGGATGTTTTTTGCATAAATTACATTTTTTCACATCCAGAATGCCGGCCCATTTATTCCAAAGTTGATCTTGGTGTATATTTCAGTTGCTTATTTTCCAAACAGCAATTGACAGCTGGACTGAATTGAATAGTTTGTAAAATATTTTTAATTTTATTGAAATCTTGTCATTTATCCAATGAAGTTTACTAGAAAATTCCTCCGAGAAAAGTTTGCAAGTTCCATAATCATGAATCCCAACTTAAGACAAGGAAAAAACAACATGTAGGTCATGATACAATGGTTTTAATAGCTGGTAATGTCTATTAGGAACTACAGTCTGTCTTCATATTTCATGAGTGCGGGTCCAAAGAAGGTAGAATATGTGCAGTAATGGGTTAACAAGAATATTGGAGTTAAGATTCTACACTGATGTTAATCTTAAAGCCTACAAGTTCTGGCTTAATTTTCTTCAGCATGTGAGTTAATGAGTATCTTATCATTACTTTAGAATCCCAGATGCAATATTTACAATTTTTGCATCAAATTATTTGAATAGCTAACAAACTCAGCTGTGGCTTTTGTGTGTTGTGTTGTTTAAATACTGTTGCTTTGACTGAAAGCATGTAAAAATGTGCACTTCATGCCAACCTGGCAGTTTGTCTGTCTTGTGTAAAAACTATCATCTTTTCTATTAAGAAAATCATATTTCTAATTAGAAATAGTTTATTTAACTCTTCATCAAAAAGATCTGTTGCTATGACATGCAACCTGTAAAGTGGAATTCTGGTCTTAAAACTCACCTGTAATCTGAAGTTGGAGAAATGCAAACATGTGCTCTGTTGCAGGCTGCTAATTCACTGTTGAAAGACACTTGCTGTACTTGAATAGAACTCATTAAATGTAGTATTTTTAAAAAATATGCCTCACTTAACTGTGGCTTTCCAATGTTTAGATACCACTATATGATTTCCTGAATGCTAAATAGTTCTTTTCCTTTCAGCAATAGAAAACATCTTTCCATTATGCTAAATCTCTGAGTATTTTGAAAAATATTCTTATTGTATTGATATAGCCTTTAATACTACAAATGATACCATAGCATTTTTCTTGATTCATAACACATTTCTATTAGTTTAAATACTAATGTTCTTTTTTTGTTCAACAGAATCATTGATTTTATTGCATTCCAGATTATATACCTGTTTTATTTTGGCTAACACCTTTAAAACAAAACCTATCTAAATAATTTAAAGAGAGGAGACTTGATATGGTAATTGAAATACAGGTACACTACAGTGATAGCAAGGCTTTATGAATGTTGTAGTACAACTTTGAATTAATTCTAGAATGAAATGTGAAAGTCTGAATTCCTTGATTTATCATGGAACATGGATGTCCCAGCTCCAGCATGGCAGAGTTCTTAAGAGCAAAGCTTGGGAGGATCAGGGATTACGACTACCTTCCAATAGCTGTGAGTTTGAGGAGTTGAAAACTAACACCAAAAGGGAAGATTAGGAATGAAGTAGACAAATAATAAAAGAATAAATATGTAATCAGGAAATACTTTACAGATGGATGATTTGATCTGATAACTGTTCTAAACTTAGTTCCATCTATATCTACTTTCTCGTGAAATGAGAGTAATTTTGTATTTCTGAAGTCTGTATCAAAATATATAAAGTAGGTTTCCTAAAACATCAGAATAAGAGTTTATTCTAGTGCTGAAATGAGAGAGAAAAGAGTGAACTACCTCAGAAGAGGTCTACTGAGGACAATGATTTTCTTTTTTAATGTAGCGATATTAAAACACAAAAAAAAAAAGGGAAGCGCCATCACAGATAGTGATATCACGGCTGTTCTAAAAATAAGAAAGCAAGAAATAGAGATTGACATTTTGTTTTCTGACAAAACCTATAGTACAACTTCTTTTCCCGAGATACGCATCCCAGGTGTGCGCTAGCTCTTAAGAGCTGAACACAGTATTGGATATGTTCATCTCTTCACTATTTCATGGGTTTCCTCCAGAGCATTTTATTTTGTGACTTGTACGGCAGTTATTTTAAAAAAAACATTTTCAAATGCAGTGGTACCTGGCAGTAAGGATTGTGGTATAGGCTTAGCATTTGAAAACTGTGATTTTTTTTTTACTCAGCAAAAGGTGTATTTCATGCTGTTACAGTCTTTGAAATGACCTGTCTCTTAACACAGGATGAGAAATTGAAACTATTTTCTCTGAAACATTTGTGTTAAGCAGGTGTGTCATGACTGGAGTCTTTGCCTTAATCCATGAGGCTTCTTCCTTTCCCAGTCTAAGATTATCATAGACATGAAAGACACTAAGATATAAATTTTAGGTATTTTTAAAATATATTTCTAAAATATTATATACAAACACAATATATGTATACAATACGTAGAATGAGGTGTTTATATGTATTTCCTATTAATGCATTGTTGATTTTTAAAATAGCAGATGCATTTTAAGAGACCCATCACCACTGGTTTTTATATTTGCCGTTTGTTTCCCTCAGCTTGCCAGATTTTTACTTTTTTATTTTTAAATAGAAAAAAAGATCTGCATGCAAAAAAGATAGTCAAGCCAATTTACATCCTTTATAGAGATGTATGTAGGATGCAAAAAAAGAGAGGAAGAAGATAAATAATTGGAGAGTGATGGAAGCATGATCTTATGTCAGATTTTATGAAAAGCGGCAGACCATATGGACTGAAACAATCTTTGTCAATCCACTATTGTGGAAGTAATACCATAGTTCACCTCTTTTGGGGTGGGAAGCAAATACATCATGCCACTTGTGTTTCAGAGCTAGGTATTACATAACCGATCGGATGTAAGCCTGTATTTGCTGAAACTACATCATATGATGTGGCTTTTATTTTTGGTATGATCTTATAGATCAAATCACTGTAATATGATCATTTAAAAGCAGATTATTTTTATAGAAATACATTCACCAGAGAAGTATAGTGAAAACAGACTTTTATTATTGTCCCACAAGGATGGGGAAATAATGTAGATAGTTTCTTAAAATTTTGAGTTACGGGGATTATTGGAGAAATTCATAGTTAACCACTTGCACCCACATTTTCAGATTGTACAGTGTTTCCTTGATTTAAAAAAAAAACAAAAACAAACAATGCAACAACTTGCAGTGTAACCTTTTTTCTGATTGTAGAATAATGTCCTTTGTCTGCCTTTATCATAAACCTGTCTTTTGGTAGGCTTCCAGCAGGTTTATTTGCTTTGGTTTGACACTGGGCAAGTTTTTGATTCTTTTAGAATCATGCTGAATTGAAGGTATGCTTTGCAATATGTGCTGTCTTAGGTCATCTACAGAAATTTTTTAGATGACTTTTCACAAATGTGAAAAATTATCTTTTTCTTTTTGGCCAATAGGCTTCTCCTTGCTACTCAACTGTAACCTAATGCCTTTTCCTATCTTGTAGTGTGTTAAAATTGACCGCTTAAAATATGATGTAGTTTTTTTTTGTTGTTGTTCCTGAAGTTGCCTTTGTCCTAGTGTCATATGCAGTTTAGTTGAAGACGTTTTGTAGTCTTGTGCTTTTATTCTTTTTAAGATTGTCAAGGCTTTTGTCTTTTTCCTTTAAGCATCGGTTTCTAAACACTATTAGGATAGCATATTGTATAATACATTATAGCTTTATTTCATTTTAGTGCTGGCTTATCTGTTTGCATACTCATGTAAGACCTGTTTAACATCTTGGGAGAAATTTCACGGTTGTGTTACGTGAACAAGCTCCATTTAAGACACTGGAGATGTTTAGGGTGGTAAGGATGCTATAAAAAACTAATAAATACACTCTTTGTTCTGTCAGTCTGGGTTGTGTTTTTAAGCACATTTTATTTCAAAAGCTTGATGTTAATGAACACATAGTGGAAAAACACTGATAAATGTAGGTACAGCAAGAAAAAAATCCTTGGGAATACAAAACAGTATTTTCAAATGTCCTTTCATTAGTGAAGTTGTAAGTGAAATGTAAACAAATCTTCTCCTTTATAGATACTCTGTTTATTCTAAGTACTAGTAATGTAGAACTTTTTTTACTGAAAAGAGCTCTGTAAAATCTGAGTTATCTCTTCTTGGGCAGTACGTGTCTGAAGACAAGAATTAGTTGACAATATGGGTCAAAGTCTAATTCTGAGAATCTGTACTGGTGAATATAGAGAACTTAATTTCTTTTAGTCTGTTCTCTAAAATGGCTACACATGGATGTGTATGATATACTAAGCAAAAACTGCTAAAAAATATTTAGTAGATACTGTTATATGAGAGTTGCATATTCTTACAGTTATTTGGGATTCTGGTGGCTCTTTTTCATGCAGATAGTAAATATGAATAGAGAAATGCACTTTTTAATATTAATATGAGGTAAAATTGACTGCATCTGATTTGAATAAAACGTTAAGCCTGTTTCATTTTCTACACAGCTGCCAAGTGTGTGTATATTGTGTAGTGCTGCCTTTGAAATGGTTGAAAACCTGATGGGAACACTTACAAAGGCAAACCAGTAAAGGGCACCAGCTGCTGAAAAGCACCTGCTGAGCCACTGTGGGAATAGATGCATCTGCCTGTAGCTAGAAGTAATCTAACAAAGTACCTGCTTTTACCTGTCACGATTTTAATTTGTGTGAGGAGTCAACTGATGAAACTAGTTCTGAATACTTAAGAAAAGAAAAAAAGAAGGGGGGGGTGGGGGTGGGTGGTGTTTTTTGTACAAAAGAGCACCACTTCTGAGCAATAGGAGTCTGTGAAAGCTTCTCATTGAACAACTATTTTATGTTTTTGTTTAAGTAGAAATGAACCCAGATATGGCAGCCAAAAGTCTCAGCTACGCTGTGCATAATGTCTTACTAAAGGATGCAGTCAGTGTGGAAGAGATTATGCTACCAAAGACCAGGTTTCCAGTTTTGTTTGGCTTAGTTTGAGATGTGGATCTCAGGGGGGTTTGTGAGAGTATACGTTTCTTTTTTCATCACAGTGTATTTGATTTATTATGGATAATGCCCACACAGACATATGTTTTAGTCAGAAGTCATTACACAAATTTCCCAAATATGTTTTAAAACTGTTGTATGTTTTGTCTTTTGATACTTGAACTTTGCTTTTTCCCGTATGTTGGTGACCTTACCACAAAAAGTTCATCTTCTCTCCCCTACCTTTTATTTTCCTATGGTAAATAAACAACTTCTATGAGTGCTGCTGGTTGAGTTGGGATTAAGGAGAACAAAATAGCTGTATACTTGTAAAAAAAAAAGACTGATTGTGCTTGCAGTGTTGCCTTGTAAAATTTAGGGTAATGTCTTTTAACATCTATATTGTAAAACAGTATTGCCTTCTTGGTTAGTGGTAGTGTGAAATTAACTGGAACAGAGAAGAAAATTGAATTGTAGAAAGATTGTGACAGCAATACTTACTCTTCTGGGAATATTCTTCTGTTTGCCATTCTTTTAGTTTTTACTGGATGTGTTTGAAAGTTTCAACTACAATTACCCTTCAGAGCACTCTGTTAGTTTTTCTGGTTTTTGTTACGTACTATTAGAAAGAAATAGTTTATGTCATATGTTAAGGGCAAGCTACATTACATAGTTTGAAAATAGTATCCTGAAGTGACTTCTACATGGGCAGTTTGAATATTTGTTTCCATGTGAACAGTTAGAACTAATGCTTTTGTGTGCATAACATACTGTTGAAATAATTGGGACTTATTTAAAGATAAAAATACTGAAAGATACCTATACTTTAAAAGGATGTATTAGTATGAAATACTTTTACCCTGCTCCCTTTCAAAGCAAGACAATATTTAGGCTCCAAATTGTGATGTATGACTGACTGTAAAATTGAGCAACTTTTATGTATTAAATTTTGTAGAGCAAAACCAATGACCAATAAAAATCCAAGAAGCATTTCAGGTAGACACGTTCTGCCACAGGGCAGCTGCAGGTAGCTCAAAGAAATCCAGCTTTCTGTTTTAGAGCATTTTTTTTCCTCTTGTACTTCATCACTGTAATATTTAAAATCCAATTATAGCTGCCTAGCAACTTTGCAGCTGTTTTGTTTGTTGACCTCATCTAATGATACTAATAGTGAAATATTTAAATTTGGAAAGCAACTTGTTATATGTTTTTTTTTTTTAGGGAGGTACATTTATGTTATTCACTGAATATAGAGACTTTTTGGTATAAAGCACATGCAGAGATGTGTAAAGTTTTTAATGAAAACAACTCAAAGTAGTTTTAGTCATTTTGATAATTAAGACTGGAGAGTGAATAATGTGCTTCCGCTGCGTCCTGTTTAGGGAGTAGCCATTTCTCAAAGGAAATTCATAGTACAAGTGTGGAGGAAGAATGCAGTAGTCTACTTTGACAGCATACCTGAAGGCAAGTTTTCGTTCTTAGGAGTAATTGTTCTTCAATTTAAAGAGAAATACAGAATAATGTTTTAAATGCTAATTAAAATTATACTCAAGACCAAAACTGGTTTTCATTTTTAGGAAATGTAATCTGAAAATGAGACTTTTCAAAGATGAGGGAAGTGTGTGCTAATTCTGATGTGGTGTAACATTAAAAAGATAAACTCTCACTAAAAATATTTTAGACAAACTATAATTTGTCTGATATTAGTGTTTGTCTTTACTTAGCACAAGTTTCAGTACTGTCCTTGAGACATGAATCTCTTAGTCAGGATAAGAATGTCCCAGGTCTTTTGGTAATAGAAATAGGACTGAGATTGTCCATCAAGGAATTCAGTTAGAAATCACCAAATAGTTTTAAATGTTTTTAAAAGGTTTTGGGATAGACGAGCTATGTGACTAAAAGATTGACTTCATATCTGATAGACTATTCATCTCAGACTTGCAGTTTCCGTTAACCTTAAGATCACATGGTAACTGTTAATATAGTGGCAGTTTTAAAATTTTCAAAGAGTAGTATTTGTTTGAGTCTGCAGAACAACAGGGAGCAACAAGTGATGTAGAGTCTCTTAAAGCAGGAAACAGATTGTGTGTGTGTGTTCTATCTAGCAAAATACTTTTTCAGAATTCTAGTTGGAAAATTGGAATTATCCTATCACTTAATCTTTCAGTTAGAATATTGGAACTGAGCACATCAGATAAGAGTGGAGTTAATTTTTCTTTTCATGTGAATAAATAGGTGTACTTTGTATAATAATAGAAACCATTTCTTTCCTGTGTAGCATGTTGGAAATTAATCTGGAGAAGGGAAATAGGAACTTTGCATTTGCAGGATACAAAATATAGAGGAGGATGATTTTATTTAGCTGTTCTACTTATCATTGAATACAATATAATGAAGGAAACTTCTGTGCCAATGTTCCTCCTTCTCTACTTTTGTTCCCTGAATCTGAAAAGGATGGGGATTTTTTTCTGAGTCATCTGAGACTATGTAGGAGTTAATTTCCTATGATTGTTCTTCCCTTTGCTTTTGACCCCTGGGGACCTTTGTCCTTCTGGACCTCTAAGCATGAGACTGTCTCGCTGCAATACATATTACTTAGATGGAGACTCTTTAGCTTGTTGTCAAGTGTCTTTAAGCTAAATAAGAATGCATCCCACGTTTTGCATCAGTAATATGCCTGTTGTCCCATCAGTTGTATGGATATCATACATCAGAAAAAAGATTGGTTTGTATATCAGTAGTTACTGTAGCAGCAAAACACAAAGTCTGGTCCAGTTGTGACCTGCAGCATGTATCCTTTTCAAACTAGGTGTGAAAACTCTGATAAATCTGTAGTGTTGTTTGCAAAGCAAGAACCTTCTTCATCAGCTTTTCAGTTTTTTCTCATTCTGTAGTTTTCAATGTCTCAATTTTCCATTAATCTAAATCCTGAGAGGTGTTGAATGGAAATGCCCAGATGCAGCCCTTTAGAAAGTTTTGTGTCTTTGTCCTCACCCATACCTCAATCATTCATGTAAATCTATGTAGCTTGGGAGGGTCTGGATTTTGATCTCTCTTGTCTGATGTCTGTCTCTTCCTCATGGTCACCATTTTTCAGGTTTGGCCAAAAAGTGTCTGCTGCTTTCTCTCAGTACTCTCCATCCCTACTGTATTTTCCATCTTTTTTGAAATGTATGTATGCCCTTATCAACATAACTTACTGCTTAGAAATCTTAGACAACAAGAATGTGGAAGGAGAAGACTAAATTGTATCTTTCTTGATATGATGCAGTTGCTTCAGAATTCTGCCAACTGGTTTAGAAATGGCTAACTTTCAAAAAGTAGTTTCTCTGTGTCCTTTAACATCATCTCATAATTTCTTTATTTGTGTCATGGTTTAACCTCAGCCAGTAACCAAGCACCATGCAGCCACTCACTCCTCCCTCCCTCAAGGGGATGAGGAGGAGAATGAGAAATAACCAAACTAGTGGGTTGCGGTAGACAGTTTAATAGGATAACAAAGGAAAAGAATAATAATCATAGTAATAGTAATATATATAAAAAAGTGATGCACAAATGCAATTGCTTACAGCATATAGGGTGAAAACAAACAAAAAAAACAACACCCAATGCCCAGTCTGTTTCTGAGCAGTGATTCCTCCTCCTCCTCGCAGCTTCCCCAGTTCTATCCAGAGTATGACGTTCTATGGTAGGGAATATCCCTTTGGCCAGTCTGGGTCAGCTGTCCTGGCTGGGCTCTCCCAGCTTCTTATGCACCTGGCAGGGCGTGAGAAGCTGAAAAGTTCTTGACTTAGTGTAGACACTACAGCTACCTAGCCACAACTAAAAACATCAGTGTGTTATCAACATTATTCTCACACTAAATCCAAAACACAGCACTATACTGGCTACTAGAAAGAAAATTAACTCTATCTCAGCCAAAACCAGGACAAGTTGGGAAAAGTTAGCTAAGAACATTTTATATTAATTGCATAAAAGTGCTTCAGTTTTTGTCCTGTGTGTTAGTAGAGTAACTTTTTCCTACCAGTGGCCATAACTTACTCAGTTCCTTTAACTATGCCCTCATTATCCTTGCTTCTTATTTGTTGGGCTTCTCCATTTGTCTTGCAGTGTCTATATTCTTCAACAACTATAAAATTATTTTTTTTGTATTAGCTCTTTGATTACAGTTACATTACATTACAGTTACAGTTGAGTGTGCCTCAGACAGTGATTTCCGTTTAAAAAGGTGCTCTGTGTTTTCTCAGGGGAATAAATTAAGGGAGTATTGTGCCATCAGCAGAGCTAGGAGTCTGTTTTAGTTGTATAGAAGCATAAGAAATTATGAGAGTGTTCTCTGAATAGGAAAAAAAAAAAAAAACAAACCACAGACAACACAAAACCTGTAGAATAGACTGTAGCATATAAACATCACTTTCCTCATAGCTCCATCTAGAAAAATCAGGGAGATGATGGTAGCAGAGGTCTCAGTACATTAGCAGTCCAGGAGGAACCTTGCTGTTGAGGGTAACAACATTTTAAATGTTTTAAACTTTGTAGAGGTTGTTGTATTTCCCTCTTCCACACTCTTAGCTTTGTATAGCATTAAGTTCTTTCTAATTTTTAAAGGAAATAAACGCTCTTTATATGATACTGTTAACATGGATTAAATGTGAGCAAATTAAACTCAAATTCTTCTGTCCTCATATAACTTTAACTTCTGATCTTATTAGGAAATGCCACAACTGTCACCACTTTTCCTTTTGCTATTTTCCTGCTAGCTGCATACTTAAAGATAATTTTTGTGTGTAATTCACGAATGGCACCAGAAAGCTCTAAGAAGAGGCTGTGTCCTGATCTCCATTTCATTGCTATAATCTGGAATAATTCTCTTGACATCAGATGCTTTCAAGTTTACAATAGTGTCATTCAAATTGGAATCCCTTCTACGTGTCTATTTGGATGCCAAAATTTATGTACATTTGCTGTGCTGTAGAAGTAGTTGCTTTTATGGAAAAATCTTTGTGAAACACTTTGTTATCCATTTCCTCAAATCAAATCACCAGAGGGTATAATCATTCTGTCTATAATCTTTTGTCATATTATAACTAGGCTGAGGAACACAACAATTCACCCAGTGAGGGGAGGAGATTCCCTGAGCTGTTTCAGTGTTTTAACTCAGAGCTGTGAAAGCCTGGGAGAACTATGGTGCTTTCCCATCATGTCCATCAAACTGACTTTGGGTCTATACATGCAGAAGTCTTTGGTTTTAATCTATACAGTGAACCAAGGAATATTTCTCTAAATTGCATTTTTAATATAAATAGGTGGTTGAATAATTCAGAAATCTATAGAAAAGCTATGACTTGCTGCAGTGATTTGTATAGCATAGCATGTCAAGCAACTAGTTTAGATTGTGTTGGTGGCAATACATCTCCTAGACTTAAAAGGATTTTTGTTGAAATTACTTAAGGCATGTTAGCTCTTAGCTGTCATATATGAATTTAAATATTTTCCCTAACAGCTCTTGCTTTTGAATAGGTCTCTCTCCTGTCTTCAAGAAAGCAGATATTTTTAAAAATAAAAACAAAACATAAAAAACCCACACAGACATATGGGGGTTTTTATTCTTTGATTTTATTTTTTTATTATTAATATTTGCTATTTTTTTTCAAGGAGCACCTATGTTAACATAGTTAGTAGGAGACTAATATACTACTAGATTTCACTGCAATTTTGTTTTTTAATCGAACTGTTCTGGAATGCCTCCAGATGGAGATGGGTTCTTTTCTAACGAAAGTTTGTTGAAGAGCACCTGCTGTTACGAGCTGTCCAGAATTTTCCTGTTTCTGAGAACTGAGTAACTGTCAGAAAAATAACAGTTTCAGTATCTTGGCAAACATGAAGTCTGAAGGTCTGGAGGGGAAATGTTTAATCGGGATTTAAAAAATCAGGATCCAAATAAAGTAAAACCATAGTAATTTTCATAGTTTGTATGCTATGATAGCTTTCCTTCTTGTCTAACATGACACTGGATTTCCACTGTCCCACCCTCAACTAAGCAGAGATAATCCTTTCAAATTTAATGAACTTTGTTTATATTTTTCCCTCAGAATATTTTTTTTATTATTGTGACCTCTCTGTCAGAATCTAGGAAAATTATGCAATGTTTGTTTTGAGTTTAATGTTACTGATATAACCTGAAGGTATGAAAATTTCCCTGGTTTCTGTTGGCTACTACTACTTGAATACCTATTGCTTTAACCAGTAAATGTGATAATAATTTTAAAAATCAAGACCACATAGTTTTCTAAAAGATTATGCTTAATTCAAATTAAAAACATATTCAGGAAGGTCTCATGGGTTATGATGCTGTGTTCTATGAGATGTCAGAGTATAATTTTACCCTTATGGCTCATTATCTATCGTTTCTAGGAATTTCTTCTGGCTTCTTAATCTAATTAAGGGACTGGAGTATCTTTCAGGTGAGAGAGCTGGAGACGAGGAGGCTCAGGGGGAATCTTACAAATGTATATAAATATCTGATGTGAGAATGACTGGCAGAGAGGGAGACAGACTCTCCTCAGTGGTGCCCTGTGACAGCACCAGAGGCAATGGGCAGAAGTTAAACCACATGAAATTTCATCTGAACACAAGAAAATACTTTTTTGCTATGAGGTGGTCAAATCCTGGCACAAGTTGCCAAGAGAGGTTGTGCGGTCGGCATCCTTGGAGATATTTAAAACGCGGCTGGATGCAGTCCTGGGCAACCTGATGTAGGTGATTCTGCTTTGAGCGAGGAAGTTGGACTAGATGAACATCAACCTAAATGATTCTGTGATTTGTGATTACCACTACTAGTGACACAGATAGCCATACCATGCAAGATTTGCTTTTCGTTCTAGTCACTTGTAGCACGTACAGCTTTCAACCCAGCTGCTGGTTTGCTGGTGCCTTTTGTTACTTGCATCTCTCTAAAGTGTTTGACTCCAAGCTTCCTTTATAGCACATAACTCTTCGGGTGCTACACTTTGGATGAGACATAATTTGTACTTGCTTGAAGAAATTGTAATGCTGATTATGGCCCAAAGCCAATCCTAAGCTCTATTTGGTACGCTTGTATAATTTTCATATCTTTGTGTATGCTACTTGTTCCTGCAAAAATTGTCCCCCTAAGTCCAATGAAATCTCACTGATATGATTTGGTGCTAAATGGAGCAGATCCAAACATCGTGCAGTTTTTCTTTTACGTGTTATGAGCCTTTGCTTAAAATGTATGTATGCACTTTGAAAGAGAACATTTCAGTCTTTGGGGCAGGTAGGAAATTATATTCTCAAATAGAACTCCTAAGATAATATAAAAATAATTTTATCTTTATAATATTTATATAATTGTATTTTTATTTATTATGGTTCCTAAATCTCATGAGCTACCACCTCCATCATAGTAGTAGAATACGAAAAGTATCATCAGGAGAGGGAGACTGTGGAAGTCCCCAAGTATAACATCTATGTTTATTTCTGAGAGTACCTTCAGTAACGAAATAGGATTTACACTGGCACAAAAGTGCTTTAAGTGTATACACACATAATCAGAAAGCAGGAGAGACTACTAAATTTGGAGGGATAGTGGGAATGTATTTATTAAAATGTGTATGTGTATATATATCTATATAAAAATATGTATTTGTGTGCATGAGTGTGTGCATAGATATGTTTTAACCAACATTTCGAAGTACAGCAAAGGGGAAAGATGACCTAGTGATTACTTACATGTCTGGATAAGGGACATCTGAACTTCGTTTCCAGAGTTTCATGGATTTTCTGTAAAATAGCATGGCTCCAGCTAGATCAATTATCTTTTTAACTGAAAGTGCAATAGAACAACTGAGTGCGGAATGGGATTTGTTACACCTGAAATATATAAGGTACTTTGATTAAAATATATCTATATTAAAATTAAGCTAACGAGGAGGGAAAATGCTGAAAGCTTAAACTTGGTTTATGAATGCAATGGATTATCTTTATGATAAATGAATAGTAATCTTATTATTTTATTATAGTACAACAGAAGAGATCATCATTATAGAGCATTTATTTTAGGTGGGTTTATGTTATGGAAATGAGTACGGGCGACTAACACTTCTTTATTTCAGACCATGAGAAAATTTACCTAGTATTACATGAAAACTGGAAAAATGAATGTGGACAAGACAAAATCTCTTTTAGAATGAGGAGTATAAAGAGAATGCCCTGTAGATAAATCAATAAAATATGATAATTCTAAGAGAGATAACACCCAAACATATTTTCTGGATAAATTGCTAAGAATTAAATATGGTAGGTTTTTGGTTTTGGGTTTGGTTTTTTTCTAGTATTGCTCTGGATAGATTAGATAAAACATATTATGCTATGTATGTGAGCGCTAATACTGAATTTCCAAGCTGCTACAGAGAGTGAAAGATGATCTCAGCTTTTAGTGGAACTTGTAGTTAGCACCCTTTTGTTCTGGGTGAGGGAGAGTGCTGTAGACCATAGACCACAGCAAGTTTCACAGGGATGCTGCCTTGGGGCAAAAAGTGAGTATGTTCTGCATCGTATTTATTAAACTCTGTAGAACTACAAGGTCTGGCTAATGAATTGTATGACTAAAATTCTGTCTAAAGTACTGATGGCCTGCGCTATTTAGAACAGACACTGATAGTACCGTGGTGTTAAAGCAGTTGTGTTTCTGAGGTGTAGCTTGCCTGCAGACTGAATCGTATGGACTCATCCATGAATATTAGTTTAATTACTTTAACAGTTTTATCCTGTATTTAAATTGTTGTTAGAGCACCAACACACAAATATCTTTTTAATGAAATGACTAATTTGGAATATCTTCATTAAGTGTAGTCTCACTTACTCATAAATACATTAGATGTAATAGTAAATTCCATGGGAAAGAATTGGAAAGCTTACTGAAGTAAAAATAAAGGGTTTATTCATGTCAGAGCTTCCCTGAGTATCATCTGGTTTGTGGAAGGAGTTCCTCCTCTGTGGACTTTCACATTGATACATGCTTATGTAAAAATGGCACCATCTTAGGCATGACATTGTTGAGCATATAGCACTCAGAGTGTATTCTGCTTAAACTTCCTTTTGGTTTGTGTAGAATTCTAGGGCTAAATCAGCTGTGGAATAGAAAGCTGAAGAAGGTTACCTCTCGTTCACTTTCAGTAAAAAACCAGATTCTGCCATCCAGGGGCTACCAGTCCTTTAAACAAGAAGGGGTTTCACTGGTTTGTCTGGAAAAGAACTGGTCTGTAGGTGCTGACTGATGTTAACATGCCAGAGAGAAAAAAATTGTTTTCAGCTTTCAAACTAGGTAGTTTGTGCAAATGACAAAAAAGCAAATCTTCTAGTACATTTGTCAAATTGTGCATACTGTTGCATTTCTGTCCCCTCTCCATTTTTTTTTCTTACTGTTTCTGAAGGGCAGAACTACTGGTTTTGGATTATGCATTTGTACTTACTGTTTGGAATAAAATGAAGTTTTGGGGAAGGGTAACCTGTAATGTTTTTTCAACCAAATGGAGAGCTGGCTTGAAGAAGTCTTAAGATACTGTTTTTCTCTGGAATTTCTTTCTCCTGTGTGTTTCTAATCCTTAATATGTTCCTTCAGAATCACCTTTCAAAGAATATTATGCATTGAGTGTGTATTGTGATTGTGACTGTTGTGTATAGATTTGTCAGTGCCTGGGTTTTTNTTTTTTTTTATATATTTTTTGGTTGCTTCTTTTTTTTTTTTTTTTTTTTTTTTTTTTTTTTTTTTTTTTGAGTTGCTTGAAAATTAGTTAGTGTGTTGAATGACAGTCTAGATTCTGGTCAGAATACTACTAGTAATTACTAATACTAGTATTTGGATTCTTAACCCAAACAAGCTGAGGTTCATTTTTCTGACTTGGTACACAGTTTCATCTGGGGCTTCCAGAATATCTTGTTTGTTTACTGCTGCTTACCAAGTTAGTCTTAATCCATGGTGTTACTACTTTCCAATAGGAAAAGAGATGGAAAATTATTTTTATTTATCTACATATTTATTTATTTTTGCTAACAATTGCATATGCTAGGGCTATAGTATATGTAATTTCTTCAAAATATAGAGGAAAAAGATAATCTTACACTACCCACTTAAAGATTAAGAGACGCTGGGACAATATATTCCTAGAGGCAGCAGCTAAAGAAAACACTTAAAAGCATACTTTATTTAAGGGTATTAACAATCACACAACTGTAAGGAGACCTGTCCACTTGTGTTCGACTTTGTGACTGTGAAAAATTCCTGTCATTCTTTTCTGAAGATATACCAGACCTCATTTAGACAATTGTGTTTCTGCTTTTGTTTAAAAACTGCTTCTTTAAAGAATATACATATTGTACAATGAAGTGTTTTGTTAGTTCAATTCTGTAATTACCAGTTGTGTTTGGGAGTTTCTCTCCATAGATCCTTCAGTGTGAACTTTCCAGTGTTTGTAATAGCTTCTAAAACCAATTAGATGGAATGGGAGGGAAAAGGGAAAAGGAAAATATAACCATTTTCAGAGACCTGTCAAGAAATCATGAAATGAGGTAACAGGCAAATTAGAAACCTAAAATGACTGAGGAGGCCATAAAAATAGTTGATTGAACCCTGATAGCACTAATGTAATCAGCAGGTCTCCAGGAAACCCATTAACACTTTATAATAGTCTCATTCATGAAGATGAAATGAATTTTGTAGACATTATGCCAAGTAAACGTTGTGTATACAAAACTTGGTGCAAAACAAATACGCTTTGCCCCTGCAATCTTGCAAGCAGAAAAAACTGTGAAGGAACATTGATAGTGAAAACTGTTGTAATCCTGAAATTCAGCCACTTGAAAAATTGAAGAAACTTGATGAAAAATACTGGAAGTACTTACATTAGGTACTTTTTTTTTTTTCTCTTCACCAAAGACACTTAACAGTTTTGAATAGATATTTTGATATATTTGAGATATGTCAATCCTATAAATACAAATGCAATCCATGATTTGAATGGAACTTGTTTTTTCAAGGTTGCACAATAAGATTTCAACCTGAAAACTAAGACAAAGGTACTGCTAAATTGAAAAGCAGATCTTTCAAAAAGAAATAGTGTGTTGATTGCATAGCATTTTCATTGACTTTTATGTCTGAATGATGTTTTTTCATATTTGAAGTCCTCTAGAATAAAACTACAGTAGGCCAGTCATTAAGCACGTCATTCCTCTACATTTCAGAGTAGAGCATTATCATGTGTTGTGAAAATGGTGTATTAACCTATATTTCTAATTTGTGTCTCAGCCTCTCACGTGAGGCTACTAGCAAGAAGCTGCAGCAAAATGATAGACCTAGTGCCGTTGGTCACAAAGTTAAATAAAACAGGTGATTTGCATAGTTGATGAAGCCCTCATTCCTAAGCTTGCCTTACTTGAGGTAGTGATAAATTGAGTCCAGCTCAAATAATTTGCTCAGTATTGGAAAGAACTGGAAAGACTATTACCGTAGCAAATATCTGTAAATTAACTAAAGCACGCAGAATAACCATAGAATTGTAGAATGGTTAAGTTGGAAGGGATGTTAAAGACCACCTAGTTCCAACCCCCCTGCCATGGGCAGGGACACCCTCCACTAGACCAGGCTGCCCAAAGCCCCATCCAACCTGGCCTTGAACACTTCCAGGGAGGGGGCATCCACAGCTTCTCTGGGAAACCTGTGCCAGTGCCTCACCGCCCTCACAGTAAAGGTTTTCTTCCTAATACCTAACATAAACCTACCCTTCTTCAGCTTAAACCATTACCCCTTGTCCTGTCACTACTTGCCCTTGTAACCAGTCCCTCTCCAGTTTGCTTGCAGGCCCCCTGGAGGTACTGGAAGGCTGCTGTAAGGTCTGCCTTGAGCTTTCTCTTCTCTAGGCTGAACAACCCCAACTGTCTCAGCCTGTCCTCACAGGACAGGTGCTCCAGCCCTCTGATCATCTTCATGGCCCTCCTCTGGACTCGCTCCAACAGCTCCATGTTGTTCTTATGCTGGGGGGGCCCCAGAGGTGGATGCAGTACTCCAGGTGGGGTCTCACAAGAGCGGAGTAGAGAGAGAGTTAATCTCCCTCGACCTGCTGGTCACACTTCTTTTGAAGCAGCCCAGGACACGGTTGGCTTTCTGGGCTGCAAGTGCACATTGCTGGTTCATGATGAGTTTCTTGTCCACCAACACCCCCAAGTCCTTCTCCTCAGGGCTGCTCTCAATCTGTTCCCCGGCCAGCCTGTAGTTGTGCTTGCAATTGGCCCGACCAATAATGTTTAATTGTTAAGAAGTTGTTATTTTACCGTATATTAGTTTTGGTCACACTCTTGATTAAAAACAAATTAAATGCTGAACTAGCATTTGGCTAAAGGTTTTGATTAATTTTAACAGATGCTATCCTGCTATATTTTGTTTTCCTTATGGATTCAATATTTGAGGGTTGGGTGGGAGTGGTAGCCTCAGAATAAAACCCTTGGAATAATAAATGTGTTTCAACAGCTATCCTAAGTTTTGCTACCATGTGTTCTTTTTTTATGATTAATATATGTTTGTATATGAAAAATCAAAAATATGTGTGTTGTTTGTTTTAACAGATTGGACAACTTGCTTTTAAAGGCATGAAAAGACTGAACCGAATCCAATCTATAGTTTTCGAGACTGCCTACAACACAAATGAGAACATGCTAATCTGTGCCCCCACTGGAGCCGGGAAGACTAACATTGCCATGTTGACAGTCCTTCATGAAATTCGCCAGCATGTCCAGCATGGTGTTATCAAAAAGGATGAGTTTAAGGTAGGAGTTTAATGAACCAGGTAACAGCATTTTAACTTGTAAGGTAAAAGCCATTATATGTTATATATGGAAAATGAAATCAGGAAGCTTTCAAGGGTATGACGCTTTTCCAAGTCAAAGATAAGGCTAGTTTTGATTTAGTTCATTATTGTTAAAGCTATTCTTATTTGTATTCTAAAAATCTTATTATCTGAGTAAAAAGCTATGCAAGCGCATTTAGCTTTGGTGCAGAACCAATTTTCAAAGTGATGAGGCTGTATAAACAAAATCCATTGTCCTTTAAACAGCTGCACACTTATCCAACACAGATAACTACTTTTCATATATCACTATTAAGATTTTTCACTGTAAGCGCCTGGCATCATATTTCACAATAAATTGTGATTTGTAATGGTTGCCATGAAACAAATGATGTTGTGGGGTTTGCTCATTTATCAAGCGAGTGTCCTTTTGGTGCAGATTGTGTATGTTGCTCCTATGAAGGCTTTGGCAGCTGAAATGACAAATTACTTCAGCAAGCGTCTGGAACCACTAGGCATTACTGTGAAAGAGTTGACTGGTGATATGCAACTGTCAAAAGGTGAAATTCTGCGAACACAGGTATGCTTAATATTTTAAAATATTTTTCTCTGTGTATTCATATCTCTTCATAGGTATGCTGGTCTTTTTTTAAAACTTACTGTGAAAGTATTTGTGAAGCAGCTGAAATGTTATTACTGAGACTGTAATTATGTTATAAAATGTGGTTATGTTCTAAAATGCGATGCTCAATTCAGTGATTAAAACACTAATACATCTGAAATATCTTAAACAATTAAACTTCTTAGTTTCTCCTGTTTTAGTCTTACTACTACGGTGCCCTGCTTCCGTATAACCACTGTGTAAAATCTAACCGATTTCCAGCTTGTAACCCTAGTGGTTTGTACCCCTACCCTTTCAGAATTATAAAACAAGTAGTGTATGTATGTGTTTGTGAGAACCTAACATTCAAAATTTGAGATTTGGTGTTCTTTCATAATAACTATCTTTGAAAAGTTGAAGGTCTCATCTGCAAACGGTAAAATCTAAATAATTTTTAAATGCTGTAACAACATTCTTACAAATATGTCAAAATAATACTTCTTTTTTTATTTAAAAAAGGGGAGGTAATAAAATTGTGGGGTCCTGTTAATGGCTGATCTTACTTTTTTAAGGACAAATGAGGAAAAGTATAAGACATTGCTAGGTTAAACATTTCAACATTCATAGAAATGAATAAAATTTGCTTTTTTTAGCCTCATAAATAGTACTGCATAGATGGAGTTTTTTTCTGTTTTAGCAGATACTTCTTGTCACATTTATTTTGGGAAAATGCTGTTTGTCGAAGTGAAATCTCAGT
Organism: Aramus guarauna; assembly: GCA_013400195.1. Taxonomy (NCBI): domain Eukaryota; kingdom Metazoa; phylum Chordata; class Aves; order Gruiformes; family Aramidae; genus Aramus; species Aramus guarauna. Next base: position 102,741 of record VXBL01009710.1, read on the forward strand.
TTTCCAAAATGTTGAGATACTTTTATATGTGTTCTTACATAAAGTTCCTTGTAATTACCCTTCCTCCTCCTGCCTGGTCCAAGAGACAGAACAAGCCCTGGTTGTATTATTGATATGAACATTTATAAATGTAAGTTGTAGTAATTATCAATTCAGATGGATTATATTTTGCCAGTCTTTGATGTATTTTACATTTTTATGATAAGACTAGAGAAAACTCTTCACATGACAAGAAAAATGTCCATATGTAATTAATAATAAAAAGGACCACAAAATTTGGGTTTACAAAATAAAAAACTGCTAAATATGGACTTTTAATAATTGAAATTATTTACATACACCAAATTATAATTTAAAATTACTTCTTTTTTCACAATACTTTTCAGCTAGGGTACGTATTCAGGTAGGTCAGAGTTTTAATAGTGAGAGAGCATGTGTAATCACTGTCAAAACTGAAACGACAGTGGAAAAGCCTGCTCTGAATGTAACTACAAAGTTCGATGAACAGAATGAATATAGAGTGGAAAAGTACTGTTTTCTCTCTTAGTTTACAATGTAATTCATAAAATCTCACCTCGTTACTAAAATTCTGCTTATATCCAGTAAAGAAGTAAGGAAAGGAAAAAAAAAACCATAAAAAATATTATTTCAGGTATTATTAAGAAATGTGTATGGAAAATAGTTTACAAAGTTGAAATTTTATTACTCTAGTAATGGGAAATTATTAATATATACAAAATATTAATTTTGAGCAAGCTCTTCTTGCAGACTCTGGAGCCCAGCAGTGAGCTTTGTTTTATCCCTGCTTATCAAAGTGCACAGAAAATATGGACCCGTATTATACACTGAGGAAATGGCACTTACCTGTGCTGGATCTTCCTTACTGCTCTTTGCTATATTGTCTCTTATGAAAACTCAATGAGCTTTTTCATCAACTACACACTTAAAGCACCTTGTCCAAGCAGGTTTCTTTCATTGCTTTTTACCCTATATTAAATCAATTCTTGCTTCAAAACTTTATTTTACTTGCCAGCCTCTCTAATGTATACATTTCACAGACAGGAATAGTCTGATAAGTGTTGCTGCTGTATTTATAGTTTCAGAGTTGCTTTGCCAATCATGACCCTGCTTTCTAGCTTTTACTAGTGTGATAGATGAAGTGCCTGTGTTTAAAAGTAAAGCAGTTTTTCCCTGTAAGAATTAATGTTATAGCAGGTGAATGCATGCACACAATTTAATTATAGTATATATAGTACGGAGGGTAAAAGGCAGGAGCAGGATCATCAGCTGAAGTAGATGCAGGCATTTCAGGTTGGATCACTGTTTCAAAAGATCTCAGCTGATTCTTCTAGGACACTGAAGGCCTGATATAAATCTTCTGTGACAGTTGTCTTCTGTGTCTTTTCTGAGCAGTTAAATTTTCACCATCTTTATGTTCATCCTCAGGTGAATCAAATCAGTCACAATGAAGGATGTAAAAATGAGAGGATTGTCAGGTATTAGCTAGAAGTGGCAATCCTAATAATTTTCTCCTTCCTTTCCATCTTTCATACTTTGCATGTGTGTATTTAAATATGTGTGTTTTGTAAGTCATTACATGCATCTGTTATACTTATTCTGATGAGGAAAAATTGCTTTTTGTGACAAATTGCTAACTGTTTCACTTCACAGGAATCTACCCTTAATGTATAGTGGACTCTGTCTTACTACTTTTTCTACAAATATTTTTAAAAGATGAAAATGCTACCCAAAAAAAAAGTAATGAGTACTTTTGAGTTAAAATTAGTTAAAAATTCATTCCTTTCATGATGGGATAAAATCTTTTAAAAGAAAACATCATCTTTTGAAAAGATATGCCTATTAAAAAGGTCTGTGGCACAATTTTTCAGACATAACATTCTCTGTGCTTTCCATGCTGTCTATAAAGCATACATGTCTCTTGTTGCTCCATACTTGTATGGTGTTATACATGAGACAATTTTACTTCTGTGTTGTTCTGTCTCTACTTTGAATATTCATTAATGGTACTGTGGTTCTAGCATGTACTTCAGAAGCCAAGCTTTTCAGAAAAGTTATTTCTAATTTTACCAATAATGAAATTACCTTAAAAAGAAAAATCAAAATAATTGTTTTATTGACTCTTCAGTTTTCCAACCTTCTCCCCACATCTTGTGCAGTGAAAGCCACAGCTACTGCTTATCTCACTGTGGGATGTGGGATGCATGTTAAAACTGTAAGACACAATTTCCCATCGTGTTTTTGTGAAAAGGAGTACGTGTAAATATTTAACATGTCACTTTAATGCTTCAGACAGAATAGATCCAGGGTCCATTACCAAATAATTTGTACATAAATAAGTGCTTCACTGAACCTGGAAACAACAGAAAATAATCTTGTTATAAAAATAAATAACCCTTGCTATTGTACTGGTTCTTGTAGAGAGTTTATGTTACATTATTAAAGCTTCTTTCATAGTCTAAATAAAGATACATTAACTTTTTTACTTCCTTTTCCTCATTAAAAAGCAATCTAAGGAAGTTTATGTCCATACAGTTGGTATCTCTCCTATTGGCTGTATTCTAAGCATGTTTGTATACTGACATACTATTCTCTGGGAAGCTCTGATACTTAGACATGACTTAAACCACTAATGATATTAAACATACTTTAGCCACTTTCTATTGTTTGGTAAGTTGGTTTTGGTATGTTCGTTTTAATGTTTAAATGGAAAATATTCATAAGTAATAAATTGTGTATTTTGCTGGGTAGCATTTGAGATAACGTGAAGTGTTTTGTTAGAGGGCAGTGGATTATTTGGGTGATTGGCCTTATGGACTTTTTTTGAGTGTGCATATATTTTCTTCGCTGAAAGAGTTATCAAGCATTGAAACAGGCCGCCCAGGGAAGCAGTTGAGTCACCATGCCTGGAGGTATTTAAAAGACCCGTAGATGTGGCGCTTAGGGACATAGTTGAGTAGTGGACTTGTCAGTGTTAGGTTAACGGTTGGACTTGATGGTCTTAAAGATCTGCTCCAACCTAAATGATTCTATGATTCTATATATAGCTACTCAGTCTTTGCTTTATACAGTCTAGAAAATGGTATCACGCAACTTCAAAATCAGCTTGTGCGCTTTCAGATCAGTTATCTTTTACCTTGTGTTTGCAACAAATATAGTAGTAATAGTTACCTTTTGAAGGTTTGGAGAATACAACTGGTATTGGAGCAGTATAGGTTTATAACGTGATCACCAAGTCTGAAGGCACTGGGCACAGTGTGTTGTAAGCATGATGCCTTAATTTGTACAAAACAGCGTTAGCCTCTAGGTGTTTGCAGAAATGCCTTCTAGCCTTAACAATTATTAACTTTTAAAGGTAGTGGGCATCAAAAAACACGTAGGATGTAATTTCTCTTTAATGTTTTATACATGCATAACATGAAACAAAATTAAGGTCCTTGGCATAGCACAGAGAAAATGTATCAAAATTTCTTCCATCTCTAAACACTTTAAAAATAATTTAAAAAATCATCCTGTTAAAGATATTTTACATTCTTTTTAAGGAAATTTATTTTACTGTTCTGTCGCATCTTCAGTTATTGTGAATATTCCTCACCCTGAAACTCTTATCTCAACAGTTTCGTATGAGATGTGTTATACTGCAGTCCTTGTTAACAGCTAGTGTCTTAGTTCAAATAAGTACATATAACTGAGACCGACATTTTAAAGTTGAAATATATTTTCTATCATATTTTTGCTTTATTTTGTGCCTCAGACCTGCAGATATAAGCCAAACTTCTTTTATTGGTCATATGTCCCTTGCTTTGCCTTGAAGGCTCCCGGACTGTAACGAGCCTTTCTCATTACAGGTATGTCTTGGTGTTAAGACCAGATTATCAGGGCTTTCTGCGTTGCTAAAATTATGTAGTAGTTGAAAACAAATCTGGTCAAATTTTGAAAGCAGGCTAATTTCTCCAACCTATAAACCTCTATATATCTCTGTTCCTTCCTTCTCATATTCTTGGAGTTAAAGGGATTCAGAGAGCAAGAGAAGGAAATTTATTGTCTTTTAAATAAATATGAGGAGAAAATGAATCCAGCCATTATTGTGTGAATAATCCTGATTATGCCACCTATGAACTATTGAATATAGGTTGGGGGGTTTTTTTGTAACTCTCTTCGAATATAGATTATTTTTTTTAATAGAGGAAAGTATTTCCATTTTTGTTGTTCTTCTTGTTGATCAAGAAACTAAATTTACAGAAAGCAACATTATTCATTTAAAATATATTATTGGATTTTCTGTAGTGTTTACACAGTACTAAAGTGGTTCAGGGCCCACAAAAAGAGATTTATACGTGTGCTGAACTGCAAGGCAGTGCCTCTCAATGTGGACCTGGGCAACCTTCACAGAAACAGACATTTCTAAAACTTTTGGGTTTCTGCAGGCCTGTCTTTTTCTGACATGGATTTGATAACAATTAATTGCATGCTGATTAAAGAAAGGAAGCAAAGGGTTTACCTGACCCTAGTCTGCTTTCAACCTAAAGTGCTTCTAAATGTTTCTACTTAACGCAGATAGGAAGTGGGAATCCTGGAGCAGCATTTGCCAATTTAAAAAACAAAACAAAACAAAAAAACCCCACCCACCTGCCTTCGTCATAAACTTTTGTAATTTCACAACTCTGAAAAATTTATTTGCTATAATGTCCTGCGTCAATGAGGCACACAGTGAAAGATTAGACTTNGCTCTGAAAAATTTCAAGATGTTCAAATAAATCAAATTCAAAGCCAAAATTTATTTGCTATAATGTCCTGCGTCAATGAGGCACACAGTGAAAGATTAGACTTTTTATCCATGCAGCTCGGTTTAAATAAAAAAAAGGGCAGGGGGGAAGTGAAGAAAGGTCTGCTAACCCTGACTTTCATTGTCCCTTAGAAAATGGGCAGCTAGCTGTCATATTTGTTCTCTGCTCGTTAGCCTGTGTAAGCTAAAGTCACATTGCTTTCAGAGTGGATTCTTAACGTTGCTCAGTTTATGTAAAAATTATCAATGTTTTGCTAGGAAACCGTCCTTCGAAGCTTTGGATTTAAGAAGTGATATCACTTACATGTGCCAAACATGTTGAACAGCTCAAAAATATGAATGATTTAGAAGTTCTCAGTAAAGGGGAAAAAACAAAACAAAAAAACCAATAACCTAGCAAAGTGTCTTTTCATCACCTTATGAACACATTGTGCTCACTTTTGGGGTATCTGTGCCCTTGCGCTGGCAGCAGGGTCTTGCAGGTGCCAGGCACAGCTGGTTCTGGCCAGCTCCAATGGACCCACCACGGGGCACGGCTGAGCCCCACAGCCGGCTGGTGGCACCTCTGTAAAAAAGGGGTTTACCCTATTTAAGGTTTTACCCTATTTAAAAAAGGGTAAAAACGCTGTGCAGCAGTTGAGAGAGAGAGAGAGGAATGAGAAAAGACGTGTTAGAAAGCCCTGCAGGCACCAAGGTGAGAGCAGGAGTAAGGGAGGAAGTGCTCCAGGGGATGGAGCAGAGACTCCCTTGCTCCATGGAAGAGGCCATGGTGGAGCAGATATTCACGCTGCAGCCCTGGGAGGACCCCACGCTGTGGCAGGTGAATGCTGCCCTCAAGGAAACTGTGGCCCATGTGGAGCCCGTGCAGGAGCAGGCTCCTGGCAGGAAGTGTGGCCCATGGAGAGGAGCCCATGCAGGAACAGGTTTATCCTGTCAGGAGCTGCAGCCATGGAAAGGACCCATGTTGGAGCAGTTTGTGAAGGACTGGATCCTGAGGGAGGGACCCTGCTTTGGAGCAGAGGAAAAGCATGAGGAAGGATCGGCAGAGACAAAGGGTTACAGACTGAGTGCAACCCCCATTCCTCATCCCCTGGGAGGTCGAGGAGTTGGGAACAAAGCAGTGGAGTTGAGCCTGGAGGAAGGGAGACTAGGAAAAAGGGGGGTTAGGTTTTGTCTTTGTTTCCTCACTATTGTACTCCATTTTTAATTTGCAATAAATCAAATCAATTTTCCCCAAATCAAGTCTGTTTTGCCCATAACAGTGATTGGCAAATGACCTCTCAGTCTTTTATCTCAATCCATGAGCTTTTCCATCTTATTTTCTCCCCTGTGTCCAGCTGAGGAGGAGAAGTGAGAGTGTCGCTGGGTGGGCATCTGGCAGCCACCAAGGTCAAACCACCGCAGCTAGTGTTAGTTCTGGATTTTTTTTAAATAAAGTTACCGCTTTCATTGAAATTTTACTTTTGGTATTTTAAATCCAAGACAAATGTTTTGTTAGCTTATTGTGAATTTTATTATGTTATTTTTCTTTTTAACTTTAGCTAGCTATTTATACTGGAAATAAGAGTAGTTTAGAACAAAGGGGCAATTCTTATTGAAGAGCATGAGTAATACAACAGTACTGATAGTGTTTTTGAAAACACCAGTGCTGCAAATGGAAGGAGAATTTGTGTAAGCTGCATTTGCATTGGCAAATACATTTGTCTGATTACTGAACAGAATGCTTTTCTTGAGGAGAGGAAATAGCCTGAAGGACTGAACGTATTTTGACATCTCGAAGATTAGCTGATTAATTGTACTTGTGATGGCAAGGCAGAAGTGAGAAGTGAAGCAGAGACCACAAAAGCATCAGAGCTGAATAGGGCAAGTAGTTCTGAGAACAGCAAATGGCATCAGGACCTTTGAGTAATATGGATGATCACTCTGATAGATTCTGTCAGCTGATAGATTCTGATATTAAGTCATGAAGGCTTTATTCCCTATTGGAATCTGATACTAATAAAATGGAATAATGCTTTTTTCTTAAGTTCTTATCTGCAATATAAAACTAATCAAGTCTGAAACTATTTGAAGCAAAAGAGGTCTATAAACTTAAGGTGCCTTCTGTTTCATCTACAGCTTTGTTTTTCTGACACAGTTTCTCATTTCCTGCACTTTAATAAGGTATAGAGATGCTTCTAAGTAAAAGCAAATAGCAAGCTTGATTCCTCCTACTTTTCTTTTCCTATGGAAATACCTAAATTTTGTTAATTTCTAGTGTATTATATTCTATGATATTCTACTATGTATGTGCTTCCCATTTCATGCATATACAAAGCTCACTGGTAGAAGCTGAATATGCATGTATAGTAATTAACTTTATGCGTATAGTAGGTGCATGAGATAGTGATTCTCTACAGTAGTTACTCATTTACATACCTCTTTTAAATAAACATTACCCACCCGTTGTGTGCACTTTTATGTTTATATGTAACCAAAAATTAGGACAGGCTTTATATTAGGAAAAGGGGATAAAAGATAAAAGAAGAGTATTTGAAATCAAAGGGGTTATCACTAAGGAATTATCACTAAATCTTGTTAGACATTAAGGGTTTCTTTTTTTGACTGCTGGACCTATTTAACTCTGAAGCCATAGAAGGATATTCAATTGTGATAAATGGCATAAATCCATGTCAGCAGTACTTTCATTGTCCAATTCTTCCAATAAAAAGTATTTTTGTACAAAAGAAGAAACTTGAAAAACAAGATTTGGGTGTGTGAGTTTATTTTTTTAACACTATTTTTCTTGCTATTCTATCTGTCCATTTCATAGGTTTTGGTAGGAATTAATGAATTCAGTAGAGGTGGTCTTTCAGGGGACAGTTATAAAGAAACATTCTTAAGCATTAATACTATGAAATTTTATTAAATAGTGTGGTAAAAAGACCTCCTAGCCTGGCTTGATAGACATCTGTAAACTGGCTATTGAATCTACATATGCAAAAATGTAGTAAAATATATGGCTATATTTGACAGATGTACATCATCAGTACAGGCAAAAATAATTTACTAGTTTACTAATTACCCCCAAACCAGAGTAGAATTGAAATAACTTCCTGATTTTGTGGGCTTTGCAGCATGCCCTTAATGGCAGGTAGGTTGGCCTTTTGGTTACATGTACAATGCTAAAATGTATGAAATTACATTAAATTCTGAAATTAAAACAGGGAAAAGTATTGCATTTCTTATTCCTTCCAAAGTGTTATTTCCCACAAATATGTTTCAATTTCTAAACTGTCTGTGTTAATAAAGTAGCCTTCAAAATGTCTTTGATTAGTAAGGTATCTATCAAACAAAGTATGTAGGAACTTTATTTCTCACTTTCCTTTATTGAATGCAGGGATGCCATCTTACATCTTACCGTGCACGTCACCATACTCATACAAAAATGTTTCAATGTGGTGACCAAGAATTATGAACTTTTTAAATTCAGAATATTAACAGCTCTTCTCCCTTAAGAACAATTCTCAGGATATCTTATTGTACTGCATTTTAACAGAAATTAAATGTAGAAGTACACTTTTTTTTTTAGATTGACATTGTAGATTTTTATCCTAATCATATTACCATAGCATTTTGTGAAAACTATATGAAGTGCTTACGCTGAAAAATTACATAGAATATGCAATCTAAAGTGCCTTTGAAGCAAGATAATACTATTTTCCCATCTCTTGGTGCTTCGTCACTGTCTAATCTCTTTCTCCTCTGGTATATTTTGTCCATCCCTGTAGGCGTTTACCCTGATGTTAGTCTTCTGTAAGCAGCCTTCATCTCCAGTTAAATGCTATTGGGTTTTTTGCTTGCATTTGTTGAAAACACCTGTATTACTGCTGACTTTAGATGCTAGTCTGTTTCCTTCCAGGAAGAGTGGTTCTTTGCTCTAGAAACTTTGGATGCATTAGATGCAATACAGTTTTTGGTATGAGGGGATAAACTGTCATGAAGTGGCCATCAGAAGTGATCCAGAGATTATAATGCTCAGATACAAAAAAAAACCTCCTCTTCTCAAGTTGTTCATTTCAAAAGAAGAGGTGAGCCTGGTTAATATTCCCTCTTCCAGTATGCCTAGATGAAAAGTAGTACTGAATTCTATGCACACCCATGGCTTCAGGAGCAGAATATCCTCTTTTGATCAGCATTTGAACTGGGAGATATAATTTATCAAGAGGACATCAAAATCTAATACAAAAAAGAAAGAGGAAGGGTTATTCGCCTCTTTTTCTGAGAAAACTTCCAGAATATTTCTCAGTAGTACAACCTTGCTGAAAGAAAATTTCTTTCTGAATTTTCGGTTATGCTCTATTTAAAATGAGAGTCTTTCTTCCTTTAAATGAGGGGAAAACCCTTACCTTTCAAATGAGAGAAATACACAAAATGTTTAGAACAGAAATGCTTACTAAAGTGTATGGCTGAGTCAAGAAGGATCAAATTCTTTTTATACCATAGGATTTCTATATCCCAAAGTAATTTCCATTTCAGGGGAAATTTTGTTTTTTAAAAAAAAACAAACCAAACCACTATCCAGGATCTCTTTCAGGCAGTGAGGCTTAATGGGACTCCACAGACTGTTACATATCTTTTTCTGTCTTTTTAAACTTTTTTTTCTGTAAATGTTAAGTGTATTTCTTAATTAGTGTTTAGTTCTGAAAGCAAGACTATTAAAACAAAATCAGAAGGAATATACTCATGCAAATACCTACTGTATTGTATTTAAATATTTGAAATACTGTCTTTTTAAGGTTCTGGTCTCGTCTGTCCCTTCACTAGTAAGTAGTCTGCACTCCTAGTTGATACCAGTCTGGTCACAAGTAACCCCCATGTCCTCAGCTTTTGGAGGGAGACAAGAGAATCCCAAGAGGGTTTTGATAGATAAGCAGAGGAGAAGGGGGGGAGAGGGAGGAAAAAGCTAGTCATTTTTCTAAGAGTATCCTCTTTAGAGATCCAAAACAGGGAATAAAGCAGGGAAATACAGACATCATCTAGATTAGGTGAACCTGCGTTGACCTGAATCTGAAACTGGAGAAAACACTTAGAAACTTTTCTCTTCCAGGTTGGGTGCACCTCCATAATGGCACTATGCCCATCCAGCTCGCCTCGGGAACAAGTTACCAATTTGTTAGCATTGTAATGCTCTTTCTTGACCCTGAAAAGAAAAGGAAGGAGTTTTTCCATGGTGCCATTTTTATGAAGTATATGGTTTTCCCACAGTTTTCTTCTTTCCCTATACCAACTTGGGGAAATAGTAAAGCAGGTGAAAAAAAAAATTGTTATACAGCAGAGAGGCAATCTGGGGCCTGTAATGTTAATTCTTTGACAGAATTCTGCCAAAACAGAGGCAGTAAACTCTGTGACTTCACGTGTAGGACTCCTGGTTGTTTCTGATGATTAAGAAAGAAATAAAGCTTGTCTAAGAGACTTCTGGATAACTTCTCAGTGGGTTCAGTTAATAAGCTTGTTGCTTAGTTGAATTGTTGTCTCCATTCTTTCTTTTGTCTTTGTTGCTGGGACAGCTACATTGCTTTCTCAAGCCAATGCTATTGATCTCTGCTTTCAGCATTGTACTTTCTTTTTTTTTTTGTCATCATTCTTCCAATACCCTAGTAGGGTTGTTGGAAGCCCTTCTGATTCATTGCTCTCCTATTAATATATATGCCTATGACAGCTAAGATTTTGCCAGAGGGGAAAAAGTACTTATATATCATCAAACAGTAGCAGTTTGAATAAAAAATAGTAGTCCTTTATAAGGAACTGGAGGTGCTGGCTGTGACCTAAATTAATTTCTAGATTTATGACAGAATCCATCTTGATTTTACTAAAATCAGATTTCCATACTGCAGAAATTAGAATCACTACTCTAAGACATTTATTTGCATTTTATTTGAAATAATTTATTTTTTTAAATAGATACAGTGGTTTATTATACTACATGCCTACTTGCTAGCTGTTATTGCATAATCTGTAGAATTTTAGTACAGCCTTTGAGTAACCCACTTTGTGTTTAATAATCAAATGCCACATACTCTGATAAAATGTGTAATTGACTGGCATTCTTTGGTATGACTCACTTGGCTAAAATCTCTATTTAGATTGAAATGGAAGGTGGGAGTTAATTTCTGTTTTAGCAGTTGAAACGATACCAAATAAAATTACAGTAATTTTAACAACAGGAAAAAAATTGTTCTATGTGTTCTGTAGTTAAAGGATATAGGGGTTTGCGTGTAATTGCATTCTTGGTTGTGTATTTCCTTTTATTGGAAGTAATTATGTTCATGCCTGACTTAGCTGCATTTCCTACAAGTTTTTCTAACTGTTTTGAAACCAAAGTTGTGAGTGTGTTTTCTTTTTATTTTATTTTCTTCTTTTTTTTTTTTTTTTAATGAACTTATATAACTCTCTGGTATTGTACTTCAGCACTTATATGAAAATATATAAATATTTAATTTTGATGAAGAGCCCTTGGTATAAGTATAAACCTTTTTTTCCCTCCAGTGCACACATTTTTCATTTATTTTAAGCTTTATCAGAATAAATTCAGTTTTAATATATCTGTACTTGAAGCACTTGCATTAATCTCTGTCTCTGCAGAAGTTTGATATTCCAGTGGAACTTTAAAAGTACTAGTGTACAAATATAGGAAAAATAATTGTGTTTTGGATACACCATTGATCGAGACTGCAACTGAATATATCGAGAGGAATGCTGTTGCTCTTTGGTTGTGTGGCTAAGACCAACAGTGTCACCTGCAGGTGAATCAAGTAGATTTCTTAATTTTTCAAGTAAAAATCTCAGACACACAAGATTAGTTACTTTTTGAAAATGGGAAGATCTGATTTAATAACTTCCCAATTAATATATTAAATCAGTTTTGCTGCTTGCTGTTGTTGTTAAATTACCTGCAAATATGTAATTCAAAATATTTTGTGAAGAAGTGCTTGCTAAAGAATTGAGGAAATCAGTCTTTAATGTGTAAAAGATGTTTATTAAGAGTATTCTGCCCATTTACTGTTTAAAATCAAGTTACACTGAAAATGCGTGTGATTTATGACATTACAATTTCTTTACTGTGAATGTTTCTACGGAGGTGAAAATTCATGGTTTATCAATGGTTCATCTCAATTCATTGTGGTAGAATATTGCAGAAGTGAATATGAAGTAAAATGTCAAAAGTATTGTGTTTGGATTAAAAAAAATCAAATTAATAAACACTTAAAATTTGTATATGTAAAAGATTGGTCTTAGATTATTGCATCTGTTACTTCAGTACAACAGATATTAACAATGCCAAAATTTTTCTTAAAGTGGCATAACATACAAATTTAATTTACATTAAGAGAGAAGACGACTGTTCAGTCTTTTTTTTTTTTTTTGAGGCTTCAGCATCTTCCTTTGTCTGTTGCCAGGTTTGTAATTAATTTAATAATAATAAAAAAAAGACACTATTTCTTGACTTTTGCATGACTGGGACTGGCTGAATCACATTCTGTCATGACCTTTACATGAAGGATTTTTAGTTGTATTATTACAATGGTGTGATCATTCAGCGGCTACTGAATCACATGTGAGTTGCAAAATACTTGTAATGTTTTAAGCTACATTGTGAATACTGGTGACATTGTCAGAGAGGCTTCTGTGTAATACAGATGCACGATTGTGGGAAGAAGCATGCTCGTTTGGAGCTGCTAAGTTGCTCTCCCACTTCTGCAATAGAGTGCTGAAGCTCCTGTGGGGAAGCTGCCTTTGAGCTTTCTGTTCCTTTTATGTCACTCAGGTGGGATATATATATATGCACACACACACACATATATATATATCAGTCTTGTAGATTCTGAGCATAGAAAGATTTGAACATCTTTGTGTAGACTATCATGTGTTGGCTAGTCAGCAGTAGTATTCAGAGACCTCAGTGGTAAGTGGTTACCGTACTGTTGTGGTTTAACCCAGCAGGCAGCTAAACACCACACAGCCGTTCGCTCGCTCCCCCTACACAGTGGAATGGGAGGAGAAAATCAGGGGAAAAAAAGTAAAATTTGTGGGTTGAGATAAAGACAATTCAATAGGCCAGAAAAGGAAGGGGATAATAATAATAGAATAAGTCCTTGACTTTGTGTAAGCACTGCTTAGCAACAACTAAAACATCGGTGTGTTATCAACATTATTTCCATCCTAAACCCAAAACACAGCACTATACCAGCTGCTAGGAAGAAAATTAACTCTATCCCAGCTGAAACCAGGACCCTTGCATAAGATTCAGTAGTAGATTAAGCCTATTTCTTGGGTCTTCACAGACACTGGTTTTGGTTTGTTGTGGTTTTAGCGTGTTTTTGCCATTTAAGAAAATACTTTAGACAGTGACATTGAAAACTAGCTGTTACTTCTTCATGTCAAAGACATAGTGCTAAGCACAAGATGTCTTTGCTGCTCCTTCCACTTACTTGATCTTGTTTTACTGTGTTTCAGACAGTCCATCTTATTTAGTTGTATACTTGTCAAGTTGTATTCACTGCTACATCTCTCAAAGCAGAGAAATGTTACATTCATTTGGTAACCTTGGTATTGGGGCAGGGGAGAGAGAGGACAGTTCCTAATGTAGTAGAAAGTTCCAAAGACTTTTCATTCAGTTCTATGCTAATATGCAAATATTGTAGATCCAGTATTATAGCTGTAATAAGTTCAGTTAGCTTAATGTTTTAATGTCATGCAGCATGATTCTTGGGTTATAATCTTTTATACAGACGTTAGAGTCTTCACTTAATGCACTTCAGAAAGTGCATTGTGTGTAAGGGTATTATATGTATGATTATTAAACAAAATGGTCTGGTGTTGAAAACTGCACAAATAGCATGTTACTCCAATATTCTCCATCCTCCTTTGTAAATCCCTTAATGATGTTGTTCTACTAATGAATTCGATATGCTGCCTCAGTATTTTTTAATCTAGATGGAAAACTCAAAGGCTTTCAGACTTTAGGAGTCTCTAGCGATCCTGTGAACTTGCTATTCCTAGTTGATGCCTCCCAGCTCAAGTGTGGTTCATCTTGATGAGCAGGAAGTCAAACGAGTAGCAGAAGGCCTGCATGACTAAAAGCAAACCCAAAAAGGAAGTGTGCAAGAGGTGGGTGCAGGAGCAGGTGACCTGGAAGAATCGGAGTTGCTGTTAGAGCATGAAGGGGCAGGGGTAGGTAAGCCAAAGCCTGGGAGCCAATATGAAGTGCAACAAGAAAGGCTTCTATGGGTGTATTATCAACAGCAAAAGGAAGACTAGGGAAAACTGCTGCTAAATGAGTCAGGGGACCTGATGAAAAAAGATGTGTAAAAGGGTGAGGTACTTAATGCCTTCTTTGCTTCAACCTTTATTGTTAGGACTAGCTTTCAACAATCCCAGGCCCCTGAGGCAAATGGGAAAGTCCAGAGAAGGAAAACTAACACTTGGAGAAAGTAAGTTAGGGAACGTGCAAACAAACTGAGCATAACAGAAGTCAATACAATCTGATGAGATTCACCCACAGGTCCTGAGGGAGCTGATCAAAGTCATTGTGAGGTCATTCTCAATTACCTTTGAAAGGTTATGGTGGCCCTCTGTCATGGGACAGAATGCACCCTCAGCAAGTTTGCAGATGGTGCAAAACTGAGAGGAGTGTTTGACAGATCAGATGGTTGTACAGTTATTCAGATGGACCTTGACAGACTAGAGGAATGGGCCAGCAGAGTTTTCATGAAGTTCCAGAGTTAAGTGCCATGTCCTTGACAGGAGTAGGGGAATAATTCTAAGCACCAGTCCAGGCTGGAGGCTGATCAGCTGGAAAGCAGCTTCCCAGAAAAGATACAGATATTCTGGTGGACAACAAATTGAACATGAGCCAGCAATGTCCCCTTCAGTCTGGGCTGCATTCAGAAGGGTGTTGCCAGCAGTTCAAAGGAGGTGATCCTTCCCCTCTGCTCAGCCCTGGTGAGACACATCTGGAGTGCTGGATCCAGTCCTGGGATCCCCGTTATGAGAGGAACAGGGACATACTAGAGGAAGTCTGACAACATGAACGTGATTAAGGGATAGGAACATTTGACACATGAGGAGAGGCACAACAAGCTGGGGTCATTCAGTTTGTCTAGAAAAGTTGTGGAGTCTTCACCTTAGAGATGCTCAAAATCCAACTGGACACAGTCTTGAGCAGACTCCTCTAGGTGACCATGTCTTAAGCAGTGGATCTCCAAAGGTGCCTTCCAACCTTTATCCATTCTGTGAAAATCAAGATTAGTCTGTTTTGATGGAATTGCCCATGTGATATTTACTGCATGTATCAATAAAAGATGAGCAAGGAACCATTTTAGACACTATTTTCCCTGTTGCAGTGTTCCTGTATAATGATTAAAGATGATATTTTGTCAAACAAATTTCAGATTTTCTTTTCCGGTGATGGAAGGCTAATATAAAAATATGAAAAGCATATTGCTTATGTTAAGACTAAAAATCCTCAAAATACATAGTCTGAATGTTAAATTCTGAAGCACAATGAATCTTAATAAGTGACAATAAAGAATGCCTCAATTGAAGTTCTTAAATAATAGCAAAGAATCTGAAATTGAAGTACTTCATCATATGAACTGCTCATCTGCATTTGAATAATAAATTGATTTATTAAAAACACCAAATAAAATAGTATTATAGGGTTTTGTCTCTGAGGCTTTTTTTGGCACTGAGGATGTAATCTTCAGTAAAACTTGTAGGAATATAATTTTCAAGACTGCCTATTATCATTAATATTTTATCTATGAAGAACTTGGAAGAAAGATTTACTTTTGTTGATTTTAATGGTCTTTTATAGCTGAAAAGGTTCTGTGCAAAAGAAATCCATGTGTCTATAAAATTACTGAGTAGCTGTTTTGCACTTCCAAATACTTTTTTAAGCACAGTAAATTTTACAGGATAAAAAAGCAGTCTTTTACAGTCAATGCAAATGATGCATTAAGTTAGACCCTTCTCCCAGAGTACAATTTAAAGGTACTCAGAAGTCCAATTATCTTTGATTTAGATGTAAAAATTGCAGAATAACAGCTGTGCCTGCTGAGTGAATATTCCTCTGCAAAAAAGATAGCTTATTTGAGTAGAGTTGAGGACAGGTTGCACAGGGAATGTTTGCCTCTTTTGGCTCTCTTTCAAACTTAACTGCTTCTGGTCAGTTGCAAATGCAAGTAAATTACAAAATAGCATCAGAGCAATTTAGAATTTATATCCCCCAAGTTGCCATTTTGCATGTTACAGAATATTTTAAGTTGTTTAGCATTTATTGTGACTATTTGTTGAACAAAAAACCCACATTATACTTCAAATTAATACTTACAAATATTGCAGATAAACTTGCTAAATTTGACTGCATTTAAAAGTACAACTTTTTCTATACTACGTTACAGATTTTTTAAAGAATCTTTGATACTAAAGAACCACTTTACATGCAATAACTATATTGAAATATACTCGAATTTACAATAGAATTAGAGTATATGTAACATTAGTATAAAGTATTATTAGTGTAATAAAAGTATTAGCATAAAATGTATAATAGTAGACATTATAGCATATAGTATTAGTGCTATATATTAGCTTATTAAAATATTAATATAGAGCATAATTAGAATATATTACTTAGGATATATGTTATATATTTGTTTAGAATTGAAATTTGAAAGATTTTTTTGATTGAAGTTTTGAAGGACATTTATATTGGTATGAAGACATCATTAAGTGCAGTTATGTATACTAAGCTGATCTTAAAACTGTACAAAATAGTATGAAAATTAATCTAATTTGTCCGATGAAAATAGATGTAATACATATATTTCAGTATTGATAAATATTGGTCTAATTTGATCTTACAACACCCTGGTCATGGAGCTTTCCTAAACTTCCTGATGAATCCCTTTCAGGGGTTATCTGTCTTCACTGTTAGAAGATTTATTTTAAATTATTAATTTTAGCAGAAATCTATTTTCAACATAAATCCTACTCAAATTTTATTACCACCTTCCTTATCTGAATGCCTTTCTTCCGCAGGCACTACTGTTTGCTTTTTGAAGACTCTTGCAGTTGTAGTTATCTCTGTTCAGTCATGTTTATTTAGCCTAAGCATCAATTCATTTAAACTTTTCTTAAAGGTCATACTTCATTTGTGTTTAGTCATTCTCATTTTTCACTTCTGGACTCTCAGTTGGTTTGCACTTCTTGAATTAAGTTGCCCAAAACATAATGTATTGCCCTAAGGTCATACTGCTGCTGAGCAAAGGTGAAGGTTTATTTAGCATGTCTAAATAGCAGCATTTCTGTTCCAAGGTTTCATTTCTTGCAACAGCATAGCATTTTTAGTTCCTGTGCAGGCTGATCTGCTCTTTCTCTTTTCCCTGTCCAGCTACTGACTTGGCTGTTGTTTTATATCCTGCATTTGTTGAGATAATTGTTATTCCTAAGGGTCAGATTAGTCTATTTTGGCTCTAGCTGTGTGAAATTCAGGCAACTAGTCTAAACTGGTTGCACAGACTTGTAGGGAGAACACTATAGAGAAAAAAATCCTACGGCCCGTTCATACCAAGACAGATGAAATGAACTAGCTAGAGGAAACCTAGACAACTAGTTTAGATGGTGAATTTCTAAATTCGCAGGCAAGATAGGCAAGATGAATCTCATCCTCAGCGTAGAATCTTAAAATTATATTACTGACTTTCATCCATTAATGCATCTGTTCTTTAACCTAACAAGGCACTTTTAAATTCTTGCTCCACCCTCCAATGCATTTACAGTTCCATGCAGCATAATATCAATTGAAAGTTTAGTAAGTATAATCTTATCATTTGAATTATTCCTGAAAAGATGCAATAGTATAGAGGTGGATAGACTGCTCTGGAACTCCATTTGATTTGATCCTTTCATTACAACAGCAATCTGTTGGTATTTCCTCTGAGTGCTTAAAGGACCCCGCTGAAATCTAAAGTGTGTCCTGGTTTTTCACAACGTAACTGGAGCATATAAATCTGACGGTCATACTGTAGGTCTGTTGCAATCACCTTCCGCACTGGTTATTGTTAATATTAGCATACATAATTTTCTCTGGAGTGTAGGCTTGAAAGCAAATTTCATGAAATTGCATTTGCATGATAGCAAATGAATTGATGTTTGGGTTGTCATTTTGTGAACAGGTGTCATGAAATTGACTCTTAATGCAATATCTGTTCAACATCAGCATCTCAGCCAAACCAAGAAACCTTTCTTCAGCTTACACTTAGTATGCCTCTGAGTCAGTGATTTGCATTGATTCTCAAAAAAACTGGTTTGAGACAAAAAGAAACACGGCTTGCTTCTGCTCACGTACAATCCTGTGGAAGAAAATAAAACCCTTGAGTAAAGGTGTATTAAAAAGGATATTTGGAACAAAATGTCACCGTCGCAATCTGGTCTTTTTTCACATAATATTGGGTTAATCCACGTCTTGGGGTAATGCTTTACAGGAGCAGAACAGAGAGGGAAAAACTGATCAAGAGCAACTGCTGCTTGAAGAAATACACTTTTAGAGAAATAAATAATGAGATGCAGGACCATTGTGACGAGCCTTAAAAGTGTCCCAGTACAAATACATTGGAAAAACAGTAATCTTTTATCTTTGCCTCCTAAAGTTGTGCAACCCAAGCCTAAAGTTTCCCTGTAGAACAGCAGAGGAATGACTTTGAACCCCTTTTTCATGTGGCTTTGAGAGAAAAAAGAAAAAGGAACAAAGAAACAAACCACCAACCAAGCAACAATATTATGTTTCTCAGAAATGTTAGTGTATTTCAGAAAAATGTTCTTGTACTTAGTTTTTCATTGTAAATTCTTATCAAACAAGATAGTTTGTTGTAAACAAGCTATCAACTTTAACCCAAATATTGCTATAATTATGTTTAAAAACATACACAAATATACACTACGCTAATGTTTTGTTTTTCTACTATATCTCTATTCTGTATGAAAAGGGGCTGGGGGAGAAGAAAATGCAAAGTAGCACTGTGAAGACTTGAAAACAAGCAGGCTGGATGCAGTGTCTCAAGAGACAGGTTCTTGCTGAACGTTGTCAGATCTGATTAAGGGAGCTATTGGCATCAATCAGAGCTGACAGTAGTATATCAGAGGTTAGTATAACTATAATTAGTGAGCTGATTAACAGCAAAGAGGAAAAGAGGGTAATGTTTTGGATCAAACTCCTTTAAAACATTTAGATCATTATTTAAACTTGAAGGCTGAGTGGCTAATTATATATTTTACAATGTAAGCTAAATTTCACAAAGCATGCAAGCTGTTCTTCCTCACTATGCTTGTTAAAATAAGGTTTGTACTGTCTCTAAATAGACTGTTTTCATGGAAAAAAAAATACAGAGAGCAGGTGCTCTTATCATATTACTTCTCAGTACAGCTATTGCGATCCTAATGTATATTGTTTTCCAGTTTCTCCTCAGATTAATGTAGCTACTCCACATGTGAAGCTTGATAGCATTTTAGTAAGTATAGAAAAACCTTCACTGCTTTCACAGCAGCAACAAAAAGCATTTCTTCTATCCGATACAACAGCCTGGCTGGTTGTACTGGGTTTGAGTCCAGTTTATTTTGACTCTGTCAGAGTCCATTTTACTGAGGTTTAAAAGTAGTGTTGGAGCTTATAAATTAATTTGGTAATCACTGGGATATCCAGGACTGTGCTGAAAGCATAAAATTTTAAATCAACGTACAAGCTGATATCTGTTAATTGTAACTGCGAAACTGATTATATAACAGACAAAATAATACTGAAAAAATCAGTTCAGTACATGTGAGATGTGTCAGAAAGATCTTGCTCTGCTGAGGAGGGGTGCTGATATATTGTGAATCATTTCCCTTTTCATTAGGTGGACTAGCTGGGTTCTGTAAAGCAACTAAATCATCTCTAATTATACAAATTCCTAGGATTAAGTTATAGAATAAAACATGCTGAATAAAATTACATTTCTTCAGTTAAAAATTCATTTGCCATTTTAATCAGTTCTGAGCGGTGGCTCTTACAATTTTTGTGGTTCCCTTGTTGATTTCTAGATCTATTTTTGATTGATTATTGGTGTTAACTTTGGGGGCTTACTAATTGCTGCTAATATGCATCAATATAACGTATTGTCTTTCTAACATGAAAAACTCAATCTTTTATGTAGATAGTTTTTGTAAGTATAGTCTTATTACTAAATGCTTCTAAAATACTTTTGTGTGTGCGTGTGTACGTGATCCTGTATTGCCATTACTTTAGACTACAAGTACATGTTAAGATGTGGTATAATATCATCTGTTCGCCCAAATGGGCATACTGCTTATCTGCGTATGTTTGTATTGTAAGGAATCTCCTTTACTGGAGGCATAATTCTGTTTTACCTGTGTAAAACACATCATCAGATGGTTGTCTCTGATTTATGAAAAACTAAATATTTGTAATCTTTATTTATTACTTCCTAACTTCCTACCTCAAATTCTTGTTTTGAATTGCTGCCCTCTGCTTTCCTTTCTATGTGTTTATTCCGCTCCCTGCCTGAGCTCCAGCTCACATGAGGTTTTGTGAAATGCTTGAATAAATCATACAGAGGAAGATGCAATAAAAAGAGGAATAAAAACAGCATTATGAAAGTGACTTGCAGGCTGCTGCTCTTGTAACATGTTTTGATGAAGGTTTACCTGAGAGAGTGCGAAAGTGGTAAAGTTTCCCTCATGAGGTGTGATACCGGGTATCTAATATTAAAATTTGTGAGAAGCTCCAAAGCATCACTGATTAGAAGGGAAATATTTCCAAACTGTACAAAGCCCCAGCATAGCAGCTCTCCCTATAGAATTGCAGAATATGCTGCATTCCAATGAGAGGCAGCTCTGGGTGGATGTGTGTAGTTGTGTGCAGTTTTCTGTGTCTCCATTTCTGCCCAAGTAAAGCTCTTGCAGTGCCAGAACAAAGCACCAAGATAAAGAGTTACAGCATGAATAAACTGTGTAGTTTGCCCATGCCCCTTTGCCAAAAAGCTGTCAGAAAATGAGGAGTGCTGGCTGTGACTGAAAGCTTCCTCTAGGATCAGCCGCGTATTCTTAAATGCTGTTCTCAAGTGTGGTAAGGGGAAATTATAGATGTGTGTAAAGGAGTGGGAGAAGAAGAGAGAAGACCAGCAGCAAGGTGAAAACAATAAAGACGAGGAAGTTATATTAATTGAAATGTACAGAAGTAGATCTTTGAGAGAGTGTCTTTGAATATTGACAAGAAAGCAGCAGTGGCTAGACCAGAATTCTTTATTGCTCTCCATCCACGATGAATCACTGTGGTGGAGACAAAGTTACTACAGGCACTGACGTAGAAAGAGGCTGGTTCCATGCTTTCCAAAGCTTTTAGATCCTTAGAGCTTGTACTTTGTACATAAACTATGCTTTTTCTTTAACTGTATATACAAATGAAATAGGCCTGAAAATTGTTTCTTCTCCAACATCATCAAGGCACTTCAGAAAATACTGTTTTTGTAAGTTTACTGGTTTCCCATATTTGTAATGATGCTTTATTTCATCACGTCATTTCAGTAAAAGAATTCTTTTTAATCTGCAAATAAAGAAATAATTTCTAGTTGTAGCTAGTCACTGTTTTATCTTGTTATAAACGGCAAACTTCTGAAATGCCTAACGTGCATTTTCCAATGGAGAATATATATTTTAGTTACTTCCAGGCTGTATTTCAGCTGTTTCAGTCTCTTTACCTCCCCTTAGTTCTGGCTGTGATATCTTCAATCAGTCTTTTTTATGCTAACAACAAAACGAGTACCTCCAGCATCATTGGTCCTTGCACAGGAGCAGCACGGAGGTGGCCTTTAGAGGATAGATGCTCACATAGCCACAGGTATCAGGTGGTTTTTATAGTAAGATTTGGCTTGCTTTTTCCTTTCCTAAGGATACTGAAGTAGTAAGAGGGTTACTTAATGGAAAGTGGGAAAGGTGCAAAGAAATGTTAATGCAAAATGAAAAAGAAATGGCTGTTAAGAGGGTAAAGTAAATAAAGAATGAAATTACAGTGGAAATGTGTATTTCTTGTTGATTTAATCAATGCTTTGAGAAGCAATATTGTGAATTTCACAGAGAAGGATAATGTAAATGGAGTACTTGCTCTTTATTTAGTAGCTATTCTAATGATTTCAAAGCAAGAAGTAGTACTTTCATATAAGTCAGTTAAATATGAAATGTTTGTGGATCTTGATCCAGCTTTGGGAAGATGATTTCAGTTTGGAAACTTCCTGTAACAAACAAGCTTTGTTATTGTGATCATTTGATCTCCGCGATATTTTCCTCATGCAGAGGCCTCTGGATTTGTTCGTTATAATCTTGAGCTTATTCTACTGTTTCTTTCTAGAAAGAATGATAGATATTAATGCCCATCAAATGTTTGAAAGTATGTGTGCGTACCATTGTATGTATTTTCAAAATTCTGATATAATAAAGGCATCCGTATTTACATCCTACATTAAGGAAAGATGTTGAAACTCTGTGTTAGTTCGTACTACTACTGCTCTGCTTACAGTATGGCAGTGTGCAGGCTTATTTCTGGAATAGTGCTGATACTCAGAATATCAACACTATCCAGTCTGAGTACAAGGTACTTTTCTACCTTCTATGTTATAGAAAGCTACATAACTATATATTAAAATAGTATGCACTCATGGACAGGGCATGTGGGTAAACAAATGATACTAACTTTTAATATAATGCATTACTAGAGGGGACTTGCATACTGCATTTATCGGTGCAGTATAAGAACCTGTGTAGGAGGTTCTTATAGCCCTATAGGATGATGATTTTATGGAATCTATGGTGTGCAATAGGTATGTGGTAGTAGAAAAAATTGGTGTACCATAGCAGAGTACTTACCTGTCTAGATGAGAATGAAGTCTGTTGCTGTGGTTGGTTCTTTTAAGTAATGGTCATGGCTAAATGTCAAAATTGACCACTGGTGATAGTGGTTGTTACTCCCCATGAGAAGTATTTGCTGCTTCTCTGAAAAATTCCCAAAAGGTGGAGTTTTCCCCACCTTCTGTGAAAACTTATAGGTGCAATTGCACACCAGCTTAACATCTCTAACAGTTCTTGGCCTAATGTTTGCACAAGCCTACTAAAAAATAAAAAATTAAAAAAAAAAAAAAAAGCCAAACATTTTACGTTACCATGATTCTGAGAAACATTCTACGTAAAGAATTAATGCTCATAACTCATTTGTGAACACAGAAGGAAAATTAAAACATGGAAGTGAATGCTAAGCTGAAGATGAGTGACGTGTTTGGGAGGTGGAGCAACTGCTCTATTTGTGCAGTTGTAAGAAGTTTTCTCAAAAGATTTTTATTTTGTGCATCCTCTGTTTTGGTCCTTCAGAATTTTGTAGACCTTTTGCCATCTTTTACATTTCTCTTCAGAGCTTTTAATTCATTAATTCAGGTTAGTCCTCTGGGATTGCTTACTGGCTAATTCTAGTGCCTGTAAGATTGGTAATTCTTTGTTTGGACTTAAAATCTAATGGTTGATACCAGTAGTTCTGCAAAAGCGTTTAATCATATAAATTTTGTAAT
Organism: Aramus guarauna; assembly: GCA_013400195.1. NCBI lineage: Eukaryota > Metazoa > Chordata > Aves > Gruiformes > Aramidae > Aramus > Aramus guarauna. The sequence goes on from VXBL01009710.1 coordinate 126,195, forward strand.
AAATTATTTTATTGAACAGCTCACTGGCAACAAGATCTACTTTCTGAATGTGGCTGATTTACAGCAGACTAGTTTTCAATCTTCTATTCCTGCTGTTTGTTGGGAATGTTTCATTCTTAGTCTCGAGAATGTCCATAAAATCTCTGCTACAGGAAATTTAACAATGTCTTTCCTTTGTAATCATGTCATCAATTAATTCAAAAGTATTTAATAATGGTTGAATTCTGTTTATCATGTGCATCAGGAATAGAAACTTAAAAAAAATTGTTTGAAGATAAATTGCCAAAGGTATGGTTTGGCTTATAGGGTGTTTACTTAGGCACAATATGCAAACTTAATTTCCTAACCTGATGATTCACAAACATCTGTTCTCCCTGTTTTTCGTACTGAGAATGGTATGTTATCTAAAACAAAAATGGAACACTGTCGCCTGCGGGAGGCGTGTGGCGACCGAACACCAGTCCCTTTCTCCTGTCATCCCAGTTGATGTTTTACCTGAGATCTGAGTCAGCTTTATAGATTTTGGTTTGACAATGTCTGGCAGATAGGAAGAATAACCTAGGTCTTTTCTAATTGTTTCCTGGAAATCATAGTAATTAGGAAGTTATCTGGGGGGGCGGGGGGAGTGCCTGAGTTGTGGTTTACTGTTGTATGTATAAAACGGACAAAAGGTCAGGTAAGTGGCAGACATACTTGGATGCTGAAGTGGCTAAAGAGAGGAAAACTGTTCTCAAAAATGGTCTTGAAGAACTTAAAAGCAGTGAATTTTGTAGTATGAGACATTCTAATTAAATATTTTCTGTAGTTTGTTCTGAAATCTTTTCATAGGTGGATTGGACCTGCGGGAGTGTGAATTTGAGGGGATTACCATAGTTTTACTAGCCTCAGAGTGTGTGCACAAATTATTGAAGCAGAAATCAGATACTAGTCATGTGCAAGATGTGTTTGGCAGAACTTAACGCAGAAAAAAGATTCAAAGGATTGCAAGTAAGCTATTGAAAAAGTAAACCTGCAGGCTGTGCGAACGGCTAGAAATTAATGTTGGACAATAAGAAATTCATGGAAGATCATTTTATTTCAGTGAGACCATAAGCCTTTTCAGACTAAGAAAAACCCTGAACACCACCACCACCCAGCATTTTTCAACATGCTGATCTTCTGAAACTGTGGTGAAAATGTAACTTCCTCTTATCATGAAGTCTGTCTTCTAAGGGCACAGAAGAGAAACTGACAAAAATAGTTAGCAAATCATGCAACTATAGAAAAATGCATTTTCACAGTCACTCAAAATTTTGTCAGTTGACATTGAAATTACCAGCTAGTGTCCTTTTTGACTTCATTTTTCAAAGTGAAGTAATTAGACTTTTTTTCTTTGAGGTCTTACCTGAATATTATGTAGTGTAGGAATATGTTAAATTACCCCAAAGTTAAATGAAAACATTTTGTGTTGAAAGATTTTATTTATTTTTTTTAAACTGTTATCTTTTTTGGTGTAAAAGTGAAATTGAGCGGCAGTCCTCACATAAGACAGAAGACTTTGTGATAAGCCCATGATTCCACTAGTAGAAAAAGTTGGTGTGAAATAGTTATTAATGGTAATCCAAAAAGAGTTCAAAAAGGAGAATTGTATGTGTGGAGAGAAATTTAAGTTGACAGCAAAAATATTGACAGTTAACCCATTTCTATTCAGCCATACCCTAATACAAAAACCAGATTGAAATGTCTTGCATGAGTTGCAGTTCATTAAGCAAATGTGACACTTTATTTTCTAGCTATTTCAATACTGAAAGAGGTGAAGTGGTGAAATAGCAATATAAATGAACACGCTTCTCAGTATGCTGATAACTCAAGCCAAAGTGAAAAAAGAAAATATTAAAAAGATGTTTCAAGACTTGGTTACTGTGTCCTTCCCTTGCCCCCCAAAACAGAAAGCAGAATTCTTTTGTTGAATCAGAGTTTTGAGTTTATAACTTTGTGGATAAAATATGTTCTCTTGAAAATTAATTATGAAAAGAAATGCCACTAGCATGTTTAAAACTAATTATGAGATGGCTCATAATGCTGTTTTGTTTATTATTTTAATTGAAAAAATAATCTGTAGCTTTGTTAACATTTGCTGATAGTCAACATTTTCTTTTAGCTGATATTTTTAATTAGCACTTTATATATTTGCATTCAATTTATGATTTGAGACTACAAAGCTGATTTGGGTTTTTTTTAGGATTTTTATTTTCTCAACTGTAATTTCTATCTGCAAAATAAATATAAGAACCAACCATATTTTCTGGCAAGACATTCTCTGGTGATCTCTGGTCTTACTAAATGAGACAGTATATCAAGTACAGCTTTTAATTCAGGTCATTACTTTGAGTAACATTGCTGTTTTAAAATCAGATCAAAGTAAAAGGCCATTGTAATGAATATTTAGTCATCACTCAGAAACAGAAGAATTAATGATACCATTTTAAATATATGTCCTGATAACATGACTGACGTTAAAAAAAAAAAAAAACCTGCGATCTGAACCTTGCCAATTTAGATTTAGCAAATTAGCTAAGTAGCTTGCATTTGTAGTATTTCACACTTTAAAGTCTTAATATGCATTGCTAAATATATTTCCTCACTGTTTGCTAATTAAAGTTCTGTGGAAGTACAGCTGCTAATTTTTTGTGGTTGACATGGCTCATTTTAAAGTGATAACAGTTGCATCTGTAGTAGTGTTACAATTCAGTTCATAAATTATGGTCATACATTTTTACACCTACTATTTTGTAGGAGTACAAGCATTTGAAAAGTCTGTATTTGCTAACAAAATGCACCCAGTAATGTTTTAACAAAACATAGAAACACCACACACACACCACTGCGCTCTCAGTGATATTAGTGACTCAGTGCGTCTTTCATGTGTTAAGTTTTAAATATTGCAGGACAGGAACATCTTTTTCTGTAATATCACAAAGTCTCTTCGGAAGTAATTCTTTGTAATTAGTAAAGACTGATATATTCTGATGGTAAAACAATTGGACTGGAACAATATTGTGAGGCAGTGCAGGGAAAAATAATTCTCTGAGGAGAATAAATATCAGGGTATATCTTGTGGAGATCAAGTGAAGAAAAAAAGTATTCATAAATGCATGTGTTTTGTGAGATGCATTTTTTACTAATATTTTGAAAGAAACATAGCAGAATGTAAGCAATCCAAGAGGTTCCTGGGTGCATTGATGAGAACTTCCTCCTCCAGGAGATAGAGGAACCAACAAGGAGAGGTGCTTTGCTGTACCTCATACTCACCAACAAGGAAGGACTCACTGGGGATGTGAAGATCAAAGGCAGCCTTGGCTGCAGTGACCATGAGATGGTGGAGTTCAGGATCCTGAGCGGAAGGAACAAGGCAAAAAGCAAGCTTACAACCCTGGCCTTCAGGAGAGCAGACTTTGGCCTCTTCAGAGATCTGCTTGGAAAAGTCCAATGGGACAAGGCCCTGGAGGGAAGAGAGTCCCAAGAAAGCTAGTTAGTGTTCAAGGATGACCTCTTTCAAGCTCAAGAGCGGTCCATGCCAACAAATGGGAAGTCAGGCAGAAACGCCAGGAGGCCTGCATGGATGAACGAGTTGATCCTGGCAAAACTCAAACACAAAAAGGAAGCATATAGAGGGTGGAAGTAAGGACATGTAACTTGGGAGGAATACAGAGACATTGTCCAGCATCCAGGGATGAAGTTAGGAAAGCTGAAGTCCAAATGGAATTGAATCTGGTCAGGGATGTCAAAAACAAGATAGGCAACAAAAGGAAGACTAAAGAAAATGTGGGCCCATTGCTTAATGAGACAGGGAACCTGGTTACACAGGACATGGAAAAGGCTGAGGTACTGAATGACTCCTTTGCCTCAGTCTTTACTAGCAAGACCAGCCTTCAGGAATGCCAGGTCCCAGTGACTGGGGGAAAGTCTGGAGCAAGTAAAGTGTATGCTTGGTAGAAGAGGAGCAGGCCAGGGAATACTTAAGCAAACCGGGCGTACATATGTCCATGGACTCTGATGGGATGCATCCATTCACGGAGAGGGAGCTGGATGATGTCATTGCAATGACACTTTTGATAATCTTTGATTGATCACGGTAACTGAGAGGAGTGACCGAAGACTGGAGAAAAGCAAATGTCACTCCTGTCTTCAATAATCAGCTCAAGCTTAGGTATAAGAGGGGTCTTAGGTGTTCACTGTGCTGTAGTGAAGGTTAGAAATATTTTATCACAGATAACTTTTAGTGGGATGCATACATTAAGTGACTCACAGGATTATGTAAGAAGATGATTCTGGATAGCTGCTTAATTGTTTTAATGTGGAAAATGTATACAAATGATGCACAGTAGCTTGAAGTGACTAGCTGATATTTCCATGTGGTTTTCCATACTGAATCCTACTAATGGCCATCCAACACAAGTAGATGCAGCAAACTCTGTCTGCCTCATATATAAAGTAGGTAAAACTTAAAATAGCTTTGTTAAGTTCAACATTGCGTTTACTCTGCTGAATATTAAAATACTGGGGTTTTGTAAATTTGAATCTGGATTATTTTTTTTTAAATATATGCTAATATTTCTTTTTTCTGCTTTTCTAGATGCTTGTGACTACACCAGAGAAATGGGATGTAGTGACAAGGAAAAGTGTTGGTGATGTAGCCCTCTCTCAGCTGGTAAAACTCTTGATTCTCGATGAAGTTCACCTGTTGCATGAAGATAGAGGACCAGTACTTGAAAGTATAGTAGCACGTACTTTACGTCAGGTAAGAGCAAAAAATTCTTCACAAGAATTTTATTTTGGTCAAGAATAGCGAGATTTCAGTGTAAAAGAAGAAATGCTTAGACAATGAAATCAATTGGCAGCTTACAATTTATTTTATAGCTATTCTGTACTAAGAATGAAGATAAGTTCTTGTCTTCCACCTTCTCTTCTATATTATATCAACTGTCAGATTCCTAGGATGCATAATTTATTACAGAGCTATTTATTTATGATTTATTTACTTAATATTAATTTACTTCCCATGCAAATAACAGCAAAATTGAACATTTTAAAACAAATAATCATCAGGTTAATGTTTTAACGTAACCAAAATTGAAATTATTTTCTTACCAGGAAGGCTGATTTTTAATTAGCAGTTTTTCTAGGAGAAAATTTTTTTTAATTAAGAGTAATACTTTCTAAATACCAAGATTTGAAATGGCAAAAGGAGAAAAGGGTGAATGTATGGGATTTTTTTCTTAAGTCTTGTCCAAAAGAAGGATTCAGAGTTAGGCAATAAATAAGATTCGTCTCAGTGGTGAGATACACATTTACAAGAAAAATAAAATGTGGAATTTAGGGATGAATAAAAAGGATGGAATGAGGATAAATAAATAATGGTAAGGAGTGGATAAAATGCCATTCCTGTTTTGCGGTTTTTTTTGTCATGCAGAGCCAGAGTATGTCAATACAAATAATCTGTAACAAACATAAATACAATTGGTATTGTTATAGCTCTATTTGTAGCACATTAAATGTTTAAAGCCTTTTAGCTTTCAAGATGCTGTTTTCTTGGTAAGGCTACGCTAACCTTGTTAAGGCTCTCTGAATCATCTGATTCCAGCTCCTCTAAGAACAGAATAAAATGGATGTCTGCTATAATCCAGTATAGAAAGTGTAAAGTTCCTGTATAAAGAACAACATAAGTAATAATTCCTTAGAAGAAGCTAAACTTGGAAAGATTTTTTAATTTTTTTTAATGGAGAGTAGTGCTTTGTAAAGTTTAGACTACCTCAAGGGCACTAAAGCTTAACCTGTTTGATATTGTATTTTCTTTCTTAAATGGATCTGAATACCTCGTTTTCCTTAGGCATCTTTAAAATAAAGCCTCTCAGCTTTTAGCAGTGACCATGATGGTCACTGACTTCACATCAGGTTGCAAGACTCATTCATTTTTTAATGTGAAATTTTGTGAGACTTGTAAGGAAGGCTTCAGCTGTCTGGAATAGATGTCTAGAGCCATTTTATCTGCCCTGCATTATTCAACTTGGCATCCTGCTTCTGCTTCGTTTGGATACCAATCTCCTATAGAATTCCTTTTGTGTCTGTCAAGCCTGTGCAGGTAACTTAAGGAATATAAAATCTGAGGCAATTATGTCTTGGGTACTGAATCCTACCCTTAGTGCATTTATTGTAATACAGCATTATCTTGCTTCAGCACTCATTTAAAAAAATAGCTCTCTCGGGTGCTTTAATCTAGGATTTCAAGGTTTGTTTTACCTAGCAAGTTAGAGTTGAATCTGGAATTGAAGCAACTCATTTGTAACCCTTCCTTAAGTGAAACAGTTGAAAAAAACAATATATAAATTTTGAAATTAACTATCTCACCACCTTTCTGAAGACCTTATTTATTCTGAGTTAATAAGAAAGGCAGTACTGGAGGCCACTACGAATCTTTACAAGGAGGAAGCCGAAGAGAGGAAAAAATTTACAATGTAAAAGTACACTAAAAAAACCCAACAGTTAAACAGAAAACAAAACTACGTGTAGAAATATTTAGAATTATGCAGTAGAAATTCCAGACAAAAATATTTTGAATTGCAAGCCTCTCAGAGAGCTTGGGGACAAAAAAACAGGAGATGTTTTGTACAACTGTTTTACCTTTTTTAATATGGAAACAAATAATAAGAGGGTTAGTTTTAAAAATTACACTGAAATATTATACTACAGCATCTGAGCCTGCAAGCATAGTTCTATGAAGTTTGCAGCATACATCCCTAACTAATTATGAAATTATGGGAACTTTGATGACTAAGAAAAGATAACATAAATTTTCTGATTTCAGAAGTATTTCACTGGAGTTTAGTGAAAATACTTTTACAGATGTTTTAAGTGTAAAAATATCACATCTAAAAATGTTTTAATGGTATTTTGTAAAGAAAAAATATTTAGTTCACTGCTTTGGTTCTGTTCCCAGCTCATAGTTCTGTTTTATGCATTTTGATACAAATTCATAAATGTCCCTGGAGGCAGGAACTAAACTCAGGATATTCAGCCTATCCCTGGAGATCGTCCTTCTGCCTTAGCTATATCTAAGCTCCTCTCCAGCCCTTCTGAAAGTAGTTCTAGAATATATTTTTCATTGATATCTGTAGAAACATCATACTCATTCAATGCACACAGGAGGCAAGAATAATTGTTCAGTTCTTAAAAAACAAAACAAAAATTTATGACATCAGTTTAAAATATCCTTATGTCAATTATACCACTGTAGTAGTTGCTGAAATCAACTACCTGATTTGTATACTGGTTTAAGACATACTGCCTAGTTTTTCCTAATTTGTAGGGGAGGGATTCAGAAAGTGATTAAACAAGTAATTCAAAGAAAAATCCATTGCAGATTAATAGTCACTAGATCAGACTGGGGACTGTAGTAACCAGGGGCTATGCTGGCAAGTATCATTGACATTTTCCCAGTTTCTGTGCTATCCCCTTTGGCCACTGTGGGAGACAGCATATTGGAGTAGTTGGATTTTTGGTCTGCCCTGGAACAGTCATTTGTTGTATCACTTCTAGGACAGAACTGTGATAAATTCCTTTGAATACTACTTCAGCCTTTTCAATAAATTACTAATAGCTACTCTAATAATGGTGTGTACCTATAGTTTCATCTGGATCATACTTCACTAGCTTATGAGACAATGGCGTTATTCCTGTGCAGATTAGGATGTATAATGTAGTGCCTTTTACATTTTGCAGGGCTTATTACCCTGTCTTATAGAAAAAGCATCTCTTTGTTAAGGAAGTTTCTTCACCCTAGGTTTCTCACAGCAGAGTTTCAGGCTCTAAATCCCATGAGATAATTTATTCGGATGGGACAGCACTCGTAACACCTCAGGCTGGATGCCTCTGCAGTGGGACCCTGACCAAAGAAATCCCTGGGCAATTACACCCTTGCAATTGAAGTTCCCCTCACGTGACAGTTGGGTCCAATAGTAATATTAGGGTCTGGGGTCTTCCCATTCTTCGCTGAGTCCTTTCCTTGTCTCTAGGCAGGCTGTTTCATTTTTTATGTCTAAGGTTGTGGCTTCTGCTGAGGGATGTGACTTCCTTATCTTCTGGCTTGAACCAGCTCTTGGGTTGGCTTTTACTTAACTAGGCAAATGTTCAACAAAATTTCAACATATGTAGGTGAAAGTTCACAGCTTGTGGCCTAAGGTTTTGGCAAATTGAGCCACTTATGCCAAGCTAGTTATGCCAACTCTTTTGCTAAGCTTGACAACTAATGTTTCCCAACATCTCTTGTTTTGTTGGACTGTGTGAGGGTTGTATTGGTTAGAAGGTGAATAATAGAAAAAAAGACAATAGATTTTTTTT
>VXBL01009710.1:134628-163858 GCA_013400195.1 Aramus guarauna
TTGTCTTTTTAAGAATTAGTGTTCAGCTAGCTACTTGGGCCTACAACTGTGCCATAAAAGAATGTTTTGAGATTTGCATTCACATGTACAAATAAATCTATACAAATTCATTCTCAAAACAGGAATATCCTGACACATTAGTAGGTCTGTCCTAATTTGTACCTCAAAATACTTGCATTATGGTTGTACTTTCCCCCCGATGAACACTGAGTCACACCACTTACTATAAGAGTTTAACATGTTCATTTTAACTTATGGCATTTTTTAGAATAAGTTGAGGGGTTGTTTTTTTTAAACCTGGAAGGAGCATATATATTGGAATTGCTGACAGTTTTACTCATAACAGAATGAACAGCATATTCCTGCATGTTTGCACTTTTCAAATTTTAGAGAATGTTTTTGCAAGTGATTTAAATTGACTTTGCTAAACATTTTGGTGGGAAAATCGCTTTGAGCTCTGTTATATACTGTAGGTGTAACATCAAACAACTTCTTTGAATCCAATTTATAGCTTTGATGTTTAAAGTTTTAGTCTAGAGCACAATGCAGATGTAAAATTGAAATGCTTAAACTTTTTAATCAAAGTTTCCACACTTCTGTAATATCTACTAAGCTTATTAGCTTGAACTGCTTTTAAAGGACACTGAATTATTTTTTTTCATAATTATTCAGAGATTTTGACAACTTCTTTGCTGCTTATGGGTATTTTTCCACAAAAAGCATACTGAATATTATACTTCAGTGATATGTGAGTTTTGATACCTTCTCTCAACTATGTGAATGGTAAATTAAATAAAAGAAAATCCATAGTAAAAAGATTTCTCAGATTTTGGGGAACTGAAGCTCCCATCTTAGACACACAAATATTGTTCTCATCACAGTCTCATTCTTCAACAAGTTTCAATTGCTTTATGTTTTTGTATTATATCAATAAAGTTGCTACATAAATAATAGGTGGGATGACACAGCAGGAGAAGCAATCCAGGAGGTTCCTAGGGTGCATTGATGAAAACTTCCTCCTCCAGCTGATAGAGGAGCCAACGAGCAGAGGTGCTTTGCTGTACTTCATACTCACCAACAAGGGAGGGGCTTGTTGGGAATGTGAAGATCAAAGGCAGCCTTGGCTACAGTGACCATGAGGTAGTAGAGTTCTTCTCCTTCCCCTGGAAATTCTCATGTTTCCCTTCTGAGCTTTCTTTCCTCATGACACCTTATTTAAGAAACTTTCCCTCTCAGCCATCATGTAGCTTTCCTTGCTCTTGATGTATTTTCAATATCTCTAGTTCCTTACCATCTCTTCTACCTCTTTTTTTTCTGTCCCTTTTTACCTCCTTACTAGAAATCAGAAGCAAACAAGTTCAGAGGTTTCTCATCTAAAGCCAAATGCCTAACTGTTACCAAATTAGGAATTTTTATGTGCTTTGGATCCCATTCTTGATGAAGAAAATTTGAGCAGTTGGGGGGGAGGGGGAAAGCAAGGGTGATAACTAATGACGTAAAAATATCTGATTAGAATCTCTATATATTGTGTGTAATGCTAGCCCACTGTAGCGTCTTTAGGGACTAGAATGGCATTGGCATTTCATTTGGTTCTTCATATCTCATCTCGTGTGACTGCTGTTAGTCTATGATGTTCCTTTTATAGGCTAATCAAGTTTGTCAGCATCTTCTATTACAGGATAAACCAAACAAGCTTACTGAAAATTTTTACAATATTTTTGCTGTTTCCAGCTATAGTGTTGTGGGGCTCTTTTTGCTTTCTTATATTTGCAATTGTATTTTTAAAGTATGTTAACAAAACCGGGTATAGAACTTCTGTGTTAGTTTTGGTTGTGGCATATACAGAGGCAGAGCATTTTCCTCCTGTTGCTCAATTCTATTCTTTTTATACCTCTAAGCAATTACATGTACTTAATTTGCTACCACATCACCTTTGGACCTTGCATGCAGATCCTTGTTCATTAAGTCCTCAGACAAGCCTCTTTATAGTTGCTGCAGGATTCACTTGTTGCTATAAGAATGTTTCCTGAGAATACTGTCTCACTTTGCAGCTGTGGCCTATTTTAGAATAAGCTAAATTAAAAGAAATTTAGCTTGAATGGGACCATCAACCTAGATTTATCTGTATGGCTGTTGAGTACATCAGTTATATTAATTCTGCCAATCACCTGCTCTTCTTGTCACCAGTTATTTTTTTATTTACTGCATATCATGAATAAAATTATTGAATAGAGTCGGGCTTAGAAAGCAATTAGAGGCATCCCTTTTTAATTGCTGTTTTTCAATTATACATTCTCTTTAAAATCTGTCAGTTCATCAGCTTGTGATAAATTCAATACATATTTTCTTGATATTCTGTGATGTTATTTTTGAAGAGTATGGTGTGCAGCCATATGGCTAATGCCTTATATGAGTCTAGATCTATCTTATATTTTTTTCTGCCAACCTTGTAGTTGTGTAAAAATGACTGTTTTAAAACAACATTCTTTCTTAAAACAAAACCTAATCTCCATTTGTTTGGAAAATGTTATGTATCAGATATTTGAATTAATCTTCAGAGGCTTTTCTATTACTTTGCATGGAAGTGATGTCAAGAAGTCATTCTGCATGTCATTTTTTATTATTGATATGTGAACATTTTTCTATTTTCATGATATTTCATGGAATTTAAAAGGTACTAGTGATTGTCATATGTTTTATGCTCTGTCATAATATGGTAAAGAAGTTAAACTGATTTCTAGAAGGGTTCATATTTCTTTTTGTTTCTTAGTTTGGGAACAAAACAGTAAGCATCCCATGAAAACGCATTCTGTCATTCAAGAAAAACCAGCATGGCACTGTGTAGGACATAGAAATCTCTTAATAGGTATATTCAAAATGTCATTTCTTAAGGCAAAGTATTGCATACTTAGTATTTAGGTGAGGGAAAATAATAAGGCTTCTAATAGTGCTTTCTGCATGATCACATTTTTTCAGTACCTCTAGATTTTTAAATATGTTCTAAATGGAGGACTGAGATCACAGTATTTTCAGGGTTCATTGGAAGCAGAGTAAAACTCATTTATAAATTTACTTAACTAGATGGTTGCCTAGTAACAAATGCATTCTGTACAGAATGTTTGAGTTGTAGATAATGTCCTATGTAGAATCTTCAAAACAGTATTAGTAATTGCCTTTTTACTAGGTTCTTTCGATTTTGCAGTTTTACTGTTTTTCCATTTTTATTTGCAAAACTAGGAAATTACCACCTATGTAGACTGATTGACAACTTCTTAATTCTTTCATTAGACAGTAAACAAGATATCAATAAACAAGTAAACACTGTGAAACAGTCCAACAAACTTTCTTCTTAGTCATTCTGAAACACCTTTAAACCTTTATTTTTTTTAATGTGCTAAGAATTCCTCCTCTTTTTTTTTTCCCCTTTCTTTTTCTCCTTTTTTTTTTTTTTTTTTTTTGATAATGAGGAAAAGCGTAGATCTTGTGAGAGGCTGAGCCATTCTGTGGTAAGGGTGGTATCTAACTAATAACTAATGAGAATCCCTGTATGCTGTGCTTCGTTCTTATGACTGTTGAGCAGGGAACTCAGGAACCTAAGTTAAGAATTCATCTTCTTGCACATCTAGACTAAAAACTAAGAACCACTTGGGTCTAATTTTCTGTGTATCTTTAGTGTAGATCTGATGGGCATACAGACTGACTGTAGAGAGTATATTGAAGTGATCCTGGGTTATCTGAATATTAGATTAATTTCCAAACAGTGGACAGTTCTTCAAAGATTAGAATATGTAAACTTGTCTGATCCACTTAATTCTGTGCTCAAGTTGAACAATCAAGGATATGCTTTCCAGCTTGACTGTAATTCATTCTGTGAATGTGATATTTTAATGCATGGAAACGGGAAGTCTGCCAAGATCGCAAAGTTCAGGAAGAACTTTAGAAGTCAGATAAAAGAGTATGTCTCTGCATACTCTGTATGCTCTCAAGTGGCAGCAGTAATGTAATGAGATGATATGCAGATCTTAAAAACTATTAGGAAGAAAATGATCCTTCTGTGATCAATTTACAATCCAGAGAGGCACTTCCCATACCTGATCCTTTATCATCTACAATGTAAATGCAGATGATGCTTGAGTGTAGAAATTGGTTCTGGATAGCTATCTTCTGTTTATTTTTTTCTGTATACGTGGAGTTTTATGGTGTGATAATCATGTTCTGTGAACGTGTATGGTGAACATGCTGTCAATTCTCCACATGCCATCATGAATGCTTCTGCAGTAGCTATACTAATTAGAGATGTCAGTTAAATATAGTTATGGCAATTTTATTTCTTACTTCCACTATAACATCAAATCAAGAAAATATAGTAAAGCTTTCTAAGAACATGATGTGCAAATACTGTGACAGTTCAGTTTTCCAAAGAAAGCCTTGTAAGTTCCAAATGTTGCTTATGCTTTTACTGAGATAATTAAACACATATGAAGATTAAAATGTTTGAGATTGTGTGCCAGTAGTGAAGTGCTGCGTACTACCAGCCAGTGATAGGGAATGTAAACAGAAAACTTTGTCATCCAAAATGTCTTTTCAGTATTTTTTCCTGCAATCTCAGGAAAAGACTGTGTGTTCGTAGTGTGTTGTATATGAATGTGTAATCTCTAATTTGGACTTCTAGGACCAAATAATAAGTGATCCAGCACACGAAAAATATTAATGATTGAATGAGCTGTATTTACAAAGGGCATTGGCACACTTTCACGACTTACTTTTCTTTAGAAGTGTCTGAGAGCAAAACATATTAATGCTTGCTCTTCAAGGGAAAGCCAGAAAAGTAGCTGGAAAATGTATGCAGAGAACTCTGTTCTAAAAATGTGTTAGAATTCTAAAAGCCATTATGAAAAAATAAAGTCTCTGTAGTGCTTCGATAAATGAATAATAGATAAATAATTGAAAATGAATTGTAATCACAGAGAAAATGCAAAAATAAATCATGTGTTATGGTTGCCTATGCAGGTAATTTTCTAACTTGTAAGTTTAGCACCGTTTTAGTCACTGTTGTTTGTATATTGCCATGTAGAATCAAAAGAATAAACAAAACTAATTCTGTATATGTATGTGATGATGTGCAGACATATGGGGTTTAGTTTACAGTTTGAATTTGATATGAGCATAAAATAATTGGGAGAACTGTTATGATACATTTTGTCTTTTAGGTTAAAGATTGTTTTTTAGTATACATTAATTATTGATATTCTGTGTTCCTAAGTGGATATAAAAATAGATGGTAAAAAATCAAGAATTTTTGTTTGCATGGCCTTGAAAGAAGTTAAGGAAATTGATGGAATTATTTAGAGTCTTAATAGTCTTTATTTAATTATGAAGACTAACAAAATGTTACTGTAGAGCAAAAGACGTTATTGCCTGATTTCTTAAAGCATTCTGACTTGATTTTTGTGGCTTGATATAAATAGAAAACCAATTTTCTAAAGAATTTGTAAATTTTAGATTTATAAATTGAAAAATATTATGTAGGCACTACATACACATGCACAAATATATGTAAAGTATAATATAAAATATGCAAGAAAATTATTTTGTTTAAAAATGTGCTATGCATATGAGTAATTTTAATTACTTGCTTGTGTTAACTCTGCTGCAGTTTTCCTGTGGAGTTACAATTCGGCGGTTTCAATCAGCTCCTTAACTCCAGGGCCACCTGCCAGATCAGTGAAGTTAAATGGCTGCTTTTTACAAAGGTTTTGAAAGTGGCAAGTCTCAGTAAACTGTAACTCTTCTTGAGGCATTGTTTATATTTTGAAAGAAAACTCTGAACAAACAGCTTACAGTTAATTGATGTAAAAATTCGTACTGCCATGGTTATTAAGCAGAGTTCTTCTTAATTGTTTAAATACTTGAAATGCTTTCCTACTTTCAGATGGAACTGAGCACATTTTCAAAGTTGTGCTTTCAGGCTCCTAGGAGATTTGAAAAAAATTACTGTTGAATTTAGCAAAATCAAATAATGTTTTCCAGATTGGAGCTCAGCTACACTTTCAGATTTTTGTTCATATTATCAGGTGATTGTGAACAAAGTACAGGATAAATACATCAGCAAGTTCAAAAAAAAAAAAAAAAGTGTATAAATATGAAGTAAATTAAGTAAATTCAACTTTTTTTTTACTGGGTGCGGGTGCCCAGGCGCTCTCTGTGAGGAGAGGCCGGGGCTGCCTCATGCCGGACACAGCCGGTTCCAGCCGCCTCCAACCCGCCCACTGCAGGGTGGCTCAACCCGCAGCCGCCATGGCGACGTCTCTCTAAAAGCGTATTTAAGTAAAGGTAAAACCACTGTGCAGGGGTTGAGAGAGGGATAGGAGCGAGGAAGAACATGTGAGACAGCCTTGCAGACATCAAGGTCTGTGCAGGAGGTGGTGCTTCAGGGGACTGAGCCAAAACCAAACCAAACCAAACAACCAAACAAAATTAAAAACCACCCTCTTCCCCCCCTAAGAAAACCACCCTCAAACACCTCACAACTGTGTGGTTGAAGTTGACTATAGCTCTTAGGTCATCACGTAATCCAGCTGTAAAAATATAGAATGCAAACATTTGAGCCGTTTAAAAAAAAAAAAAGAAAAAGATGCCTGTTACAGAGCACTAGAATAGATTGTCTAAGAGAGTTGTGGAAAAGTCTAAGCAAAAGCTAAGACTGACCAATGACACGAATTACATTCTTTTCAGAATTGTGGTGTGGTTTGGACTAAGGAAGAAATGATACCAAATTATCTGTCCTAGTTTTGCCTATAAATTGGATTATCCTTTCTTAACAAAGCCGTTTTTACTGCTATTGTTCCTCCATGTCAGTTAATGACTGCTAACCTTTTGGAGGGCAAAAGTGCAATAAAATAGAAAGATGAATAAGCAAGATTTGATGGAATTGCAGAGTGCTCTGGTTTCTTCAGTGCAGGATCATCACTAACTCACATCTATTGTTCACCTTTTGTAGAAAGTATTAGCTGCTGCTTTCACATTACTGTTTTATAAGGGACGTTTTAAAACTCTGTGCTTGATTTCTTAGCATATAACAAGATCGTTACAGGATCATTTACAGGTTTTTCTGGTTTTTAATAGGTTGAATCTACACAAAGTATGATTAGGATTTTGGGCCTTTCAGCTACATTACCCAATTATCTTGATGTTGCTACGTTTCTACACGTCAATCCCTTCATTGGACTGTTCTACTTTGATGGCCGTTTCCGACCTGTACCGCTGGGGCAAACCTTTATAGGAATTAAAACAACGAATAAGGTAAAGAATCATGAATGCCAAAGAAAGGGTTGCTCTTTGTTTTGGTCATACTTGTACGTGTAGGGGGTACTGGTTTATTATGCTACAGGTGTTTCATGGAGCATATTTTCTTCTGTATAAAGATATATATAATTGAAAGGTGCTTTAAGAATCATATTTCTTCAGTTTACAATACTTGTACATAGGCATTGTTGTAAATGGATATAATGGTATCTAGCTTTGCCTTGCCCCCTCTTTGCTAGTAAGTTTTTCTTGATGAAGGAGAAATCATCACCCTCAACCGCAGAGTCACTGTAGCAGCTGATTCTTCTGCCTTTCTCACTTCAGTTTTCCATTTTGCTAGAAGCAGTGATGCTTCTTGTTCGGCTGTAAGGATGCATGAGGAGTGTTATAAGAAAAATACTCATGAAATATGGAGAGATATAGATTGACATGACATGCATTAATACTAGTTGGGTATAAGTTATCGATGAGTACCTTAGCATGCTAAGCCATTAACTATCATATGTGCACATTTGATAGAAAATGGATTAAAGTAGTCCCTAAATAAGCTTCTTAATTCCTTGTGCTCTTGCTCATTTTGGGAAGCATTAAGGTCATGGTCAGGTAAAATATTCTAATTAAAAAATCATAAGTGCAGTGCCACTTGACATGTAAATTATAATTCTTTGGCAATTAACACAAACACTTTTCCGTAAGATTTCCCATGCATCTCACTAGCTGATAATTAAAGTTGAGGTAGCTTAACTTTTAGAAAATCTTATTCTGCTATGATTTAATTTAATAGAAATCAAAACATTTTCAATTAAAAGTTAATCTCATAGCTTAATCGATAATAGCTGCTTTTTTTTTCTTTTTTTTTTTTCCTTTTTTTTTAAAGGGACATTGCCTTTCTTAACAGGTTATTTAAGTAGTTCATTCCATCTGCAGTGCAGGAAAGAAACTTACTTTACAACTGTAGGGAGCCATTTCAAGTCTATACACACAAGAATAGTTTACCATATGGTGCTTACCGTGATTTGCATATTTTAACCTTCATTAATTGTTTCAAGTACCTTCACTGTTATTAGCTGTTGCTTTTCTTTAACCTTTTCCTGATACTTAATTTGAATATTTAGTTTATTTCCACCGTATAGTAAGAAAAAAGGAAAGGCTTCATTTCTTCATACTGACTTTAGAATGCATTTGTGATTTAAAAATCAAAGATATGTACAAATTGAAAATATTATAAAAAACTAAGTTTTCTTAAAAAAAAACCCTGAGGAGATGAAGAAATATTAGGAGGTAGCAGTTATTCTGAAATGTGAGTACCTGGCAGACTCTTTTGGTAAAACTACACCCAGTATTTCTTTTTGATTTTCGGAAGAAAGTCATTACAGATTTCAGAGTAAAATGCTTTTTGCAATCAAGATAATATACTTTATAGCAAACAAAAAGTAAAAGTATTAAGCCTCTTTGAAAAAGGATTCTATTCAGGATAATACTAATACTACAGCTGCCAAATTATTGCCAATATCAACATCTTTCTGGCCTATATGAGAGGAGGAAAGCAATGTAAGAACCCACAGAATCAAAAGCAGTTCTTGCCGAGTATCAGCAAGGGCAATCAGTGCTATGTCTTGATCCACGCTGAGTTGCAAGCAGATAGAAGGCTGTTAGTTACTTTAGGTAGATGCTTTGCCACAGCTTTCTGGCATCCTTCATCCAAAAAAACCTCCCAAAAAAGTTGAAGCTGATCGGTGATTTGCAGAATCACATGCAAACTGTAGGCAAGCTTTCAAAGGCAAGGACAGCATGGTGTATTTATTATGTAGAGAAGTTAGCCAGGAAAGCTCTTAAAACTCTGTACATTGAAACTCTTAGAGCATATGGGACCAAGACTAAAGTTTGGCTTCTTCAGTAAGAGGTCTGTTAATTCAGATATTTTTCTTTAGTGTCAGTTATTTTTCTTTTGCATGTTTATGTTTTTATGTTTAGATATCAAGGCAAAGAATGCATAAAGTTATGTTCATATGTGTGTATATATATATGCATTTATGCATTGTCCATGTATGTTTCTCCTTAATGATTTTCATTTATTATTTGAAAAAAATAATTAAATAAAATGCTAATCTCTCATTTTCAGAATAATTAGACTGGCTGCTTGTCTCTTGCACACATGCCCATATTGTCTCATCTTTTTATTACTATACTTGTATGATTCCAAATATGAATGTTCTCTTCTTCCCCTAAAGCTACAACTTTTGGCTATTCTAGGTAACTACAAGTACTGAATTTCCATTTTCGAAGGTTAACATACTTTGCTCTTTTAAAACATTTCTCTGTGTCCAAAAATGTTTTTTAAAAAACATGAATGCACAAATGAAGAATGGAATGACTGCTCTGACATTGAACTTCATTTATTTATTTTGATTTGTCACAACCTTAATACTGAGGTGCATTCAAGTAGATACATGCTATTGTGGTGCATTAAAGAAACAGAAAAAAAAATCTTTAGAATAGCTTGAGTACTTTTTATTTGAAATGAACTCTTTATTTTGGAACCTTCCTGAAACATTTTATTTATCCATAATTGGAAACTCTATACACCGTACTTCCACGGTTCCCCATGTACGACCCAACTATGAAGAAATTTCTGTGCTCTGTGGCAAAAAAGCTGCCAATCAGTAATTTCCTGGGTATCTGCAACGTAAAAATATATTTTATATTACCAAATGGAAGGACTAAATGTTAGGTAAGATGATGTATTACATGGATATTTCATCAATATCCTGTAGAAGTAAGATTCCTTAATATGAAACATAAATTAAAGAATAGGACTGGGTTACATCTCTTTGGTCATTAACAAAATCAACAAAATCACATAATAAATTTTCTGTCATGTGCCCTGTACAAAAGATAAGTATTTTGTCTACTTATTTTCATGTTCTGTTTCTCAATTTAAGAATACCAAAATGATATTGTTAGGAATTGGAATCAGTATATTCTAAATCTAATTGCATAATGACATTTTTCTTTCATAGATCACTGTCAATGGCTTGATAGGTAATGGAAAATACATAAAGATAGAAATGCATTTAATATGAAGTATGGTGTTTGTTTTTCAGGTGCAGCAGCTGAATCATATGGATGAAGTGTGTTATGAAAATGTGCTGAAGCAAATAATGGCTGGACACCAGGTATTTATTTTTTGGTTTGCTTTGTACTCAGAACGTTTATAAAGAAATTAGTTTTGATCATCATAATGATGTATTGCAAAATTTTTTTTTCTTATTATTTTGAGATGTCACTTCAGAGGTCATCTCTAATCTTGAAAAAACTATAGCAACAGCATGTAAGAAAATCTAAACAAGCTAAATAATGTTAGCTTCTAACTAAGGTGAAAATTCCTGGTATTTTATATATCTCTTAAAGTAATTAATGTATATTTATGTCCCTTTTTTAAAATGACAAGGCAAAGTAGGTCAGTGCTTTAGAGACCTTACGCTTAGGTAAATGTAATGATTAAAAAAAACCCAAAAAACAGTATTTAGTTATTAGTCTTAGCCTTTCCCGTATCTTTCAAATTTTAGTGTCTCTGCTTAGAGATGAGGAATGAAAATTATGCAGTGTTCAAGACACGGTGCACAAGTGCTCAGCATCTGTCATTTGAAATATCTTAGGGTTTGTGTTTTGTTTTCTTTTTAAAGGAAGTAATCCTTCATTTTGCTTTACAATAGAGGTTTCCGCAGTGAATTTTCAAGTCTGATATTGCCTTCCACTGAGATTGTGGGCTTAACTTATTTGCCTGAATAATTTATCATTCTGTTATTATTGTGCTCCTGAATCACCCACACAACAATGCCTCATTTTTGTTAGAACTTTGCACATACAGCAGTGTGAGCAGTAATAGTTGTAGCAGGGATGGCACCTGTTCGAAGCAGGAACAAATGCTAGTGCACTATGATGCTTGAAGAGGCTTTTCACTAAATAACCTATATATAAAAGAGGAAAACTCTTTCCCACACAGTCACACTAAGAATTGCACATTTTCCCCTTTGTAACTAAAATTCAGATGGTGGTGTTTTTTGAAAGATGAACAGTTGGTTTATGACTTGGGGGGAAAAAGTACTTCAGCAACAGCTTCTTAGTCTTCCTGCTCCCCTTGCTTCAACACTGTCATGCTTTAACCCCAGCCAGTAACTAAGCACCTCGCAGTCCCTCCATCCCTCCACCTCCCTCCCTTTCCCCACCAGGACTGGGAGGAGAATGGAAAAAAACCTCATGGATATAGATAAAGACAGTTTAATAAGATAACAAAGGAAGAGAATAATAATAGTAATAATGATAAAACAAGTGATGCACAAATCCAATTGTTCACCACATACAAAAAGAAAAAAAGAAAACAATCAGATGCCCAATCTGTTTCTCAGCAGTGATCCCACCTCCCAGCTAGGTTCCCCAGTTGTATCCAGAGCATGACATCCTGTGGTAGGGAATATCCCTCTGGCCAGTCTGGGTCAGCTGTCCTGGCTGTGCTCTCCCAGTTTCTTGTGCACCTGGCAGGGCGTGAGAAGCTGAAAAGTCCTTAACTTGGTGTAGACACTACAACAATCTAGCAACAACTAAAACCACCAGTGTGTTAATCAACATTATTCTCGTACTAAATCCAAAACACAGCACTATACCAGCTATTAGAAAGAAAATTAACTCTATCTCAGCCAAAACCAGGACAAACTTGTCTTCTCTTGTTGATATCAGTTACTGGTGTTACATTCAGAAAACTTACATGAAGATTACCTGTGGAAATGCTGATATTTTCTTGAGTGAAGATTGTTAACAAAATTTGTTGGCAGTACCAAGGGAACTTTATCTTCTCCTCATTGTCAGTTATGCACATACCTTACCAAATTCCTAACACTGAGGTATATTTAGTTGCTTATCTTTCAATTCTTGTAACGTTTTTGTGTATTTTCACTTGCTATAGATAAATCTACAAGTAGCAGATTCTTTAAATCAGTATGTCTAAATGAACAACATATCTTGGATTCCCGTCAGGAAGTTGCGTGCTGTTCCAGTGTATTTGTTACACCTTTCTTTCTATCTCATTTCTTCACACTGAGGAAAAAACTGTCAACAAACATATATAATATTATTTGAAAAATTCAAGTACAATAAGTTGTTTAATTCTACCAGGAGATGTTTTTGTAGCTTTCCTTGGGAATAGTTTTTGTCCCTGTACTAGCAGCTGAATGCACAAGTGTTTTAAGGCATGCACTACAGCTGAAAGAGGTCAAATGAAAAACTATGTAGTCTACTTAATTTTGCAGTTTCAGCAGCTGACACAATTGCTGATCTCAGTTTCTGAAAATTATATTTCAAACCAATAACCAAATAAGGAGTGTATTTTCAGACAAAGCAGAAATGTGGTTTCCCTTGCTATATAAAAGTTGATTTGGTTTCAGAACACTTTGGTTAATTTGGTTCAATTGATTGAAAATGTTAAGAATTTTCTTTGTTTGCAAATGTCTGTTCTGCTGTGATGCAGAACTCTCTTAAATACAGTCTAAATACCAACCAGTTACACTGGACTTTTCTTCAGAGTATTTAAAACATGGTCTTGATTATTATTGGTCTTGATAGTTATGAAATTAACATTCATATCCTGAAGTGAATGATATACAAACATTGGTATACAATCTTTAACAATGCAGAATCAAGCATATCATCTCATTGTATGATACAGTTAATTATAGTATGTAGTAATGTACCACATATTGGGGATTTTTCCTTTTACTGACTATGCTATGATAAATGATCTAATTATTAAACCAACTGCAGATGTTAAAAAAAAAGGGGGGGGGCAGGGGGAAGGTCACATAGATATATCTACATTGAAATGCCTCCTCAATAGTGGAAGATGAATATTAGGAGCAAATGTAATTAATATTACTCTAGGAAGGTTTTCTTTAGTGTCTTTTCACAATTTTGAGAATAGGCTTTGATCTTCTAAAGTTATCACCTTCTGTCGATTGTCTTAGTTTTTAGAAGTCCATTACCTGGTGTCCATGTTCACCATAGTCTGTCACCGTCTGTTACCTTTCTTAGCTTGTGTTATCCTTGAAATATTTGTTTATTCACACTCTATGTGTGTAAAGTTTTTTTGCTTTTTAACAAAGCTGTGGTTATTTCTATTTATACTTCTTAGAAAGATATATTCATACCTTCCCCCCACCCCCCCCCACCCCACTGTAGAAAAAATTTCCACAGCAGTTGTATATCTGTATGGAATTCAGGAAATGGTTGGAATTTTATAACTATTCAGGCAGTAGTGTGTGACAGACACAGATCTCATTAGCAGTTCTCCAGAGAGTCAAAAACCTACCTGTTCTGTTTTATACTGAAGCACAAGGAAGAAGTACCAGAATCAGAGAAAAATACTTTCCCTCTTGTAAAGTTCCATGAGTTAATGTACACCTTCCTGTGGCCATCAGACTTACACAGTGTTGTCTCTTTTCAGACTCTTTACCAGAGTCTTTGTAATGTCTTGATAAATTAAATTCAATGTTTATTTACCTACTGTTCTGTTAACCCATTTTAAAAGAATTCTAGCATTCCAGAACTGAATAATTTACTCTCATGGAAGTCATGCTGATGTGTTCCTGTCATATTATAGGTTACAGTGTGATGCTTGACTGAAGTTACATGTTCGTGTGTTTTAATAGAGGTGTGTTTTCATTTTTTAAGACTTAAGGCTGGTAGGAGGTGGTTGCATTCTACAGGCATGTGTTTTGACAGATGGAGAGAAACTTTTTATGTTGATTTTTCAACAGTCATCCTCTGCAAGACTTCAAGCTCTTCCTGGCTACTGGGAAATTAAGAGTTGGTGATTCAGCCCTTAATTTTGATCCATCTGCTCAAACTAATGAGATACCTCATTTGTAGGCTTCACTTTGAATTACCAAATGCAGCTGAAGCTATAACATTTGTCTTATAGCACAATTCTCCTCCTCTTTAACTTGAGGAAAGATATAATGATAGATGGCTTGCCCTACTGAGTTTTCTAGGGTTTTTGTTATAGAAACTTTTTATCGTGACTGAGGAAGTGAGATCAGAAAATGTCCCAAAGGTTTCCAGGTGCTTTTTAAGTCAGTGTGCTCTTTTTGTAGGATTACTAACAATGTAGATCTTCATTAGGAGGTTCCTCTGTCAGATCGTACCTCTTAAGACTGCTTTAAGTGAGAACCTCTTGGGCTGTGAAGTCTGCTTTCCTGGGACTGTCCTTCCGTGCTCGATACTAGCTGGTGAATATTTTTTTTCGTGTCATACTTTGAATTTACTATGTTTTTATATTATCTGAAAAGATGTTAGATCCTCTTGGACTGATTTGCACTTTTGGAGTTTTATTTCTACCTCTTAATAAACCGAACGTTCTTTAACAAAGGAAAAAAAAACAACTGAAATTACACACTGTTCATCAGAGAATACGACGCCATGCTCAGTTGCAGGTAGAGTATTGTTGCCAGCATTTATCTTCTGGAATACTGTTCCCTTGAAGACTGGGTGAAGGATCAGTCACAGAAAATTATCATTCCCTCAAAGTGATTACAGCTGTCTCTTGCCAGGCAGTCACCAGTAGTGGGCCACGTGCTCCCACTGCCTTGGTTACCAAGAGATCATGTGTTTCTCTTGTTGTCCCTGTCACCTCTTAAATACTTTTGCTGTTATAATTTGTCAGAACCTTACTGTTTGCCTTTTTTTTCTTTTTTTTTTTTTTTTTTTTTTTTTTTTTTGGTCTGAACGTTCTCTCTGGGTCAAAAACAGTAAAAACCTGAAATTGCATAAGATTTCTTGAGATATTGTTGTTAATTTCTTGCATTATGAATTAGAAGGGGAGTTGCTGAATTTCTTTGAAAGCTTTCAGTGGAAGTGCTTCCTCAAACTGCACTCATAAAACTCTCTTGGTTTTGCCACATTCCCCAGACTAGTCACCTCTTCTGTTTCTGCAACCTTTTCTTTTGGTTCTTTTTGGTTTTTTGTTTTTTGTTGGTTTGTTGTTTTTTTTTTTTTTTTCTCATAGCTGATCCTCTTTGATATTACTTATACCTTCAAAAGAAGTCCTGTGTTCTCTTTGCCCTTTGTGTTGTTTCAGCAGGTCTCCCATATTTATTCTTTGCACCTAACTTTCCTCTCTGGGTTTTTTTCTGACCTTCAATACTCTGTTCCTCTGCTTGTCTTCAGCCACAGATATTTACATTTCAGTCCTGATTCCTTACCCAATGCACTTTGCTCGTTTGCCAGTTTGGCTGTTTATTAGAGTTTTCAACTTGGAGTGCCTTTGACATTCTCTCATCTTGTGAAACCTTTTCAAGACAATGAATGTGTCTGTTTTCCCACTGCTTTTGAGAGTTTTCTGTATAACTCTGAAATGACATATTGTCTGTTTTAATTTTTGTCCACTAGCTCTGGTACTCACTGAAACTCCTTGAAAGTTCATTTTCTCACTGAGTCTGGTATTTTCAGTTCATAGCACAAACTGACTGTTCAGTGGAAGTTCTGCTGTGGTTCTCATTGCCCTTGCTGTCTGTGCAAGCATTGAGGCTCAAGGTGCCGGTACTTAAATACTGAGGAGACATCATGGCTTTACAAGAAGTGGTTTCAATAGTCAAGGAAGACCGTTTCTGATGGCCAAGGTGCCATGTTGTCTGTTGCAAAGAACCTGTTTTTTTGAAACAGTAAATAGCTGTTGAAAGCCTTACCACAACATCCAAAAGTGAATGCAGTAGCAGTATTCCTACATATTTAACAAGAACTCCTAAAGCCTGCTCCACTCAGGGTAACAGGAACGGTAAACCAGTGGTGGTATCACAACCTTTTCAGAATTAACATGCTGGAAATCTTACTACTGGGATGAAAAATGTAGAGAAAAACTACTTGATGAACAGCCTTATACAAACCATCAGTTGCCCATGATGCATTATGGGTGGTGATTTCAGACTGCCCATTTTGTGCTTAGTTCAGGTATATTTACCAACCTTTTGAAGGAAAGCACTTTTTCAACTACCTTGTTAGGTTTTGAGCTTTTGCTTTTCTGATTTGAACTAATTTCTTAGGTTTAGCTGGCTGCTTCTGTCTCTCCGTTTTGCTTTTGAAGTATTGTCTCAACTGCATCTGATGTACCTTTTATCTTTTAAAATGAAATTTGGAAAATTTTTGCATGTGCATAATACAGCTGTGTATACTTGTTAAATTTTTAATCAGTGTATGCACTGGGTGGTTAGTATGCACTTTTCTGGAGATCAAGCTTGCTTTATTAATTAGAATTTATGTACTTAATTAAAATGTTATTCTTTACTACTGTTCTGAATTTACTTCATTAGAAGTAATACTGAGATGCAGTAATATCAGTAATACTGATTTTTTTTTTTTTAAATCTTCGGATAACTTCTAAGTATCACCTTGCACAAGTTTTTAATGCTTTTTCAAATGAGGATTTTTGATGTCAGATCAGAAACAGATTACACTTGAATTTATATAGTCAGAACTGGTTCTGTGCTACATATTGTACATAAAACATTCACTTTGTCTGTAATTGTTCTCTATTTACAATACTTGACTTGAACTTTGCAGTACTAAGAAGTGTCATCTTGTTTTTCTTGCAACGCTATCTTAAACCAAAAAAGAAACACTGAGTAGTTATTTTAAATCTATTATATTAAATTGTCAGAAGTGAATTTGACAGGTATTAATTTCATCTGTAAAGATGATGGATTAAATATCTTTATTATCAGTCTTCCAGCTGTTATTTGGTTGCAGAAGCCGTGTGAAGATAAAAGTTTAATAAGCTTAGTTACTGCAACTGTTGACAATGCTTTTATAGCTGTGTCATAAGATAAGATTTAATAAAACAATATTTTCTTCAGGGGTCTCTCTGGAACTTAGTATCTTGAGAATTAAGCTTGTCCTAGAATTTTTCATGGGTGAAATAGTGTTTATAGCACACTTTGGACAAATAACTCTGAAAAGTGACTGGATTTGTTAGAATGTATTCTTTATCTTGAATGGTTTTTTTCCCTAGACTTCCATTTTATAGCCTAAAGAGGTTTTGTAACTCTATACAGATTGCTTCTACTTCATCACCTGGTGTAGCTTATTTGCATATATATGTGTATATATTGCTTCTATATTTATATATGCACACATGTATGTAGGTGTATAAAAATACACAAATACACAAGGTAAAGTGGTCTGGCAGGATAGCTGAATTATGGCTGATCATTTTAGATGTGTCAGCTGATTAGGTGAAGACTTGAATATTTTGGATAGTTTTCTGTAGAATTTCTCTTGCAGTTTTTGCACAATTAGTGCCCATTTGTGTGTATGGCTTCTTTAACAGAATCACAGACAAACTAATTCAATGATGGTGCACTATTTTTACGTTCTGCATCTTCATCATTTATTTATGCACTTCATTTTCAAAATAACTGCCCTTTGCGATTTTAAGGATATACTAGTTAATATAATCTTATGCTTGAATAAATGTAACTTTGTGTCTTACTTTAATTAAAAATAGTATATTGGTGTCCTGTGTAGAAGATATGCTTCAGAAATGTTATGTACCAGATGTTTCATGTTATTGTCAAATGATATCTATGTACTATTTTCCTCTATATTTTCTGGTCAAATCTATTTGGCTTTGAACATTTCATACCTTGTCAGCGGAGTATATGAACAGCTGAGGAAATTGCTGGAAATGGATGCTATGGCAAGTTATGTACATAATAACCCATTATTCTTCAATTAGGTAGCCTTCTAAATGTTCATGTGCTATACTTCTGTGCCTTATGCTAATTTTTGTATATATGCATTTACACAGTAGCTTGTCCATATATGTGTATTCAGGTGTTCACGATGAATTTATGTAGACCAGAAGCACCAGTTTAATATCTTACCATTAATTATGAGTTTCTAAGGTGTTCAGTTTATGTCTGTAGTCTTGCACAGCTACACAATAATGTCGGTATTGGTAATACGACTGTTTAAGGTAGCAAGTGCTACTATTTAAAATTCTTACTCTTCTGATATTATCAATGTACAGTGAATCATTAAAACACAAAAATCAAATTTAATTCCAAATAAGTAACTTCTTGTAGCCTAAAAATCTATTTCAATGAAATAATAAATAGTTACATCTTGAGCCAGTTGGCCTTTTGTGGATGACCTAAGTGTTAAGTTGCAGATGTACAGCTTACAAACGTGGTAAAGGCAGCGTGACCAGTCTTGCAGCCTTATGTGACAAGTTTTACTAGCTCCATGTTAAAAATTGTTTTTCAAACATGGGACTGCAGACCATTAGTGGTCTAAAAGATTGTGGGAAGTTAAGTCTGTGGATCCCTGTCAGCTTCATATTGTTCTTCAGTAACAATTAAATGGCAAGCATAAATGATACTCCAGAAGACGTGTTGAGGATTGTCAATGGTCCCAAGTTTTTGAAAATTCTTGCTCTGCAGCCCTGAAAGAAACAGATTAGTGCGCTTAGTTTAACATAACAGATAGTATCAACTAATAAACTTCCTGATTATTGTCAAAACTTCTGTAAATTATTCAAAATATAACAAGATAACTACTGTCCACCAAGACCTTATGCCTATCACAGACTTTTTAACAGGTGTTACCAGAGAATCCAATAGTAATGTCATTAGGAGGTTTTAATTTGAAATATACAGTAATATAGGACACTATAGAAAATAAGTTATTTTGGGGAATCCATGAGGATGGGAAATAAATATTCTCTATTAAGACACTGAGATGCACCAGGAAATTCCTTTATACTTCTGTTCACTTTCTGGAGTATGAGATTTGTCGTATATGTAGTGCTGTGCTGTTGATAGCTTTCTTTGTGGTTACTCAAGAAATTACCCCAGAATATGTTACATTTGTATACTCTCATGTATTTAATCATGAGGTATTTATAATATTCTTATTTAGGAGAGGATATCTTGAGAAGAGCCAGTTATATAAGGTACGGCTTTATGAGGGACATTCTAATTTTTCTAGCACAGTTTACTATTGTTTGCAAACTATTGCATCATTTAAATTCATTATAACTTAATGAAGTTTCATGTTAAAAATATTGCTTATAGTTGAAGACAGTTCTTCAGTTTCTTGGTGATGTAGACAACCTGTTGATTAGGGCCAAAAAAAGGCTTCTGGAGAAAGGTCTGTGGTTTTAAATCAGTACTGATAAGACATAAGCTAGAAAACCTGACTGTTCTGTTCTTTAATTGTTTAGTACATTTGTTTATGTTACCACATCTTACAAAACCAGAAGATACAGAGGTTGACATGACAATTTCTTAATCTTTTTCTTAAGTAATGAGAATAGATATGAAGATTTCTCCAGTACCCTCTATGTTCCTTTCCTTAAGTAAAACTGAGTAGAATCTGCTTATCACTACTGGCTCCTGGGTTATTTTTGCATTTTATGGATGGTATACATATAAGTATACATAGTTCTAGAAACATAAGAAGAGATACGATAGACATGACAACTCTTATTGTGGAGTGATAGTTGTCAAAAATATAATTTATGATAATGTAGAAACCTATTTTATTTGTACAAAGTCAAAATATTTAATGTCAGAACAGGACAAAGGGAAATGCTTGAAACAAATTATTGCATGATCTTGTTTTTCAAAAAAATGATGCGGTGAAAAGCTGCTTATAATTTTGAATAATAACTGTCATTCAAGTCCATTGGCATCTGCAAAAATGCAATTGTTAACTGCCTAATGACATATATTTGCATAGTAATAGACTAGCTAGTCCTGCTTAATTTTCTATACCAGAATAAATATTGCTATTTCTATTTTCATCCTGTCAATTAAAATTCAGAATAATTTCTACTACCTGTAGGAGTCAGTAAAGTATTGTTTGTTTGTCTTATTGAATAATTTGTCCTCTACTTTAATTTTCACTCTATTCATTTTTCCTCTGCATTTTGTCATATACTTGGCTAATGCTACAAATTGAAGATAGCATAGATGAACCATTATGCTGTTCTGAAACAGGTTTCCTTTAATGTCCAGAATCCATATTTAAGCATTGATTCCATACCTGAGCATTTATTTTATAGGCCTTCTAGAATAATTCAAAATATAATAAAACAAGATCGTAAACACAAGTGGTTGCAATTTAAGTAATTAATAATTTAGAACTTCCTAATGTAAATTAAATCAGACAAACCAATCAGCATGCATAGTGGAAAATGTGTATAACTTGCATAGGTATAAAGGAAGAGTCACGAAGTTTCATATAAGCAAGTACTTTTTACTCAGAAGCATCCTCCCATTAGTGTTGCTGCACATACTCTGACTGTTCTTCAGAATAAAGGTTTGATATCATCAGTCTCCTATTTTAATTCTAGAGGGATAATGTCAAACTTATGGATCCAGAACTGCTTTATCCATAGCTTTGAATGGAAATGACACCGAACTCCTATATCTTTCATTTTTACATAGTGGCAGAAGACACAATGTCATGTTTTACATGAGCATAACTGAGTGCCTCTCTGAAATGCCTGTGCACTACTGCATGCAGTATATGAAACAAAAAGGAGAAATTAGAGATCTACACTAGTTGCTGAGCTAAGATTGTGTTGAGATCAGAGATATGCAGTAGCTCACGTGACTGAGAGGTGCAGTGGGTGGAAACAGGCTTTTGAGCAAGGTCAGACCAGGATGGCAAGAAACTTGCTTGTGGGAGCACAGCAGGGATACCTGGAGCTTTGACTAGGGATGGGTTATGAGCCAGCTGAGAGTTTAGGAGGAGGATTAGGGGCAATGGTCTAAAGTTGCGCCAGGGCAGGTTTAGGTTAGACATTAGGAAAAATTTCTTCACAGAAAGGGTTGTCAGGCTCTGGAATGGGCTGCCCAGGGAGGTGGTTGAGTCCCCGTCCCTGGAGGTATTTAAAAGAAGGATAGATGAGGTACTTGAGGACATGGTTTAGTGGTGGGATGGCAAGGTTAGGTTAGCGGTTGGACTTGATGATCTTAAAGGTCTTTTCCAACCGAGATGATTCTATGATTAGCCAGCAGACAGGCATGAAATAGCATTGTTGTGGGAGTGTGCTACAGACCCACTGATCAGCAATAAAGTAGATGAGACCTCCTTCAGACAACTAGAAGCCTTATGTTCACTGTCTGTGGTCTTCCTGGGGACTTTACCACCCCAGTGTCTGCTGGAGGGACAATACAGCAGGGCAAAAGCAATGAAAGAAGTTTCTGGAGTGCATTGGTGACAATTTCTTAGCACAGGTGATTGAGGACCTGATGAGGGTTGATGCTGTGCTGGATGTTGAACTTACAAAAAAGAAAGGATGGATTGGGGATGTGAATGCTGGGAGAAACCTTGGCTGCAGTGACCATGAAATGGTGGAGTTCAGGATACTGATGGAGAGAACAAGGCAAAAAGCTAGACCACAGCCCTGGGCTACAGGAGAGCACTTTGGCCTCTTCAGGGATCTACTTGGAAGAATCCTATGGCAGGTGGTCCAGGAGAGCTGGCTGATTTTTGGGGTTCACATCTTCCAAGCGGTCCATCCTGATGTGCAGGAAAACAAGAGAAGTGGCCTAAAGCCAGTGTGGATGAGAAAGAAACTCCTGACAAAACTCAAACATGAAAAGTCAGCATACAGGAGAGTAAAGCAGGGACAGGAGACCCAGAAGGAATTTAAAGGCACTGTCCAAGCACAAAGGAGTAGGATTAGGAAAGCTAAACCCCATGGGGAGGTGAATCTGGCAAGGGATGTAAAGGGCAACAAGAAGGGCTTCCACAAGTTCAGCAGCAGGAAGAGGACAACTAGGGAAAATGATGTCTCTTTGCTGAATGGGGCAGGAAACCTGGTGACAAAGGACATGCAGAAGATTGAGCTACTCAGTGTCCTCTTTGCCTTGGTCTTTACTGGTAAGATATGCCTACAGGAATCCCGAGGTCTCTGTGACAAATGGTCACAGAGCAAAGGTCAGAGCAAAGACTTATCCTTATGCTTACCCTTACATAAATGTATGCAACTTGTTTGGAGACACCCACACATGCTGAAGGAGCTGGCCGATGTCATTACAGAGTCACTTGAAAGACCACGGTGATCAGGGAATAATCCTTGAAAGACCCCAGTGGTCGGGGGAAGTTCCCGAGAACTGAAAGACAGCACATCACACAGACATCCCTATCTTCAAAATGGTCAAAAAATCATGTCTGTAACCTGATTAGCAGGAGCTCAGTTGAGGTTATAATGTTAAAATGAGGGGGGAAATGTCAGAAGATGAGGAAGACAATTTATCAACTTGTAGTTAAAGTCCTTGGTCACCCCAAGCTAAAATGTTTTGTTAGATATAATCCTAAAAAGCCAATTTAGTAACTAACAGTAGCGAGGCCATTTTTTGTGGTGGAATCTACCTTTCATGAGGGATTCTGCGCACCTTTTAAATAATTTCCTGTCACTTGGAAATCAGTGACACAGTAAGTTTTCAGAATGCCTATAAGTTATATAGAAACAAGAAAAAGATATTGTACAATATGTATTGTTGGAACTATATGGGACTATTCCAAATGTATTTATTTTGTACCAAAGACAAAGATGTTACATACTTACGACACCTACAAAAAATTTCTAAAGGGTAATAGTTCCACAAATTCTGTGTTTAAAAGTCTGTGGTTAAGTGGGAAGACCTTTTGCTAGAGAAGATACAACAAAGGTAGAGGAAAGGCAAGGAAAAAAAGACAAAATGAAACCAGGAGCAGCTAAGTTTATACTGAGAATTAGAATAGTTATAACAATAAA
Organism: Aramus guarauna; assembly: GCA_013400195.1. Taxonomy (NCBI): domain Eukaryota; kingdom Metazoa; phylum Chordata; class Aves; order Gruiformes; family Aramidae; genus Aramus; species Aramus guarauna. The sequence continues at coordinate 157,751 of VXBL01009710.1, forward strand.
GATTGTAACAAGTCAGAGGAGAGAGAGGAGATGCAGCAAGAAGGGAACTGTAAGAGAAATGAAAATGAAGAATAAGAAAGATGATAGTATTTCAGAATGTGTATGATAGTAGAGCCTTTTTTATTGGTAGATTTAGAACACAAAAGGCTAAATGAAAGAAAGGCAGATAGGAAGAAAATTAAGAAAGTAGTCCCAATATAATGTCCTTACAGTAGCTTTTTACACAAAATTTCATGAACTACTAAAAATGAGATGGGACTGTAGGCTGTAATATTCATTAGGGTGGGCACATCTTAAGTAAAAAATACATTTCCGTTTCCACATAAAAAGAAATTAAAAAATTGAAATTATAGGCCAAATGTCTTTAAAAAGTAGTATTATTACAGATAGATAAATGAGCAAGTGCACATTATGATAGTTAAAATGTCTGTAAACTAAATAGGACTTATTACTCTTAAAAGCTGGTATATGTAAATAGAAATATAATTGGATAAATAGCTATGTTAAATAGATTTCTTTAAATTAGATTCTTTGGAGGTTTTTTCAAAAATCCTATTTTTTGTTTCAACAGACACGATAAGTAATTTATTTGAGTGAATAATTAAAACTTAGCAGAGACAGCAATTAATGGTAATCTATCAAGAATTCAAAACATATCACATAACGGTACTGATTAGCTGATGCAGCATTATAGATTTCTTTGTTGTTGTAATTAGTTAAAATTATCTGTTAAAATATTGTATGATATTGTGTAGCTTTGTTCTTCAGCAGAGTGTGGTGAATGTTTCTCTTGAAGGTACAGATGTTTTAATGGTAACTTTTGCTGATGATTTTTTTTTTTTTTTTTGCATTTTTGACCACTCAAGCTCGAATGAAAATTCCTCTATTCTAGCGCACGTTATTTAGTTTTATATCATGAGTAAATGCAGTCTGCTTTTAACTTGCGAAGAATGTTCTGTATAAAAGGAAGGATATATAAAATGTCTCATTAGCACTATTTGTAGGCAGCTTAGTAATCCTTCAATTTTCCACAGTGTAACAGATCTTAATACACATGTAGATTATATCAGTATTTCTTTTAAATACATGCTGTACTAAAAGGAATTAAAATAATTAGAAAATAAATTCAAATTCTCTTGTTGCCTTGGTAAGTGGCACAGCCTGTTCAGCTTTTTCCATTCCCATGGTGTAAATATGCAAAATACAAAAATCTGCTAAAATAAAAGCAAGATTTCTACATTAAAATTTTTCAGCTTTTATATAGGTCACCTTATAAAAATTCTTATTTCATATACTTTATTGCTGTTCTTTTACTAGTTCTGGATAGTGATCTTTGTAAGTTATTGTGATACTGGTGAGAGAAAAGGGAAATCACAGTTATACAGTCATGCTATCATTTAGAACTGGTAATGAAGACATGCTGATTTTGCAGTGAGTATTTTTTATCAAGAGCCGTGTGTATTCTTTTCATTTATATTTTGCATGGAATTTACTTTTCAGTCTCGGAATTTTGAACTGTATCTTGGCAGTTGGGGAGAAATCACAACACAGGAGAGAAACAATTTCCTTATTCTTTAGAATGAGACTAGACATTAGTGAGTTGACTTAGTCTAGGAGATGGTTCTATTTAAGGAGGTGAAAGGGATGATGTTTTTAATTTAAATAGGTTCAGTCAGCACTCCTTGGGGAGAAGTGTTGAAACTGTATTAGAAACTGAGTTTTGTAAAATACTTGGAGAAGGTTTCATGCAGACCTTAAGGGAGAAAATGATTAGGTATATTGATCTGTTGATCCATATCCTTAGCTGTTCATTTTCAGCAGAAGTAATACCCAGATCAAGAACTAGATGCCACACAAAAGAACATGTCATAAGGATTTAACTGGGAGAAGCCAAACAGCGTCTTTAAGCTAAAATATATATACTTGTTTCTAAACTGGATAATTAGTATCAACATTAAATAAATTCATTCTTTCATCTTAGTGTTTTGGAAAGATGTGATTCAAAGTGGGTGACAAAACCTAGCCCTTCTGTCCTCGAGGAAAGATATTAAGTAAAACTGCTCAATTCAAGCATTTGCATGATCAGCGCCCTAATGACAAGATGGAAAGATACCTGAAAGAGCCAGTGTGCTTCCCCAGAAAAGATTAATATGCCATTTTGGAGTTGTCATAGAGAATGTTAGTTTGAAAGACACATTTTCCAGTAGCAAAAGTTAGCACATCTTTACTGTCCAAGGCAGAAGAAGGGTGTTTCCAGGGATTTCGAGTACCTGATTATAAATTTTCATGAATTTTTTTATACACTTTTGTTACGTGTATATGCGGCACATTTTTTCTTTCTCCTCTAAGTGAAAATATAAGTTCTACTAGTGTCTAGTATATGTCTCTGATAACGGAAAAGTACTAGTTCTGGTAGGTGTGTTCAATAGTAGCACGCTTTTCAGTGCTTTGGTGATGCACTAACTTTCAGACAGATTACAACCTGGAATCTGCAACAGTTGGGGAATGTAAGCACTTCCTGTTGTGAATTTTAAACAAAATCTTAGGTGAAAATGTTGTTTGATTGTTTCATACTTTAAGAAAATTCTGGGGAGGTAACCTAGCTAGAGACATTTGCGTTCTCCTTTCTTGTATATTTTTTATCATTTAAAAGCTTTGGTTTCAGGAGAGCAGCAGCAGACGCTTTCAGCTCTAGGGCTATATACACCAGAGCTAGCTTTGAACTGCAGAGTACAGATCTAATTACACAGCTTGTAGCTGTGGAACCGCTTCTCTCTATTCTAAATTACTTTTCCTAACATATTTGCATAATTTAATGCACATAGATTTTGCCACTGAAATATAATATTCTCTGACACAGTTAGGACAGACTAAATTAACCCTCTTAAGACTATATTGCTGTCTCACAACATATTTGGTAAATGCTCACCAACTTCATTGGGGAAAAAACATTCAACGAGGTGTTACGTCAGTTTTTAGCTAGAGCTGGTTCTTTACAAACATATTTGGTGATGTACAGAGATTACAAGTAAACATTAACCTTAAGATTGGGCACATCTAATCAGCTAATAAAGCAGTCTATTTTTTTTATTCAGATTCGGTGCCTGTCTGCCTCTCACTGAGAAATTCTTTTTATTGTCAGCAATTTGTGCAATCATTTTAAATTTAAAAATTCAGTCAGCTGTTGGCATGTGATCATGAAATACACAAAAGTCAATGAATTCAAGTGTGCATTATTAGTTTAAAAACAGCGGGAGGTAAATTTTCTAAAGAAAACATGCTACACATCTGAAAATCAGGTATCTTTCTATAAAAACTGTAGAAAGGCTTCTGGGTAGAGGGCTGTTCTGCAATGCATGTTTCTTAGTTACTGTTTGCATAATAAGGTCTTATGTCTTTCTGAATGAGTGATTGCTGTGATGTCAGACATTGTCTTCATATAAAAAAAGCCATATAAAAAAATTTTAAGACACTATCAATGTGTTCTTTGACCAGCAAATATTCTGAGAGTTTTTATGCATTACACCTTTATTTCTTTTAGTTCATTTAGTGCAAGAGATTTTATATGTTAAAGAAGTAGTTCTGTGTCAGGACACATCTTCATTCCAGAAGATTAAAATCATGTGATTGATACAATAGAGAATGATAGAAAAAGAAGAGATGGTCTATTATGTAGGACAAAGAGACACTTCACTGAAAATTTAGATTTAATTTTTTTTTCCCTGCCTCTGACAGTTTATGTCTGATGTTACAGAACCTGAAGCTTCTGAAATAAACATCTTCAGAAGTATGTACTAATCAGGGCTTCTAAATTTTGAGTTATGACACAGGAAGCGTTGATGTGATGATTAAGAGTATTGGGTGCTCATGGCTTTAATGGAGTTAATAGGAGCTCTCCTTTGATTTTATCAAGTCATATATAGTAAGTAGTACAATCTCACATCTTAAGTTTCACACTCAGATAGTGAATACACTTTATCTTTGTTTCACTTGCAAAATGGAAATATGAAGAAACAATGTTGTATACATCTTTTTCTTGGTATTACCTAATCCTGACTTCTTGTCATGATTAACCTCACAGCAAATCCCAGTATGGAATTGTTAATTCTTGAGAGCAGGGTTTGATCAGAGTGCTAGATAAAACAAGATAAAAACTAGATCTTGATCATGTTTTGATGTAAGAAGGAAGATTAAATACAAACTGTGTTTGTTAAAGCCTGGCTTCCCAATTTAGCCCAGTTGTTTGGATTTTTTTTCTCCTGCCTATACTACTATTCCTAATGATGCACTTGTACCATCTTCCAGTCCCTTGACTGAGAAACAGGCAGCTTGTTTTTCAGTTCTTGTGGAAAACCCAGCATGGGATTGTACCTGTCCTGTTTAGTTTCAACTGCATCTGGGCAGAAGCTTTAGAAATCATAACTGAAGTTTTATCAAGTCTGTACCAAACCTCTGCTAACTGAAAGCAGAAACATAAGCTCTTTAGATGTTAACCCCTCAGTTCACTGGGTAAATGGAGTAAAAAAGAATATTGATGCTCTTTATGGCTATAGTTTATTTTTCATATATAGTGTTGAATGTCAGAAAGAAGTTTTCAGTATTATTAATTTATTGCAATTTATTGAGTATAATGGTTAAAATAAAAGATAAAGGCACCTTCGAGCTTCAAGTGTAATGTGATTCAAATCCATCTGTCTTAGAGTTCTTGAAGCATCTAAACTGCGTGCCTCCTAGTATCAAAGTTCCTAAGGTTCCCAGGGTTGTTTCTGAATGTCTGCTATGGTGGGCAGTAATGAGAGAGGAGCGTTTGAGTTGTTTTTAGGTAAAAGGCTTCAGCTCTTTTTCCAGCACTGTTGACATTCTCAGCAGCATGAAAAAAATGTGAAAATGTTTCTCATAAACATTTTGATTAGTGGTTTCATGGCTTTTGAATATTCTGTCTCTTGTTACAGTGGTAATATTCTTGTGGGCTTTTAACTGTGAGCATTGCATAGTAGTTCTCTTCTTTTTTACTTTTTTTTTCTTCAATTCCCTGCCAGTACCCTGGACTGTACAATTTTATTTCTGCCAAGAATTCAAGTTTTCTAGGAAATTTCAAATTATTTATTTATTTTCTGGTCTTATTTCTTAAGGCATTTTGGTCTTTTCTATTACCTCTCATAGCTGTGCTTTTAATATCTGCATTTCTTGAGCTCCTGTGTATCTTATCTAGCATCTCAAGTAGATGACTGCAGGTGTGTACAAGTCTGTACAACTATTACATCTTCCACAGTGCTACATAATATTTTTTGTCATTTTTTTTGATTAATCCTCAAGTCTGTCACCATTTCAAATAAAATCAAGGTGCTAGACTTTGAAAAAGGATTCGGATTCTTTTCTACTGACACAAACTGATTTTTGAGTGATATGTTTTCAAGTATGTTAATTGAAAGGAAAGTATTGCAAAAGTACTGCTATGTAGTCATTTTAGAAATGCTCAGTGGTCAAGATTCGGTTATACAATATACTTATATTTATATGTTTGTATAATATTCTATAGCAGTGTCAGCTATTAGATTTTATTTTCCTGCAGAGGTTCATATTAAGCTGAGTTTCTAGTATCTCTGTATGACTAGTAAAAATTACATATGAAAGTTACAGCTTCATCCCTCAATATACTACCTTTAGCACAGTCTCATCTGCTTTCAAGGTGAGGTAGAATTAAGAGCAGAGAAGAAACCTGAAGAATAACAAAAAATTTTCTTCTAACTCTTCAAAATAATATTTTCTTATCTTTCTGGTGTTGCTTATCATTATCTTCGCAGGACCAGGACATCATAGTCACAGTTGACTTCAGAGTGTCTGTTCCTAAAGACTCTGTCTGATTATGACTGAAACTAAGAGGAATTTTCCTCACACTTATGGTTTCAGGAATGGGCTCTATACAAGCATTGCAATTTCTGTTCATTTATATAATAATTAAAAGAAAGATTCTTCAATTAAGGGCCTATTTTCTACTATCGTCTCTTCTGTCACTGGTAGTCTGTGCTCTACTTTGTGTAACTGTAGTGACATATGGTTTTACCCATTCTCATTTCCCAGTACAGCTTTTTCTTTTTTTTTTTTTTT
>VXBL01009710.1:171909-225617 GCA_013400195.1 Aramus guarauna
CAGTTGACTGGAGGTTAGCAAATATGACACCCATCTACAAGAAGGGCTGGCAGGAGGACCCAGGGAACTACAGGCCAGTCAGTCTGACCATGGTGCTAGGAAAGGTTATGGAGCAGATCATCTTAAGTGCCATCATGCAGCACATACATGACAACCAGGTGATCAGGCCCAGTCAGCATGGGTTTATGAAAGGCAAGTCCTGCTTGACTAATCTGATCTCCTTCTATGACAAGGTGACCCACTTAGTGGATGAGGGAAAGGCTGTGGATGTTGTCTACCTGGACTTTAGTAAAGCCTTTGACATCGTTTCCTACAGCATTCTCCTGGAGAAACTGGATGCTCACAGTTTGGATGGGTACACTCTTTGCTGGGTAAAAAACTGGCTGAGTGACCAGGCCCAAAGAGTTGTGATGGAGTTAAATCCAGTTGGCAGCCAGTCACAAGTGGTGTTCCCCAGGGCTCATTACTGGGGCTAGTTCTCTTTAATATCTTTAACAATCATCTGTACGACGTTCAACAGGGCTAAGTGCCAGGTCCTACACTTAGGTCACAGTAACCCCATGCAACACCACAGGCATGAGGAAGAGTGACTGGAAAGCTAAAGCTGCCTAGTGGAAAAGGACCTGGGGGTATTGGTTGACAGCTGGCTGAATACAAGCCAGCAGTGTGCCCAGGTGGCCAAGAAGGCCGATGGCATCCTGGCTTGTGTCAGAAACACCGTGGCCAGCAGGACTAGGGAAGTGATCATCCCTTTGTACTCAGCACCGGTGAGGCCACAGCTTGAATACTATGTTCAGTTTTGGGCCCCTCTAAGAAAGACATTGAGGTGCTGGAGTGTGTCTAAAAGGAAACAGTGGTGAAGGGTCTAGAGCACATGTCTTATGAGGATCGACTGAGTGACCTGGAGTTGTTTAATCTGTAGAAAAGGAGGCTGAGGTGAGACCTTATTGCTCTCAACAACTACCTGAAAGGAGGCTGTAGAGAGGTGGAGGGTCAGTCTCTTCTCCCAAGTAACAAGCAGTAGGATGAGAGGAAATGGCCTCAAGTTGTGCCAGGGGAGGTTTAGGTTGGATATTAGGAAAAACTTCTTCATCGAAAGGATTATCAAGCATTGGAACAGGCTGCCCAGGGAAGTGGTTGAGTCACCATCCCTGGAGGTATTTAAAAGACATGTAGATGTGGTACTTAGGGACATGGTTTAGTGGTGAACTTGGTGGTTTTGGGTTAACAATTGGACTTGATGATCTTAAAGGTCTTTTCCAACCTAAATGATTCTATGATTCTGTTATTCTATCTTCTGGGATGGTAGCATTATTCAGGCAACCCATGAAGTTCATAGGCTGCATTAGAGACAGCTTTTGAGTCCAACCAGGCCCCTGCTTGGCTTGCTGCTCATGCAGGGAAGAACTGGAGGCAACTGAATTGCAGGTTTGGTCGCAGTGATTAAACTCAGTATTCAGAGGAAGACTGTGATGGTAAACAGCGAGTTAGGACTGTGGTCTTTAGGAGAACAATCTTTGGCTCATTCAGAGAATTGCATGGTAGAATCCCCTGGGAAGCTTTGAAGAAGTGGAAAAATCTCTCTGCTTTTACACCAAAGAAATGGCTTAAATAGGAAGGAGTTCACCTTCACTGAAAGCAGTGATGACTTAGCATCATGATGCAGGAAGTGGGAAAGAAATTGGGAGAGAGGTAACTAAAACGAGTATTTCGGTTGTAAGCTTCGCTTTAAATGCTATTAATACAAAATGTAAATTTTGTGAATATTGTCACTATATACATTCATGTGAAATGTACTTGTCATTCCAAGCAAATTCCCAAGGGAATTTGAACTCTTACGTGGGGAAACTACGCTTTTCTTTTAACATGAACCTGTAAGCATCATCCTTTTTCAGGAAACGCTGTAGAAAGAAGTTCCGTATGACTTGAATGGTATACACACTTCCAAGTGTTCTTAGATCTTACAAAGGAACTTGAAGCATGAAAGTGTAATGTGAGAAATTATGGAATCTTTCCCAATACAATTTGAAAAGTTCTTAAGAATTAGTACCTAGGAAGAGTGCAAAAAATGAAGCTGGTAATGATTGTCTTGGAAAGCAAGACCAAGTAGTATTACTCTTAATAACAGAACAAATTTATAAGCAGGGACTGCTAAGAAGGAAGAGGTGTGAAGACCATAGCAATGATTGAGAGAGAATTGTGTTCTCCAGCAGAGCTCATATAATGTTCATGTGGCTGCCCAGAGTCTTACAATGACTATCAAGAGACAGAATAATTCATTAACTTCTTCCCAGTGATCAGTACTTGTGATATACACATTTTACATTAATGCCAATTCACATTATTTTACTTCTTAGGCATGTAAATATGACCTAGATCTTGGGGAAAAATATTAGTTATTACTGTTGTTATGATTATACAAGTTATATACTCCTGTGTACTTAAGGGCTTCTTCACTGACACACATAAATAGATTATTAATGGGAATAATAAAAATAGTGTGAAGGTCTACTCATACTGAAGTCTGTGGCAAAATATCACCAATAACTTTTCCCTACATACTTCCATTTGTCCTCTTTTGGGACCCATTCAACAAAGTTAAATTATTTTAATTTTATATACCATAAACCCTAGATATTTTGTTGATTCTGTGTCTGTTACCTGATAAATATTATCTACAAAAGGCATTTTTAAGATATAAAGGAAATCTAATACTTGTTCTCTGTTCATAGGAAACTTGTTGCTGTTTAAAATGAAAATGCACATCATGTATTGAAATGAATATGTCACAGCGTATATCTTTGAGGTGTATTTTTATTTATATACAGTTATCACAATAAGGATGCTAATCAAATAAGATATATGCTCTGCCCAGGCAGCTACTCTACATAAACAATCATCAATAATCATCAAATGAGTAATATGCTAGCAACATTTTGCTGAGAAATTAAGGCTAACACATTCAGACCTATGAGTACACCAAAGATTTCATTAATTAGAGCGGGGGGGGTGTTATTAAAACTATTACTGTTCAGTCTAAATTTTGTTTTTCTTTCTTAGCAGTAAATATTTCTAACAGAAGTGACTGTAGTAATAACATTAATGTACATGCATCTTACCAAAGGGTTTTATAATCACATGTTTTGTCATAGGAACTTTGTGCACTGAAATTTGTAAAGATTTCAAAGTGTAACAGACAAAGACACAGGCCACAATGAAGTCACTGAATATAAAGAGATTTATTTTTTTCCCTGAACTTTCTGCTCCCCCTCCAATAAACCCATCCTGTAATTAAACACCTAAGGCTGAAATAGCACTATCTGAAGCACATGCAATACACATCTACATTCAGGTAACCTGAAAGTGTATGAGTTTTCTCCTCCACAGGTAATTCTAATATGGGCCAAATTTACTGGGAAAGGTAGGAACTTCAGGACCACATAGGTGTACAGGCAGAGCCTACATATATAGGCCTAAGAGACTGACCAGGAATTATAATTGTTCAGTTTTCTGCCATTAAAACCGTCATGAAAAAACATTGTTATTGCAGCCAAGTGTGCTTCTGAACAGAATGAGTCAGGGTTGTAGAAACACTGCAGAAGCACACTAATGGATTCATAGCTTTTGTGGACAAGAAGGACCAGCTGTTGTGAAATATTTATAATGTGATGTAGAGAACTGAGCAAGGCCTGAATTTCTGTTTGAGCTCCAGCAACAATTTCTAACATGTATATAGCCTTGATGTGTATCGTTCTTCATGACTGTGAATTGACCTGCTTTAGACCTACTGCTCTAGACCTAGGATCTCATACTGATTCTCTTCACTAATCTAATTTTTTTCACTGTGAAATTTCTTATTCATTTATATAATAACAAATTGTTATTAGGAGTAGGTCATGCTACTCAGTAGTTCTTTTAATGGCAAATTTCTGGTGGCCAGGAGAATATACTGGGAAGAACATTGATACATGCTCTTCCTTAAGCATATGCTGTTCAGAGAGGCTACTGCTCTAGACAGACTTTCAGTCTGACCTGGGACAGCAGTTCTTATGCCTTAGACTATAAATCAGATACATCTTATGCAATAAATTGAGTATTAACATGATAAAACATGTGACTTGTAAGAGCTTTTCAGGGTTCTTTTTAAAATCCATTCTCAAAACACGACCTAGGTTCTTTGTTCCCAGATATCTCGAAGCTCAGCCTGTAGGTGAGCCAAATGGCACTGTGGAACTGACCTGTCCTTGCAATCATTTACCGTTCCTTCAGAGTGCTTCATGTTTCCAGACTATGCTTTTAATCAGCATGATCACATTTGGTCACCAGTACAAATATGAAATATCTGTGGGTCAAATTGGATCTCTGAAGAACCTCATTAGACATTTTGTCAAGTCAAAGTTTCTATATACAATTAATTTCTGTGATCTTCATTGCCTAATTTTAATCTCCTTAATAAGTGAAATTAATTGGATATAGTACTAAAGCCCCAGTGTCACACCATATAAATGAAATTTCCGACAGAAGTCTAACTGTGTTATATCAATGCTATGTGATGCAGAGTGATTAATTTAAGCTTCGTAATGATAATATCATGTTTGTCTGACAAGATTTATCTTGTATAAAGGGATGTTTATTGGCACAGTTCCCAAAATTATCAGACTGCAGGCCATTTAGTCTTGCCTTTTCATTTGACATGAAATTGAGCAATACCTGGCAGAGAATAATCTTGATAATGTAATACAATCCTTATTTTTTTCTTCTCTATACTCACTGTGATGGATGAAGAAGATGTTTAGAAACATCTGAAATCCAGTATATGACTTAAAAGAAATAGTAATGCCCGAATCATGCATGTTCTAGTCTAGACACAGCAAGTGTAAGTGAAGGCTGCTTGAACACACAGGAGGAACTGAAAAATAGAATAGTTATAAGCATTGTATTCTTTGCTGGCCTTTAAAATTTGAAAGCAATTTTACTAATCCTCTTAATTATCTGTCAAATGTTTTTGAATTATTAGAAATTAATTTTTAGAGAACATTCATCAAATATTTGATGTGTAATCATTTGTTTGACATTTAATTATTTCAGAGCAAATCCTCATTTTATTTTTGTTTTACTAATAACATATCTAATATTTGATATGCCATTAAAAAAACTATAAAAATAAAATGAGGATATGTATTCAAATACATTAGGCTATATTAAATGTCAAACATATATTGAAGTTCCCTATTTGTTTTATAATTACTATATTTTTTTACTTTTGAAAAATATTTGCTAATTATCTCTCAGAGAGTGGAATGAAGCTCTTTATATTTCTTTCATGGGATATTTTATTCAGTAGTCCTGCTTAAAGGTCAGAGACAGAATTCATGAGATGATGTGGTCCTAAGAATTGACAGGTTAAAGAAAAATGTGTTCTATATAGAGTGATCCTACTGTTTTAATGAATCCTGAGCTGTGGAATTTAGTATTAAGAGGGATTTAGATGGACATTTAGGTTTTGGAGAAGCCTATTTACATAGAAATATATTATGAACAGTAGAAAAATGTTGCCTTCAGGGTTTTTTAGCAGTGTTCCTATTTATTAGAGTTAACTTAAGCATTAACTATTGTAAACTGAAATAAAAAGTTGACAGAAACAGTAAACAATTTATTTTTGCTTTTGCTTTTCCTGAGCTTTAAAAAGGAAAAAACTTTTGAAGTTTAATATATATTTCTGTTGTTATTATTACAGTTACTTTTTTGTGTCACTCTAGAAATAGTATTTGCACAGATTTAGATTTGTAGTTCTATTTTCTATTTGTAGTTCTATGTACTCCTGTACATTGCATACAGTCTACTGGCATTTTCTAGTGTTTTTATTATGAATCAGAAAATATAAAATATATGGTGTAGTTTGAATTCTGTTATCAAGTGTCTTTCTAAATACCAGTCTCCAATCCGAGGATTTCAGATTTGTTGGCTTTTCTCTTGCACTCTGATAGTTACAGCACTGAGGTAACAAGTAACAGTCTTTTGCTATCCTGTGAAAAATAAAATGGACTTATTTTTTTTCCCCTAATCTATGGGCTTGATCATATATTCGGTTTTATCTATCATGAGCTTCAACTTGCTATGCAACAATATTTAGTATTATGTTATTTACACTGGAAAGCTGTGTTGTGAATATTTGTTATACTTCTAGAAGCTGTGCTATGTTAGTAATGGGAATCCTAGAAGCAAAATGGGTTAGCAAACCTTTTTCTAGAATGATCCCTGAGGTTGCAAATACAGCTGACAGGGGGTGCTGATGTTTTTCTTCAAGGAACTACAAAAGGACTTTATGCTTTTGTCCACAACTTTTCAGCAATTTCAGAGTTTTCAGGTTAAAATCACTGTAAATCTAAGATTTGATGCCTTTTCTTACTAATCCTCCATAGAAATGCTCTGATAAACTGTAGGATAATGTGTTGCCTCTAGCATCCCCTTTCATTGTTGACAAAATTTCCTGTTAAATACTAAATGTGCTTAGTAAGATGATTTGCAACTGCTGTCATATTTATAATACGATTAAGCTTCTTTCCTTAAATGAAGTCTATCGCACTCTCCTGCAAGGTAATGCAGTATTTGCATTCAGTCTATTCAGATCTTAAGGGAAATACATTTTTTTAAAATGTCTTCTCTGTTTGTCCTTGTAAATATAGAAACCGAAATTCAAAGTTGTATTGTTTAAAAGAATGTTTTAAATTGTTAATTTGATTGAAATCTAAGGGAGCTTTATGTCTTTGATTAAAATACACCGAAACTTCTTTCTCTCTGGGATATGGGAACAATATTAGGCTAATAGAGGTTCCTTGATGTCAGGCTATGACGTTACTTACTATAACGAGTAGCTCTAACAAGGTATTTGGTTGATTCTGCAGTCACAGAAGTTTGCACACTCAGTAGCAGCATATGTGTATTTTTTTCCTTAAAATTGGCACAAATGTGGATATTACTGTAAAACTTATTTCAATATAAATAAGTGAACGTATTAAAAGTATAATATATTTAACCATTTTCCTATGCATTGTTAGCTATTTCTTACATGAGAATTTGTGATCTTCTTGTCTTTTCTGAAGTTTTAACCTCACTCTGGGGCACAGACAGAGAGAAAAGCCATGCAACATTCTTTTTCCCTTGGTCTGTGAAAATCACCTTCAGTTAGCTGCTAGAATGTTTTAACATGTAATCTAAGTCAAAAGGAAGAAGTTTACTCTGTCTTTTCACAGTAGTTATTAATTGATAGCTTCCCTGGGAAAGATTATTTCAACTTGAAATCTCATTGTTATGTAAAGTGTATAAGGATATTGAATAACTATGCTACCAATAAAGAAACACATTTCAAAAGAAACCTTCAAAGCCATTTGGAAGGGAAAAACAAAATAATAAAAAACCCCAGTATGATTGTTTTCATATTGACAAGTTTGGGAAACAGGACTGCACTCTCCACTTCAGCAACACAGCCTACTACCCACTTTTGATTTTTGCCAGTGCTTGCTTTCACCATGTGTGATGAAGTTCAGGTATATATTAAAAATGCGTAAGATTTCTTAAGAGGATAAACCTCCCTTTCGTTCATATTTTCTTCTGTCATTTAGCAGGTTCAAAGGCTGGTAATACCTGGTCACTTATGAACATTCTGACAAGAAGAAATCATAAGATAATATTAAAGTCAGCATATAGGTGCTCTCTGCCCTAGCCCCTCATCAGCCCTCCCTCAAAGAGCATGGTTGGCTCAGCTGTTCTCAGCTGCTTTCATGCCCTAGGGATTGTTCCAGGCAAGGAATTAAAAAAGAAATGTTTAATTTACCAATGACCCCTAGGTCTTGCATTCCTTTTCCAAGATGTGCCAGTTAGTTCTTGGCTGCAATGCCTAATCTTGTGCAATATGTTCACAGCAAGACTGTAGACAATAATCATATTTTTCAGGCACCTTTTTATAGGATGCACCAAAGCATACTGGCAAATGTTTCTGGTCACATGCAATTTAAGTGGCTTAGTATGGAAACCATATGCTGACTACAAAATAGTTCTTAAAGAGATCCTATCTACTTAGGAATTCATTTGTCAGGAAATAGGGTAGCTACAGTAGTTATTAGTAATGAAGAGTAATGATTGAAAAGTTAATGAGAATTTGTGGGTTTTCTGCATTGTGCACTGATAGTGAATGCTGCTTGTTGATGATCAGATGTACTTTGTATTTCATGGTAATTATTCTCAGACTTGATATGGTTCACTGATTGATATTCTTTGCATGAACTAAAGAGTAAATTTTCCGAGGTACAGTGAATTGTATTGGATTTTAGGGGTTTTTTTCTTACCATCGCAGTGGACTTATAAAGGATCATTGCAAAAGTCTCGAAGTACTGTTCTTTGGTGTTGCAAATGAAGGAGATAATGGAGTTTTTTAAGTGGTTGGTCGTTGCTTTAAAGATGCAGGCCATCACAGAACACCCTTTGTAGTTACCTTTCCTGAAATAAAATTCAGAACAAAACCTATGGTTCACAGTTAGCCTGTGGAATAAACCTATGGGCTTTCTCCTAGGGTTGCTTGATGTTTTTCCTTCAGAATGTCACTATTAACTGACCATGTTTCTTTTGCTCCCTGAGGATTCATGTGATTTTATTTATGCTGTAGAACAATAAGTATATAGGATGTATTTAGACTGTGAATTTTTTTAAATTGCAGGTTTTTTAGCTGTCGTAATTGAAAAAAAAAAACTAATTCATAGGTTCATAAAAACCTAATTTGATAGAAAACCACTGCAATATGGGAAACTATCTCAGGCTGTCTCTTTAAAAACATGATTAGAATAAGTGCAATTTAATAAATTCACCTGTTGCATGAAATATTCTGTTCACTTACCTATTGATACATTTCCTCATGTTGAACCCAGACCATGGCAAACACTAGATTTTTGTTTTTTCCCAAGGTACATTTAGATGCTTGATTCAGTTTTTCATTTAGAAAACATGATTTTCTTAACAGATGGAGAAAAATATTAAATTTCATTTCAGTTCATATTCTTAATTTCATTTATTTTCAAAATAAGAAAGCTTTCCGAATACAGTTTAGTTTGATTATAGTTTGATGGAATTGTTTAGCTATGTATGCTCACTGTTTCAGTTGTCATCCACTTTCTACTTCAAACTCCCCCAAATACCATAATTTAGGCAAATTTGGTTAGGCTTTTAAACTATTCCTTTAGTTTATTTGCACAATTTGTAGAGTAGATCAGAACTGGACAGAAGCATTTTTGTGCTGAAGCTTGCAATAACATCTAGTTGAAATTAATTGTGTAATAATGAGTAAAATGAGTGCATAGTTTTAAGAATTTTAAATAACAGAGCAATTAGAAGCAACCATTAAGAATGAGTGAATTGAATTTGATCCACAGTCTGTTAATACCACATACTGAGAGCCAGAGGTGCTTTGGAGAAAACAAAACAGGTTCAAAAGTAATTAAGCATACTTTCAGAAAGTTGTGCAGATTTTTTTTCCAGAGAACTGCCAAATATTTATTGATGTATATTTCTTTTTCTGGTTCAAGTTGTATTGTCGCTGGGTTTTAGCATATCCTATATATGTTTCATATTATCAACTTTTCTCCATAGTATGAGGCCAGAAGATATGGAAGCTTTGATATCTACAACATTTAGTTTTATCTTCTGGTTGTTTTGAATTCATCTTAAGCTCCTTTGAACTGGAATTTCAAAAGTCAACCAGGATTCAGAAGAATCCCTGCTTATTGGAAACCATTGTCTGGGAGAAAAGCATTGTGTTGTATAAAAACACAAACAGCTATGCTTTAGGATTTACAGATACCATTGCGTGTCACCCTTATCACAGCAAAATTATAATTTTGCCTAAATTTGCCAAATCTCTTTTCAACAGCTTAATTATTTCAGAAACTTCTTGTTGCTAGCAGATTGTTATATCAAAAACAGCAGAGACTGATTACAGATGATTTCCAAAAAACATAAAAAGCTAAAAACCAGTATTCTTTTCATCCCACTACTGAGATTCATCCCACTAATGAGTATCATATAAATGTGTATTTGGATATATCTTTGTACGTGTACCATGTTAGTAGTGTTTGGCTCATTTGACCAGAAGACAGAACTAGAACTAAAAGTTATATATTATGAGAGTGGGAACCAGACTAACAGCATCATGTTTTTGACAAGGCTAGAGTATACACAAACTGTGCATGAACTATAATGAAATCTGGTCTGGTAGGTAACAAAAATGGAGCTTACTCTGTATTATGGAATGAAAATAAAATAGCAAAAAAAAAATGGGAGGCAGATTTGGAAGTATATGGCTTCGAAGCACATGGCTTGTGTGAAGCTGCTGGAAGAATGCAGATAGGAAGACAACAATATTAGGAGGCTTGTGTATGAATTCTTAGAAAAACTAAATGTTCACCACTCCCATCCCACCAAACAGGCCTTTATCTTTGGTGAATATCAGTACAAGAAGATAAAGAATTTATTTTAGTTAATAAAGCTAAAAATTGAAAATGTGTAAACTTCTAGAACTTAATTTTATTTACATGAGATTACAAGAAAAATTGTTTGGCCTTTGGTAGAACAAGGTCTTAAACTAATTCATTTTTAGTGACACTGACACTGGAGTAAGTTTTTTCCTAGGATATTTCCTTCCTGTCAAATACAAACTTTACTTTTTAGGTCAACCAACTTGACTAAGAAGCGAGATTTGGTATATGATCTCTGTATGGCTATTGTGTTACCACCTGCAGTCGAACCAGCAGAATCGGTTTCTTCTCCAAGCAACAGTCACATACAATATGTGCACTAAATATTTTAAGAAATTCTAAAAACCTGTGTTCCATGTCCTAGCATTTGCCATACTCCAAATGGAAGAGCCATTTGAGATTGTCGTGGTTTAACCCCAGCTGGCAGCTAAGCACCACATAGCCGCTTGCTCACTCCTCCCTGCAGTGGGGTGGGGGAGAGAATCAGAAGAGTAAAAGTGAGAAAACTCATGGGTTGAGATAACAACAGTTTAATAATTGAAATTATTGTAGTTGTTATTGTTGTTATTATTTTTTAAATTGTAATGAAAAGGAAAATAACAAAAAGAGAGAGGAATAAAACCCAAGAAGGACAAGCAATGCAAATGAAAAACAATTGCTTACCACCACTGATTGATGCCCAGCCTGTCCCCAAACAGCGGCCCCCTGGCCCACCTTCCCCCCAGCCCCTCCCCAGCTTTATATGCTGAGCATGACGTCATATGGTATGGAATATCCCTTTGGTCAGTTGGGGTCAGGTGTCCCAGATGTGTCCCCTCCCAGCTCCTTGTGCACCCCCAGCCTACTTGCTGGTGGTTTGATGTGAGGAGCAGAAAAGACCTTGACTTAGTGTAAGCAGGGCTCAGCAATAGCTAAGACATCCCACAATTATCAACACTGTTTTCAGCACAAACCCAAAACAGAGCATCATACTAGCTACTATGAAGAAAATTAATTCTATCCCAGCCAAAACCAGTACAGAGATGAACACTGTCAACAATCCTATGCATTCTCTAGAATGGGATCTTAAGAAAATATTAAGAACTAGGGTGATATTTCTAGAACATTTGGACACCAAATGTATGGGATGAATTGGAATGCATTTCAGGCAATGGTTTTGTTCAGCTTCAGACTTTTGTTGGGTAAAATCATTCCTAACCTGTAAGGAAAACTAGAAAAACAACAATAGACAAGCAGGACAGATCCTGTTTTGACATATTTGCAGATGATATGCATATGGCCTGACAACTTTTCCAAAAAATTTACACAAGACTTTCAGATTTGAAGGTTTTTTGGCATAGAATTTCTATTTCTTGTATAGTTTACATTTAAAACAGTTCTAATCAGACAACTAAAACTCTTTTGGATCATCCTGTCTTTGGGGAAGAATATTTTGTTCTTTTGATAATCAATAATAGTTAGGAGACCTTAGCAAAGATTTTGAATATTTAATTTTCTTAAATAGTGGAACTTAAACTTAAGTAGTGATTACTTTTATAGATTATATGTATTATATATTAAAAACGGTACATGATTATAAGCATTATGATATCTTGCTTTATCAATATTGATATCAACAATTATTTAATCAGCCATTAGTCCATTTTAGTATCAGTAAAACATATAGTTCTTTATTAAATAGGTAACAAAGAATGATGTCAGCATATAGTGGAGTTGTCATGTTTCTGACAGTGCCTGTGCAGCCAGGATACCCAGTACCTCTATCCTGCCCAGTACCTCATGAGTAAGTTTCTCACATTTACATTTCGTGCCCCTTGCAATAGAAATCAAAATGCACAAAATATCTTTTCTGTCCCCCACCCTGTATCTGATCTGCCCAGCCCTTTAAAAATATCTAATGAAAGATATTTGAAGATTTACTGAAAATAATTTATCTGTACATGAGTTTTGCTGTACTGTGACGGTTTATCACCTTTGTAAGAAACCTACGTATGTTATTTGAAAAGTTTATGCACAACTTCTCTGGTGAATCTTTTCAGAAGGCAGAAATTTCAAAAATGTGAATTGCTGAGACAGATGTGAACATAGGCCAGCAACTTTCCTAAACATTGGAAGATTTTGATGAACATTGGCAAAGGTTCTAAAAAAAAAAAAAAATAGCCAATTGTCCCTGTTTCCCAATAGATACAGGAGGACTTGAGACCAAAATGAAGTTTGTGTAGGTAACGATAAGTCAGAACATTTAAATTAAGTTAGTTTTTCCTAGCAACTAAAAAAAATATCCTCAGATAAGAAAAATAAATAGGGTGTGTGGTGGGTTGACCCTGTCTGGAGGCCAGGTGCCCACCAGAGCCACTCTATCACTCCCCCTAGTTAACACCAGACAGGGGAGAAAAGGTATAACGAAACGCTTGNCTGTGTGCTTCTCTCCATGTGGTCATAGCCTCCTTCAAGTGTCTCCACCACTTCTGGTGTGGGGTCCTCCGCGGGCTACAGGTGGAATCTCTACACCCCCTCATCCTTTCTCTCTGGGCTGCAGGAGTACAACCTGCCTCACCATGGTCTTCACCATGGGCTGCAGGGGGATCTCTGCTCTGGAGCACCTCCTCCCCCTCCTTCTGCAGTGACCTTGGTGTCTGCAGAGTTTCTTACATCTTCTCACTCCTCTCTCTGGCTGCAACAGGTCCCTCTAATTTGTTTTTTCCCTTCTTAAATATGTTATCACAGAGGTGATAACAGGTGCTCACAGGCTCAGCCTTGGCCAGTGGTGGGTCCCTCTTGGAGCCAGCTGGCATTGGCTCTATCAGACACAAGGGAAGCTTCTGTCAGCTTCTCGCAGAAGTCACCCCGGTAGCCAAAACCTTACCACGCAAACCCAATACAGGTGTTATATAACTGCATAATGTAATAGTTGTTACCTGGGGGAAAATGTTGTGTGTACAGCTGCTAATTGCCTGGCTCAGCAAGACCTGAGATAGTCCACCCTGCACACCAACAAAGTACTTGTGACCAAAAGAGTTTGCAGCATCTTGGTTCTTTGAGAGGCAATATTTACTAGCTGCTGCTCAGTTTGCACTGGCAAGTGCAACTCTGTCTTTGGAAATCTTATGCACCAACTTTGAAAGTGTCGAGGCTTCTGGTATGTTTTTCTTTTGAATTAAAGGTTTTTTTTCCAAATAAGGACTTGTGAGAGCTTCTCTAAAAATGTTATCTGAATAATGACCTTTAAGCAGCATTTTTGAAGAAGCTGTTAACTACTGTGAGGCTCTGTCATTTTCTATAGGTGATGCTGTATGATTCTTTTTGATTGTGAGTATTAACACTATGAGATGAAATTTGAATTTGCCATGTGCAAAACTGTAATTATTTCTGTGTTTAGGGTTATGACCTCTTGTAATTGTTGTGCTAGGGATTCTTCTCTTTCCTCTTGTTTTTCAGATAGACAAAAATTGTAGGAAGATAGTTTAACATTGGCTTATAAATTTGGAAGTTCTAAAATATTGACAACTGTTTATAAAATGCTAAAAAGCTAGTAGTGGATGGCAAACCCTTAGGTTCTAGAATTTAAAGTATCAAAAGCTTTGCAAAAGTCTTTACAGACTCTTTGTAATAATAATAAAAGCAGTTAGCTCAGGAATCAAAGGCCATTGCATCAAGGATGAAAAATACTGTGCATTTTCAGTCTGTGAGGGTGCCTCTGGCTTTGATAGACATGAATTTTGTAATCAAATGTAGAATTCCAGTGCCAAGTTCTTTCTAGAGATCACTTTTTCCAAGTATTGCGCTACATATGTTTATCAAGGACTACAATCAGAAATCTGAAAAGAGTTTGGAACCATAGCATCACATTGCTGTGTTTTCATTTAAACTGTAGTATTGCTGAATAATTGAACAGAGTCCTAGTTGGTTTGCAGTTGAAGGATCTCATTGAAAAACATATTGAAGCTAATGGGAAAGAGACTGTTGGCTTTGGAGGCAGCCCTAAGGACACAACTTAATACAGCACAAAATGGTGTTTCATAGAGAAAACACAGCATAGTGTTTAACTTTTTGCAGATACGGATTTTCTGCAAGCCTCTGGAACTGAAAACAGTAAGACAATGTGAATTTGTGCCAGTGATTCCTGGGTGAAAAATACTCATATAGGTTCACCAGTATTACTTATAATTCTTTTCATGAGCCATTATGCTCAGAAATTATTTGCTGGCTCTTGATTCAATAGTTGTAGCATGGTAAAAAAGTGTTTGTACTGCAGCATAGCACTGAAAACATATCTGATTTCTTGTTCCATGGGCATGTAATTTCAAAACAGTTGTAATAGTTATTTTCAGGTATTCTCTTAGATTTTGTTCCTGTGAGGGAGCATGTTCCTTGAAGTAACCCCCAAAATCTCTTGTCTAAGGAATATATTCAAGGTGATGGTTGTAAGAGACTTCTATACTTTCAGATTACTGTACAGGTCTACAATTTATTGGTTCAGAATCAAGTACTAATACTTTACTGGTTTAACAGTCCTAGCCCTATTTATTGTTTTTCCTATGTGGTCCACTTTCTTTAAATTTCTGATTTCCACACTTGTGGGAAAAATAAACATTAAATGAAAACAGAGATATTTATCAAACTAAAATGACTACAGATATGGGTGGAAGGTTGCCAACAAACCCCACAGCTATTAATAAACCTGTAAAAGGAAAAATAAAATGGTAATTAAGAACATAAAGAATATAGCTAGAGCATATTGGAAAACAGCAAGATGCATAAGATTCTATCCACATGCAAATTCATGTTCTATGTAGAAGTTTCATGCAGTTTTCATCATGAAACAGAACAAATACTGGTAAATAGTTGAAAACTAACTTAATCAAAACCTGGTAAATAAATTATTTCAGTTATGTATATGTGAATTCCAACTAGCAAGAGGGTTCAGATTTTGGGGGGAGTATGTGACTACAGGAAAATGATGCTGGTACAGTTTGGAAAATCTGTCATTGGAATTCTTTATATAAGGGTTCATGATGTTGAGGAACAAAGTAAATATAAAATACCTTCAAAGTATTTGTGTAGTGTGGCAATAAATGTTTCCAAGAATAAGTGAGGTGAAATATATCACTTATAATTTTAAGAAAACAAAGTTAATTGAGATTCTTTTTTATTTCATTTTGAGTTGTAGTTTTCAATGGTGAGTATTGAGAGCCACCTTGTGGCCATACTTTTTAATGTATATGTATGATGCTGATTTTATAGTAGGTGAAAGGCCGTTGTTCATTGTTTCACTTTAGAACATTTTGAAGATTGAGCATTAAAAATAAATACATAAATACGTTCTACCTCCAGGCATCTAGCCTGAAGTGCAGCTCTCTGCTTGACCTGAAAGATAGATTCTTTACATATGACATTTCTGAGCTATTTTTGTCTTATCCCCTCGTTTCTTCCTTCCCTCTTCTATTCTTGCACACATTAATGGGTGATAGTGTAAAACACAAGATAGATAAGTTACATGTGTAATAAGTATAATTTATATACATTTTTATAGTATATATATGTACAAAGTACATATGTAGTAATATAATATGGACTACACTGACTGTTGCTAAAAAAAAATTAATTCTTGAACAGTGCATGTTTTAGGAAGCTAACAAAATTGGTCTGACAGTTTTAAGCATTTATTCTTCTATGTCTGTTAGTAATTGTTTTGATTACTAGAATAACAGCTAATAGTATATAGAACAGTTCAATATTTATATCTTTTAAGTTGGTATTTACTGCAATGAAATATATATAGGAAATTAGTTTCAGGTATCAGAACTGGAAATAGTTGGAGAAAATACATGAGGATGAATTGATTACTCTTGGACACAGGTTCACAAAATAGGTTTATGAATTTGTCTTTTTCTGGGAGAGAGACATATCGAAATTTATTGTGACCATAAAGGGGCTGATGTAAATACAGGAAGTCATTAGTTAAAGTAGCAATCTAGATTTTTCTGAATTCTATTTGCTGTTCCATAATACAAAGTATATGCTGTGTGTGAAGGTGGAGGCTGAAGCACTACCACTACTCTACCAAGCATTTTCTTTGGGAATTTTGAGGGGGTAGGAGCGGGATTCCCCAAAAAGTTTATACTTAGTTCTGATGTTAGTGAAAACCTTTTTTCCTCTATGTCTGAATTAGTACTGACTCTCAGGCAACTTTGGGATTTCACAGGCAACTCATTCCATCAAACATGAAACTCTCGAATTTTAGTCTCAAACTAAAAATTAAACCAATAACTGTAGAAATTTGCACAGATAAGAAAAAAAAAGGTCACTTAACATCTGCTATCCTTTTTCTTGTTAGGGGAAAATTGAGATTAACCAGGTATTTAATCCCATTCTTTGTCTGACAAGAACAGTTTGGGAACATTTCGGTTATATTATGTTCTTACCAACTTTGTCACATTGGAGAAAACTGTTTCTTGTCATACTTTTAAGTAGCACTATGACCTGTACTGAATGTGGTGATGACAGACTCTGTGAAAGTATTGCATAATTTTGTCCGTGGCAAAGAAGGGGCCATGGGAATGTAATATTTTGTGGGAAGGTGCATAATTCTATTTGGAGGTTCAAACAAGAAT
Source organism: Aramus guarauna (assembly GCA_013400195.1). Lineage (NCBI taxonomy): Eukaryota > Metazoa > Chordata > Aves > Gruiformes > Aramidae > Aramus > Aramus guarauna. Next base: position 189,047 of record VXBL01009710.1, read on the forward strand.
GAAATGAATTTATGATCAATAAATGATCAATAAGTTGCCATTATTGCCAATAGAAAGGGTGTAAAGTCTCCATTCCTATTTTTACTATGAAGTTCTTTAGTTCTGTTATGTTCAGGCGTATAAAACCATCAGATGATCTGATTAATTTTTTGTGTATAGGGCCATTAACTTTTCAATTGTTTCTTCAGTTTCTCTGTGATAGGAGGTATTCAGTATGAGATAAGCAGGCATTAGTGTGAAGACAGATAATACAAATTTCAATGTACTTAGAATAGTGAGTGATAATTAAGAGTTATTATTGATACGTGCCATGTGAGAGTGTTGAGACAGCTACAATAGAATTTTTTTGCAACAGAAAGTTACTTGGGGGTCTATTTTCCCTTTAATTCTTTCCAGGATAATTCCTGTTCATTAGTCTAAGTGTGAAACACGTCAGTGGAGTGCTTTTCAGGCTAAAATTATAGCACACAGATTTTAGGAGACTGCACATTGTAACTACAAATGCGTGATGTGTCTGAGCTCCTCTTGTAGTTGGTAGAGTTCAGTGCATTTCAAGCAGTGGAGCCAAGAGGATGCCTGAGCTGAACCGTGAGCAGATACGGAGCGGTCAGGGAGCAGAAACACTGTACAAGCCCTGCTGTCTGATGCCCACTGACTGTGAAGGATGCTCAGACTCCTATTTCAGCTGTTCAGGTCTGCATGTAGGCATCCACAGTGATTTAATCTCAAACTGAACCCTGCCATATCAAGCTGCTGGCAAAGTGGCCCGTCTCAAATGGTCAGGCAGTCACTTTATTTTCTAAGGACATTTCTCTGTATCAGACAGCGTTAGGTGGCCCTCTTATCTTCAGTTTTAGCAGTGTGCAGATTAAACAAGTATGATGGAACTATCTAGTTATCTCAAGTGATGCCTCCTCAAAAAAGAAATAGAGTAGGAAATCTTTTCTAGGTTGATCTCAAGATTGAAAAGGCTATGCCAAGAATTGTAAGTCAGCAGTCTGTTTCTATAGATCTGATCAGAAAGGCTGTCTGATATTATCACAGAAAACAGGCTCAGTAGGTTTTCCTCTAGTGAGTCGTCACTGGGGACAGTAGAGATAACAGCAGTGTTATAGGTGAGCACAGCCTCTGTGTTTCCATTCTCTGTAAAATTTCTGTGACAAGATAATTGGCAATTCTATATTTGGAGTTCAAAAAATGAATTTAGAAATAGCTGAAATCTCCAAATACAAAATTAACTTGGAATTTGCAAAGTAAAATATTCTTAGATGTGTAAATCAATTTCTAAAAGTGAATGATGGTATTATCACCAAATTTGCTTTGCAATATATTTTATATTACTTATACATTATGTTATTTACATTTATTTTATATACAATGTCATCTTTTATGTTATCTTTCACAGTGCATAATGAGAAAATCAAGGAAAACAGTAAGAGTTTTTGAAGTGTCTGTCACACTGAATCTAATTAAAAGTTTGTACAGAATTGCAAAAGATTTTCCACTCCTTTTATTCTGATTTTAATTCATAATTCAATATTACCATCTTGAAACCACAGAAAACTGATGTCCTGGTGATAAACCTGTAGTATGTGTGTGTTATAAAACTCTGCAAATATGGTATTTGCCTTAGCACTGAACCATGGTATGTAGTTCAGTTCTGTACAGTCTGATAAAGTTTCTCTTTATATAGAAAAGCTATTAATATGTCTTGAAAGTGATTGCAGTGTTAGTTATAGAACTATTTTACATAGATAGTATTAGCTTTCAATCTTAAGGAAAAAGCTTTTACTTTTATATGTTTTTACTTCAATTATTTTTGTCATTTAAAACAATATAAAGATACTAAATTTTAAAATGTTATTACTTCAAGTGGTAAATTATATAGACATACTCATTTTAAGGCAAGTGTTGGCATTGTTTACTATTTGCTTTCCTCCTAGAGTCCTAACACCCCAACAAATGCAGCACTACAGATACAGGTTCAGCTTTTGGGTAAGGTATTTTGCAAAGCCTTTTGAGATTAGGCAGCTCTTAAAAGAAAGCAGAATTGCGAGATGAAAAACATTTTTAAGGAGAGGAAATGCATGAAGGATGTAGTGATTTGAACAGATATGACTAATTGTACAGAAAAAGAATGTTAATATAATTAAAAGATTAAAGAAAGTGAAGCTTGCAGTTTAGTATCTAACACTTTTGAACAGTCATTAGCACTAATGTATGCACGATAAGTAAACAGAGTATGAAAAATGGAAATTAATCAGGGTTGGAGAGGGGCTGTGGAAGCAGCACAGCAGCTCTGCTCTCACCTGTTGTGTGCTGCTGTGTGCGGCATTAAGTGAGAAAGTACCAAGCTCCTCACTTCTTCCCTTGCCGGGTAATTTAGTCTCCATGGTATGTTTGTTATGTGAGATATTTTCTTAAATTTCCTCTGAGATCTATCTGCTATATGGGTAAGACTTTTAAAGTTAGCTTGCTGAAGAAACTGTTTAGCCTGCTTTAAAATAATGGTATATGAATTACAGTATCTTAACAATAGCCAGATCCTCAGTTTTGACAGATGATTTCTAATCTAGTTTACAAACCCTAGACAAAGCAGATCCATGAATTAACATTGATGCAGTATTTTTTTCTCAAATCTCTCTAAAGATATTGTAAAAATTACTTACACAAGAAAGTAAGTCATCCTTTACTCAAAATATCAGCCTTGGAGAGGAGGTATATGTGCTGGGTACATGCTTAAAGAACTGTAGATGTAGAAAACAGTCTTTCAAAGGAAAATTTAATTATACATAATTGTCTTCATCACTATGATTTTTAAACTTTATAAAACAATTATCTTGCAGCCTTCCTGGGGTATGAAACATAATGTTAGTAAGTGATATAAAATATCTGGGCTACAAAGGCTAGATTTGCGGGGATTTTTTTTTTTTAAAGAGAAAGGGGTGATAAAACCTTTTTTCTTCATTAGACAGAGTTTAAAACTATAAGGAATCTCATAATTTAGCAGAGGTCTGTGGGAAAATACCCTACATTTGAATAGGATCTGACTGTAAAATTGAGCCCTATGGAGGTGACTGCACAGTGCTCCTTTTTTGCATCAGCTGGTTTCCTCTGGCAGCAAGCCTAATAGTCGCCTCAGTTTAACTGACAATCTGTCTCTAAATTCCCAAGTCTGCTGGCCTAAAGAGCATAGTAATATAAACTTTCTTGTTTCATCATTTATTAGGTGCTATTTCTGTGCCCTTTTGGGTGTGTAAAGACATGTTACCTTTGAAACTGACTTTGAAGAATGTTTAATAGTCCACAGGCTTCACAGTTCTGCACTGAAGTTGCAGAACTTCAGAGAGCAGACTGCTGGTAATTTGGAATAAAACTAATAAAAAAGACAGCACAGTTGTCAAAGGTGTTGGTAATAATCGGATGACAGCATTGATAATCAGACTGTTACAGATGTCATTTCTAAGGTTTTTGGTTTTTTTTCCTGAGGGTACAGTGAAAAAGTTTATGAAACGCTATGGCAAGGAGATAATTTTGGGAGAGATGAGGTTATGGGAATATGATGAGACATGCATTTGAATTGCAAGTTGCAAAATTCCTAGGAAACCAAGTTTCACTTATTCCACCACTTAAAGTTCTATTGGTTTCTTAAGAGATTTTTTTATTTTAGTACTTTATCAGATAAAGTAAATAATTATCACTTATTATTATTAATCAGATGATACTATATGAACGTGGCAATATGAAATTATGTAAATATCTATAGTTTTTCGTATCCTTTGGAGATTTCTCAAAAGTTCTTGTCTCGTAAGATTTAACATTTGGTGATACTGAAATACAGTGTTACTAAGGAATCCTTGAAATTCTTTTAAAATAACAAAGACATGGGAGGACTAAATGTCTTTAGTTCTGTGTCCTGTTTAATATTATTAACACACATTAAAAAAAATTAAAAAATTTTAAAAACTTCATGTTAGGCTAATTACATCATATTACACAGGTATCAGTGAAAAAACTTATTATGGTGCTGCAGACGGTCTGAAGTTCTAGTTTGGCTATTTTTTTTTCTTGTTTAAGTTCAGGTTACATAGTTCAAGTTACTTAATGAGTGGTGAGTATAATTTTGACCTTTTTTAGTTTAGGAATTTGTAGCACTTTTATTGACTTGCGTTTTTTTTGTTATGGCTGCTTATTATTATGTTTATTTCTTCCACGCTGTAGGGCAAAAGCTAGAAAAGAGGAGAAACCAAGCCACAATACCAAATGAAAAAACACTTAATACCTAGGATTCATATATTAAAAAAAAAAAAAAATTCTTGTTTTAAGATAAATTTCTGGTTTTTATGGTCCCGCGTACTGATGCCAGTCTAATACTGCTTGAAAACCCTATAGACTTTTAATTCATACTACACATTTCCAATTACCTATAAAACTTGTAAAAGAAATTCCATTCTTCTGAAGAATCCTCAGTCTGTCATTTTGCATAGCTGTGAAGTTGAAGTGGACTCTTATGGTTTAATTATGAAATGAGAAATAAGCTTTTCACAAATGGATTTTTTTCTTGCATGGTTAATGATGTCTCAGTCAGTGTAGCCTTTTGAGGAGGAGTTGCACTAAAAATCATGATGATATGTAATAAGTCAGCTGCAGCTATATTGGAAAGAGCTTGAAAACACTTTCTGCTTACATTTTCCTAGAGTAAAAATGCATCCAGTATTTTCCTGGCTCAGCAGAGTGGCAGTTTTGAGTATTACAAAGCAAAGGAGGTACTCTCAAATATAACAAATATTTTTATAGGAACCATGCAGTATAAGTTTCCTGTTGAAGCAGAAATATTGAAATCTCTGCACAGTTAAGCACAGCAACAAAAGGTTTAACTAGGTCTCCGGAGGATGTCAGTATTCAAACTGAAACTGGTACAAATTCATCCTTGCTGCTGCAATGCTACCCTTGCATGTCATTAAACTGTCTCTGTCTATCAATTTCTTTCCATGCTGTATATCTTCCCTACTGGCTAGTTTTCTCACAGCATATTGAAAACTTCTGCTGTCAGCAAAACAGACCAAGATTGATGACTTTTTCATCTGTGTACTCCTAGTGGTTAACAAATATGATGATACAACTTCCTATCTCAGGGGCTGGAGAAGAACAGACACCTTGCTGTATTTTATATGTTTTATATATCTGTTTCCAGAGAGAGAACAGTTTAAATTGATGAGAAAGACAACCAGAGCTTTACATGATTTTGCATGCATTTTTAAATCATGATCTTGTTATACAATTAATTCAATCTTAATTGATGTGCATTTTCATGTTATTGCTAAACTGAAATGTTTTGACACTTCTTTTAATAAGAGATTATTTAGGCACAGATTTCTGATTACTGTGAAGTCCAGATTTTCATCATGCTGAAGCAGTACAGAATGTCTCTAAATAATTTTATTGCACTTGCTATAAACAATAGAGATGCTTATCAGTGTACAATACATGGAAATTATTGTTATTTTTACTGCATTTTTACTCAGTAGTGGAGCTTAAACTAGGTCATTATAACCAACATTTCCTTTCTACCTAAACTTAGTTCTGTTTTCCATGGGTGTTTACACAGAAGAATTATTTTTCATTCTAAGTTCTTAAACCCTTTTATCTGAGAATCAGTCATTCATTCAGTTGTAAGACAGGCACTGCAGTCTGGCTTGAAGTGAAATGTTAGGTTACTTTGGTCCATGTTATAAAATTCTGGCTCAAGTTGAGGGAGCGTATTGTCTATACAAATAGTTCCTTTTTTTGCTTTGTAACAGCTAGGCATCAAGTGAGGTAATTTAACATTATATCTACATCCTCAATGACTCGTTGCAAATCCACCATTTGTGCATAGTCAGACTTGCATTTGTGATTCTTTCATTCTTCGCTTGTGTGGCTGGATCAAAAAATTAATATTTTAGCAATACTAAATTTTCTTAGCTTCTATCATCACTGAGGTCTGCAAACACTTTTATCTTCTACATTATAGATTATAGAACTGAGGAATCAAAGATTATATTAAATGTTTACTTCTTATTCAGAGTTTTTAATCTGTAAAACTTACCATGTAAGTTTTGCAGTGAAAAAAAAAGATGCAGCTGCTATAATGTAACTTAGTGTACTGTAAAAAGAGCAGACTGAATAAAGCAAGACATTTCTGGACACTGTGCCAATCCATTCTTTAACTGGTAGTCATCACTCTCTAATGTGCCAACTGGATGAAACACAACCTTGTGCAATAAGTAGTTCACAATCTGTGGTAGGGAAATAGAAAAATGTGCCAGAAAATCTGCCTTACACCTCCTTTCCTTGTGAATCAAAAAGAGAAGAAAAGGATAATTCATAGGATTTTTTTTTTTAAACTATTCTCTGACTGGAGCACAAAGACTAAGGAATAATGTTCCTAGTTGTACAACTGCAAAGTACATTTTAAAACAGCATTATTTTGAAAAATCACAATATTATCTATCATATGCAAAGTATATCAGGGAATCATTGAATTGCCAGATTTCAAATTCCCAACAGTTACCACTACTGTGTAAGTAGTGTTCCAGCAATAATTCTTTTTTTCTTATTAGCAGAAAGATTTTTTCACTCTTCACTTTTGAAAGCAGACACGTCTTTTTGATCCATGTTTACAGAATTCATTTTAAATTAATGGTTTTAAACTGAAAGAGGGTAGATTTAGATAGGAAGAAATTCTTTACTGTAAGGATGGTGAGGCACTGGCACAGGTTGCCCAGAGAAGCTGTGGATGCCCCCTCCCTGGAAGTGTTCAAGGCCAGGTTGGATGGGGCTTTGGGCAGCCTGGTCTAGTGGAGGGTGTCCCTGCCCATGGCAGGGGGGTTGGAACTAGATGGTCTTTAAGGTCCCTTCCAACCCAAACCAGTCTATGAGTCTATGATCCTATAAAAGGAACAACAGCCTCCCAAGTTTTTTCTTCAAAGAACTTCTACAAACACTGACCCTGTAAAAAGTATAAGACTTAGCATCCTGGGCTGAAAAGTAAACAGCTAATTCTAAGTAATAAAGATAAGCAAAAGATTGTACTAAAATATAAGTATCGTCTAATCATATCTCAAGACTGGTAGTTATACACAATGGAAGTTGTATGGCTTGGAAGAAAAGAGGCCATTGTTTTGCTTGAATAAAAAATACAACTATGTTAGAACAAGACAGTCATAACTTGGATACGCTGCTTGGCAATAGTTCCTAATTGTCTAAACTTCTCCTGCCTTCTTTTTTTCATACAGTTTTTCTAATGGTGGTTTAAATACATTAAAACTGAATTCTTCGCTATTACACTCTGCAGTGACTCTGTGTTTTACAAACTACAGAAACTCAGTTTATTATATAGACCTGAAATATTTTTAAAACTTTCACTGAAGGTAGCTCTGCCCTGCAGGAAATTACGTGTGCATGTAGAGAGAATTGCTTTTAGTGCAACAACTGAAAAATAGTCTGTGGCCTACAGAGGACCAAGGACAGATAGATTCATATTCTAAACAAGTATTTCTAAATTACAAACTGACAGGAGACAACCCTAAATTGATAGAAACCTGCATGCACTCAAAAAGAAGATGGTTCAGAAGAAAAACAGTTATAATACTATAATACAGAAAATTAGTCCTGAATTATGTGGTCCTGATGATTGCACTGAAAGAATTGTTATCTTTACACTGATAGAGGAAGATGTTTAAGCAAAACAGTCATACTACTCTCCTTCCTTTTTCCATCAGAGGTATTTTTAAAGCATCTTACAGAACTTACTGAGGTGATTTCAGTAAATTGATCAGAACAGTAACTCATAGGTTTAAACAATTCTAAGTTTTATACAGTGAGCTTAAATCTCCAGAGGGAGACAATTAGATTATTGACTCTTCCAGGAGAAATTCAAACTGATTCACATTTGTTTGCTAGAATTACTTTCTTCAAATACTGTCTTGCCAGGTACCCACTAATTATAACCCAGTAGAAGAGTGTGTGTTGGACAGAGATATTACTTCAAGATAACTATACAAAGTTAATATTCAGATACATTTAAAAAGTGAAGATGTGGAGAATGAGCATGCATGCTCATTAAGTAGAATAACATATTGGCCAGCCTGTGTCCATCTAGAAATGATCTGCTAGGTCATGCAAGTCATCTTGGATGAGGAGAGCTCTCGGTAGTCTTTGGGTTTGTCACAGGAACCAGCTGCAGGGTGAACAGTCAGCGAAGCTGCTGCTGTTCCCAGGAAAGAGCGTTGATATGCACTCTCACGTTACTTCCCTCCTCTTCCTCTCAGCACTACCTGAATCCAGTGTATTGAACTGTTGGGTATCTTTTAAAAAGTGACTGATTTATAACTTTACAGAAGAGCAGGTTGGATGGGGCTTTGGGCAACCTGGTCTAGTGGAGGGTGTCCCTGCCCACGGCAGGGGGATTGGAACTAGATGGTCTTTAAGGTCCCTTCCAACCCAAACCAGTCTATGATTCATGACAAGTTGTTTATATATGATTTAGTGTACTACTATGTGTTTAGTAAATACTAATTATTTTCCATTTTATGCTGTTTCTCCAGAATATGGAAGGTAATACAAGATGAAGACCAGTTGTTTAATATATATTCATCACAGAAATGTAGTCAACTTTTAAATCATTCAGGGAAAATTTCTTCCAAAAGTTAATTCTTTGCTTCTGTAATAAAATAATAATTTAATCTTGTTCTTATCACATAACATGCCACTTCATCCTTGTCCTAGAAAAAGCTACTGATAACTTAGTTATTATGCAGACAGTACAAGTTGAATAATACAAATAAAAGTTCTAATTCATTAAAGGAGATTCCTCAGGTGAAATTATGGCAGCTCAAATGCATTCAGCTTTTCTCCGTTTAGAATCCAATCTGCATTTCCTCATGTTCAGTTTCTTTCATAAACTTTTGGATAGTGTTACTGCTCATCTTCATGGGTTAGTATTTTCTCTAGGTTTCATATAATTGCTCTAACCGTGGACATTAAGGAGACTCATGGCTTTTTCTTTAACAAGAAATTATGATATTTTGACTTCATGTTTAAAAACCCCTCCTCATGGTTTTTTTGGCACAATCTAAGTTTTGATCTCTCCCCTTTGAAACAGCAGTTGTGAATAAAAGAATAAAGATTTAAAGTTAAAGATTTAACTTGTATAGATTAATTAATATGTAATATGTATGTAGTAAATTCTGAAGAGCAAAAATGTTGAATGATCATGCAATCCTTTGATCATTTCTTTCCATTTCAGTCCTCATACATACTGAAGTCATGTTCGCTTTTTGTATTTAAGGAACAGGAGGAATAAGCCCACTGACGGACTCTGCAACTTCCCTTTTTTCCTCCTGCTTTTCTCAGCTGCCCTTTACTTTCCAAATGGATGGAGACTTTACCCATCTTACTTTAATCTCATAAATTTTGAAAGACAATCAGTATTCTCTAAAGGAGCCAGCAGAGCAGATTCAGCAGTATGTTTAATATGAATGAGGCAGAGGAGGCTTTTCTCTTGTTGGAACTGAAAACAATTTAGAAGGTCAGCGTAAGAATTACCCCTTCGGACATCTTCGGGAAAGTTACAGAATAGTTATTTGGGAAATAACTGAATTGTATTCATCACACAGTAGTACTAATTAAAACTGCCCTTCATTGAAGGCTGCAGCAGAAGATACCTTACTTTGTTTATTTTAGATGTCTGTGATAACTGTGCTATCTGAGCACCAACACTCGTCAAGTGAAGCTAATGAGGCCTCAAAATTAAGAGCTAGTACTTTGCAGAGTGTCAGGACAGTGCAGAGAATGAAGGATGGGAATAAATTGCTCAGAATTGCTCAAACCAGTGAACAAATATTATGCTGAATTCTGAACAAACTGCAAGTGCTGCCCTATTGTGAACTCCACAGAAAGGAAATTACAATGATTGAGTCTTACGGTCACAAGCATGAAGTTTTGCTATAGTAAGGTGATCGTGAGAAAAATACTTGAAGAAAATATAAGATAGTCAAAAACTGTGTTATTAGTGGCGAAAAAAACACCAAAATTCCAAGTTGCAAACAATATCTTCAAAATGAGGAAGCAGAAAGGAAAACTAATTTATGGAAGGAAAGAAAAAAAAAGTTGGATCTTACTAAGTAGTGGTGATCTAGTTAGTCTGTCCTAGATGAGTGTAGCAATTGGAGATTAAAGAAAAGACATAAATTGATGTTTCACTGATCAAGAAGTAATTTATTGGCAGCTGCTTCTCATAATCAAGCTTTATTACTCTTTTTTACTTTTTTTTTAGATAAAATAAAAAACAGCCGTAAGTCTATTAAAAATTTCAGTCTTTGATTCATGTAGTATTGGTAGTTCAGGCAAAAAGCTTGCAGCTTATAGTCTTTATGAATGATGATACCTTTGTGATACCACATGCAAGCAAAGGGTAAGGAAGGGTGTTATCTTTTTTAAGTCTTTCGCTGAAATACACTAAAGCTTGATTAAATCTTTTTTCTGCTACACATGCCTCATATCTCGTTCAGATTAAGCAGGACATTTTTCTATGTCTAATTGTGACATTTTTAATGTCTCTTAATCAAGAACTTCATGAAATTCAGGACATTTAAAGGAGAAATATAGGTGGCAGCAAGCTAAACTAGGAATTTATTTAATACATACTGTTTCAGATGCACACACACATGTAAGCAAAGGTCATAAATCTACAGCCCTCTTGAGCAATAAGGGAGGAGAAAGAAAATCAATTCTAATCAGGAGACCAGTGCCAGACCTCATAATAACAACTTCTCCATACACCTGAGGCACTTAGTAACATTTTGTATAAATTTTAAGCTAAACCTTTTAGTCTATAATAGAACAAGATGGGAGTAGTATAACTCTTTATAGTTTTACTTGCCTTATTGAGTAGTTGTTGGTTTTGTTGTCTCTGCAACAATTAAAATTCAGATTTAATAGAATAAGCATGCAATTCATCGGCACAAGAGCTTAGGAGATTTGTTTGCAAATATGCTGCCGTTAAAGGATATGCTGTGTAAGCAATCTTCCAAGCCATTATTGAGATATGTGCTTTATTTATTTATTTTATTTTCTCAAGTATAATTTTATAAAAATGGGTTACTCCATTGTTCTTGAACTAACTTGCCTTGTATCTTTGTAATTTTAAATGCCCACAAATATATGAAAAGAAAATTAATTCAATTTCTGTGCAATTAGTAGGTGATTCAATTTGCTTGGCATTCATTTTTTCCTATGTCAAAAATGGGCTATGAGTTTTTCATTAAGAAAAGTTAATCATGTTCTGTGTTGGAAAAAAATTATTTAATGTGTCTCTAAAGTGATTACCATGCAACTTGGAAAACTCACATTTCATAGATTCAGTAAATGAACAGACAAAACCTGTGGATATTAAATATTTCAAAGCTGTTGTTTTAGAATGTGTGGTAGATTTTAGAAGCACGTGGATATTCTTTCTAAACACAACTGTATGGACACCTACCTATTTTTAAACTGTTGATTAATCTTATGCTTTTAAGTACTTGAATTATAGTCAGACTAGCATTGCCATATCTTACTGTGTTTTCTGTCACAAACTTTGCCCCTTTCTCCTCCTTCTTCCTGTATTCATAAGTTCCTTTCTCTAAATTGATGAAGTTGTAGTTACTAAAACTGTAAACAAATAGTTTCCTTCCATATATACTACAAGATTTTACTCTTCTTAGTTTCCCATTAATAAATTGCCTTGTCTTTCAATCACATTGGACAACATAGGCAATCAGGTTGCAAACAAAGGTATGTAATTTTTAAATTGTAGAGATTTGAGAAAAAGATTTGGCTTTTTCAGCTACAGATTGTAATATTTAAAGTGTCATTTTGGATATTGAATAATTGTGCTTTTTGAAAAGTAGTTATTTTAATACCTGTAAAATAGTCCTGTAACCACATGCTCTGCTAAAAAAAGTGAAATTTCTGACAGTTGTCTTATCACATAGGAAGATTTGCTTTATTTAAGACAAAAGTTAATCACATTGTTAAATGCTCATACCATGTTCTGAACATAATCAAGACCAATTCAAATTTCTGTCACAATTATTCTCAGATTTGCAGCTGAAGTGAATTTTCCACATGCCTGTCTTCTGTGAGATTTGTTGTTGATATACTATAAATACAAACCTTGGTGCATTTGTGTTCTTTATGAAGTATTTGTTTCCATTTGCTAGCTCATAAAGAATAGCTTCATGAACTGCGCTGCCACTTTCTCAATTTCTTATTTATTCATTTTTAAGCACTACAGCAGTTAATTAAATTTGCCCAGAAAATCATGTGTAGTTAAAAGCTGGGTTTGATTTCCTTTAAATGAATAGTAAATAATTACTGCTAAAGCAGGAAAGATCAGATATTGAGAAGCTGGATAATTGTGAAGCTGCAAAATGTGTTTTTCCTACAACATTTTTCTTTTCATGTCCTCTTTTATAATTGCATTCCCATCTCCCTATTTATTTCTGTGTTTGCAGAGATTTATTGTTCATGTTTGGCAGTATGCCAGTACTGTGAACCGTATTTTGCTTTGCTTTACCCACTCTGTATCCCCTAAGTCAAATTTCAATGGTCGTGTGTCAGGTACTAGCAAATGTGAAGATTTAAAAAATAATACAAATAATCATAACTTGATCTAGAATTAATTCACTGTAACATACAGAGTTGAAAATACAGGGATACTCAAAACATACTTAACTCCTCTGTGATCTATGGAACAGTAGAGATTCTCTGCTGACAATGATAATAAAGAAATCTGTTTTAGGGAAAGATTAGAGTCATCATTACCACAACCCTCCTGGTGTCATATTCAGCAGCAATCGATTTTGGAAGGCTGTGAGTGCAGCAGTTAGGAATATGGAAGAGATGGAAGGAAAATCAGAGGTGCTTGTGGCAAATCAGGGACACTGAAACATGAAGATATGAGGAACCAGTAGCCAGGGGCAAGGGTAAAGAGACTGTATATGGCATGCTTTCTGACCTTATATTTAAGTTCATATAACCTTGGTTGAAGGTCCTTTATTCCAGTTTACAACAGGATTACTGTGCCTTTCCTCCTCTCATCTTAATTGTAATAAAATAGCTTCACTTTTTGTGATACTTGAGCTTTAGCCCAAAAAGAAGCCTTATTTCTGGACAGAAAGACAACTGTTCCTGTGGGGCTAAAATGGCAGGAACTCTGGTGGTCTGGGTTTCCTCTTTAAGTGGTTGGGTTTCTTGTTTCCTTCCCTGCTGCTTCTAGAAGACACACTCCAAAGCAACTGGAGTTTCAGAGTTTAGTGTTCAGAAGGGAAGTGTATTAGTTTTTCTTAACTTTGAGTCAATATTTAGTTTAGGGGAAGCATGATAAAGCTAGCACCCAGAAATAAGGGAGACGTGCTTACAGACCTTGCGCACAGTGGGAAGCTGGAGGAACTGAGGTTTTGCAGACTGAGATCCCAGCCTCCTATGCATGGGGAAGGTAAAAAGGAGGGGTAAATGAACAGTTTGATTCCGTACTATGAATGTGTTAATCCACACTGTGCCAAGCTGATGCAATGGCTGGTGGTGGGGAAGGGTATCCCCTTCTTAATGTTAAGTATAGTGTGTGGCCTACTGCCTTAAGCCTGTCCTAGCTGCCTGCATAGTCTCAAAGAGGTGCTTTTAACGAAAAGCAATATGAGAGTTCTCGGTTTCAGTGTTCATACTGGTTATCAGTAAATTTGGATCTCTGTTTAAGTGAAGCTATATTTTTACAGAAGTATTCTTTTAAACAATTAAGTGTATTTTTTGGAATGTAAGAATAGAAGTCAAATTCATTTCTAGATAATCATGATATATTGGCATCAATGATGTTTGGCAATAGAAATAGTTTCTTTTGCATGACTCAATAATATTCAGGTTGTTTTACCTGTATTTTTTTAATACAGTGCTTCTTGTACTGTAATTCGAAGTGAATTTAATTTTTAGTCTTGTCCATTCTAGGTACAGAGATCCAGAAATAAGCAGTTACGTGAGCTGTTTCCAGATGGATTTAGTATTCATCATGCAGGAATGCTGCGGCAAGACAGAAGTTTGGTTGAGAACTTGTTTTCTAATGGACATATCAAAGTCCTAGTTTGTACAGCTACGCTCGCCTGGGGTGTCAATCTTCCTGCTCATGCTGTTGTTATTAAGGTAAGAGCTTCCATTACTCTGCACACGGGTATCTGTCTTAAAAGAAGCCTGTAAAGAAGCATAGATAGCAAGATCTTTATTGTGGGTTTTGGGCCTGGAGGGGAAATGTCTGATTGACTTGAAATGTTATTTATATCTCATTAAACTGATTCTCTCCAGTGGGAGTCTAGTTTGTATAGTAAAGATTTAAATATATCAAAGATTATGAAAGGATTAGTTAAAGTACACTTCTGAAATCATGCTATATTTGCCTAATTTCAGTATTCAGCTCATCAGGATTATATTCATGTGTATTTATGTTAATTTTTATTAACTTTTCCTCAACCAGGGAACACAAATATATGCTGCAAAAAGAGGCTCCTTTGTTGACCTTGGAATTTTAGATGTCATGCAGATATTTGGTCGAGCTGGACGGCCTCAGTTTGACAAATTCGGAGAAGGCATCATTATTACAACTCACGATAAACTCAGTCATTACCTGACTCTTCTTACTCAGCAGAATCCAATTGAAAGCCAATTTCTTGAAAGCCTTGCAGACAACCTAAATGCAGAGGTAACCTTTGATTCATATAGAGAAACTAGCAAACTAGCAAACTTTAAAGGATTAATATTATTTGAAACAAAAATGCAGTATTGTCACACTTAAAATATCTAAAATGGCAATTTTATTATTACTGGTAGGCTGTAGGTGTGTCTGTGTGTAAAAGAGGAGTGAACCGTTACACATGTGAAAAAGTTGGGGGCCTTTTACAATAGGTACTAGGTATTAGAAGTAGTATGGATGGTCAAAATATCATTAAGATAAAACTGCAGAAACACGGCATTTACCTTTTAATCAGAAGCGCTTTATCAGAATTTAGTAAGTATTGTGCATAACTACAAATTAAAATCTGCAAAAAAAAATATGAGAGCATGTCTATCAGTATATAAACGAACTTACTTAGTATGGTTAACTGCAATATAGGAAGAATAATGTACATGGCTTGAACTCTTCTCTTTGTTCTGTTCTACAGTGGTAATCAGAACTGGTTTATTATAAATGGGAAGTTCCTAGTTTGCTTAGCTTCAAGTCTTAAAATGCATTTTCTTTCAAAATGCTGCGGTTGTATTGAAAGTACTGACCTCTGTCATATTAAAATATAACGATTCAAAAGCTATCTATTCCAGTAACCAGTTAAAAATATGTATATACACACACAGACACTTTTCACAAGGAAACCTCAGAAATTTAAACATGCTTAAATGAAGAAGAGAATGGTATTTTTCAAAGGCACCCGACATTTTTTCAGTAAAAGTAAAGGAATTCAGCTACACTGAAATGTCCAGTGATGTCTTAAATTTGATTATCCCATTGAAAGATGTGAAGTTTGTTTGGTCTATTAGGAATAATCTTGTTTTTTTAAGATGCTTGTTCTGCTTTATATATATAGTTCTTATATATTTCTTTTTATTTTTTACCTTTTCATCACTTTAAAGTTTTTGCATTATTCAATCATAAATACGAATTTTAAAAGGAAATTCTAGAAAGGAGCACAAATTGATACAGGGACCCTTTAAAATGTTAAGATTCATTCTTTGATTCTTTACAAATGACCAAGTTTTATCCTTCATGATTTTGGTGGTTTGTTGTTTTTTTTTTCTTTTAAGGGGGTCTCATAAGTTAGTTCTTCAGTTCCCATTAACAGGAAAAATCTCTGCCCCAGTACGGTCACATATCAGAAGCAGAATAAAGTTTAACTGTATTCCAAGTATTTGGAATGTGGGGGAATGAAAATACTGAGCCCTGTCTGCAGTCACAGCTACTTCTCTTTAACTTACAAGGCTCTGGAGTGGTCTGAATACAAGGAGGGAGAGAGAAATGGAACTCCCTCAGAACGTGAGTCACAAGTGTGATGAAAAGGAACCATTTGCAATTTTCCCATTCCTCTTTCTGTCACAAAGGAGAGAGGAAATATAAATGGAAAGCATGCTTGCGGTGGGCAGGGGTGGAGCTCTCAACCGTTTCGTTTTGACACCACCTTTATATTCCTGGAGATAGACGTCTGGGAATACTCTCTAAGTGGAACTGGATGGATATTCAGTTCTTTAAAATTGGATAGTAATAACTTACACATTAGCAGAAATAATTTAAATCCTAAAGTTGGCTGTGAAGACCAGGATTGCCTGTAGTTATCATTCGGCACCCCAAGAAGTTAGGAGAGAGAGATCTGGTCCAGGAATACTGTGTGTCTTTTCACTAAGAAAGAATCCAGCCAGATTTCATAGAAAAGCTTTGTTCTTTTTCTTGCAATACATGAAGTAGGCAAGGAAAAAGGAGTTGGATATTTTTTCCTTCACAGCAAATGATTTATTTTTCTACTTTTTTTATTTTAATATTAGAAATTTAGTCCTCCCATCTCACAGAAGGCCGTCAGGTCATTGAAGAATTACAAAGACAATGGAATAATAAGCACATGCTGTGAACTGGGTCAGAGAAGATCTCTGTGATTGACATACTGTGAAAAACAAACGGCATGGTTATATGCTACTGGTTTTTCAGGCTTGGTCTGTATTGCTCCAGATTGTATAGAAGGTGCGTGGATGTGCTGGTGTGCCCACCAGAATTATACCAGGAATCTCAAGTATTCCTTCCACAGAGTTCCAGCAGAAAAGCTAGCTTTTGAGAGGAGAATGCTTTACTGACATACCCTAAGAAATCATATTGGTTAGCTTCACAAAAGAAAGTTTCCAAGGAGGTACAACAGCTCTCTATAGCTAGCCAGAGCTAGAAGTGAATAAGAGAAGAAAACAAAGATAGTTTTGGCCAATGCTAGTACAAGAATTAATCACCCTCGTAAGTAAGGTTGCCTGAAATACAAGATCTGGAACTGTCTGTCTTTCAGCAGTAGTGGAGATAAAAGAAGCCTATTTTTTTTCCTGTGGTAAAGATTTTGGAGAAACTAGTCGGGTTTGTATGGAAGATGTGATTGCATGTGAGGAAAAGATTTGACCTGATGAACCAGGAGTTCCTATTCTATTTCTTTCCAGCTGAGAATGCTTAGTTAAGAAAGTATGAGATGTAAGCTATTAATTTTCAATGTGTAATATTCTGCAGAGAGAGAGGGTTTTTAATGGGCAGCGTGTTGTTCCACTGATCTGAGCTGTAGTTCCAAAATGCACAAATTTTCCAGCAAGGCCAGAAAGCAGAAGTGATTATATGCAAGCTTAAAGGAAGGAGGTTTTTTGTTTTGAGTTTTGGGGAGTCTTTGTGAGGGTAAAAGTGAATTTACATTCACTGAATTTTTTATGCAGAGGAAAAAAAATTTAAAAATCTAGAAGTAATTCTATTTTCAGTATCAAAAAAAAAAGACATTTGGTTATAGCTACACTTTAGTATTCTCCCATTCCTCCTTTTACACTGCACATTCTTAGTTTTAAATCCTAGGTATTTATCTCACATGAAGTATTTAGAATGGCTTAACAAAATATTTATAATGTAGCAAGTGTCTATGTGTATATTTCTGTATATTACCCTAGCAGATAGTAAATTAAGGTACCAAACTGCTGCTAGCCTTGACTTTGGTGCAGTTAGCACCAAAAAAAAACTATCAAAGGTAGAACAGACCTGCTTATTGTTAGAATGCAAAATAATTTTCATTTCTCCCAGGCTTTTGATTTTAACAGCAGTTTTTAAAGGTCATAATATCTTCTCTTTTTTTTTTTTTTTTTTTTTTTTTTTTTTTTTTTTTTTTTTTTTTTTCCTTTTTTTTTTTTTTTTTTTTTTTTTTTTTTTTTTTTTCTTTTCCCGGCATTTAACAGTAAGCACTCTACTGGCTTAAAAGCTGTTAAAAAAAATCACTGAAGATTTGGAAAGGTAAATACCATTCTTTAGCACCAGCTAAGTATGTCCAAATGGATACTTAATGAAGAGGAAAAAAAAAGTATCAAAAAGCAAGACATTCAAGGGAGAAAGGGCTCTGTGAGCTTAGAATGGTATTGTCTACAGTAATTATGAAACACTAAAAGTTATCCAAAAGAAAACAATGAGTTGCAGCAATTTTAGATTAGACTGACAACAATAAAAGCAATCTTACTCATGAAGCCTTATTTAGATTTTTACCTAAAAAGAGAAGGATATGTTTGTCCAGGGAAGTATTTATTTCTGCTAAGTAGTTTCTTTTCAAATATGTACACATTACTGAAATTCTTTCCAGAAATAGAGGAAATCTCAATAGAAGTTTAGTGACTTTTAATAGTAATTGAGTATCCAAGTAGTTCTCTGAAAAATATTGCTAGTAGACACTGCAAAATAATTTGGTTGTATTGAAGGTATAAAATTAAGAAGTTAATCCTCCTGCCCTGTTAAAACAGTAGAATTAAAGAAGAAAAAAAATGGAATAGAACAACAATTCCATTTCATAGGTGGTAGTCATCTAAACTTAGAAGTAGTTTTTATTATACTGTACATCACGTATTTCCTATATATCTTTGATTGGCTAAGTGCAGCACTTCTACCGCAGGATTTGGGTTTTGGAGAAAAGTGCAGAAAACTGACAAAGTAGTTCAGACAGAATTATTTCTTCTCAGTTTTTATGTAATGGTAGTGTTATATGAAAAGAACAGTGTCCTCATGGCTTTAAATTACTGTAGGTTCTGTGGCTGCGGTATAGTTAGAGCAGCTGAAGATGCAGTCAGAATTTTGTTAATCACTGTGATAAAAGGTTGTTAGTAGAAATAGCAGTGGAAAATGCTGCAAAGCAATAGAGTAACAAGGGTATGAAACCACCTCTTTTTTATCATCTCATATGTGTGATGTTACTTATCCTTCTGTCATGACATGAAGGAAAAATTTGCACCTGCCAGATTACAGGAAATCAACACTATAAGCAGTTACAAGGAGCTATTGTGTTAGAGGTTTTTTGAATGTAACTTTATAATTTCTTTATAGTTGGAGTCAGTCTAAACTTCTGTATATGCTGATTTGATCTAAGTTAGTGGAATCCTCTGAGAAAGAAACAGGTGTTTTAGAGATTGTTCTGTTTAACTGAAGATGACTATTCCATAACCTGCAGCATTCTGAAAAAAATAAATAGATTTTAAAACACATGCCATTGTATTGATCAGTCAATAGTCTTAGGAAGCACATTCAGATTTGGTCATCCTTTATAAACGTTGTCCCTTTGGCAGTAACAAAATCACAATATGGTGACAAAATATATGTCTATTGACTGATCTGTTACAGAAATCTTGACAGTATGCTGATGACCACTGTCATCTTTGCCGTAACAGAACCTGTTGTTAGAACCAGCATATCTGTACTGATATATAATAAGATGACATATTTTAGGAGCAGAGTCTGCTTTTATTACAAGTCATTCAGGAAATCCAAATGCTTATACTGTAGTTGTAAAGAGTAACCAAATAAAAGGCCAGAAGCACTGCTGAATTGTTCAAATTCTTAATTTATTATAGACAGATCAGTAGTTGAAAGCAGAATTAGTAAAATGAAGGCAGCAGTTGGAAATATGGGAAGACTCCATGTTTCCACAAGAATATGAAGTTGCTTTTTTCTAGACTAGGGCTCTTGGCAGAAATAGGTAGGTGTTAAGAATGAGGCAATGATTCAGATATTTGGGGTTATACAATAGGTAATCCTAGCCACACAATCACTAAGTGGAATCCAGAGCCTTGAATTTGTATCTAGGCTTATGTGGTACAGGAGAGAGAATTTGGGTAATGATGAAAAAAAAATAGAGTATTTTTAATTCCCATTTCAAAATTAATTTTCTAGAAGCAGCAAATTTTCAGAGAGAATGGGCAAAGGAAAAGACCATCTTCTATGAAAGGAACACACTAGTTTACCTGCATACCACAGGCAAGAGCAAAGATGAATGGGAGATCATATGACGAGTTTTATGAAGTAGTGAGTGACGTGGCAAAAGATTGTATTTCTCCTGGGACAAGAACCAGGAAATATTGGCTGAGATGAGTCAGTGGCAGGTTCAGAAAACACAAAAGGATGCCATCTGGGTGGTTAGACTATGGAACTCTTTGCTGCAGGGAGTTGATCTGAGTAGTAGACTAGTTTAAAAACTGTACAAAAATGGAATAAAAATCCATTCAAAGATATCAAATTCAAATTCAGTACCTTTAACTAAAGATGTTGAGATGCAGTAGTGTTATGGTTTAACCCCAGCCAGCAACTAAGCACCACACAGCCGCTCACTCACTCCCCCATGGTGGGACGAGGGAGAGAACTGAAAAGGTAGAAGTGAGAAAACTCCTGGGTTGAGATAAAGACAGTTTAATCGGTAAAGCAAAAGCCGCGCATGCAAGCAAAACAAACCAAGGAATTCATTCCCCACTTCCCATGGGCCGGCAGGTTTTCAGCCATCTCCAGGAGAGCAGGGTTCCATCATGCATAATGGTTACTTGGGAAGACAAACACTATAACTCTGAACATCCCTCCTTCCTTCTTCTTCCCCCAGCTCTATATCCTGAGCATGATGTCATATGGTATGGAATATCCCTTTGGTCAGTTGGAGTCAGTGTCCCCTCCCAGCTTCTTGTGTACCCCCAGCCTACTTGCTGGCTGGACAGTAGGAGAACCTGAAAAGTCCTTGACTTAGTGTAAGCACTGCCTAGCAACAACTAAAACATCGGTGTGTTACCAACGTTATTCTCATACTAAATCCAAAACACAGCACTATACTAGCTTCTATGAGGAAAATTCATAAAGTCATAGAATCACAGAATGGT
Source organism: Aramus guarauna (assembly GCA_013400195.1). Classification (NCBI taxonomy): domain Eukaryota; kingdom Metazoa; phylum Chordata; class Aves; order Gruiformes; family Aramidae; genus Aramus; species Aramus guarauna. The sequence continues at coordinate 210,002 of VXBL01009710.1, forward strand.
TTGGGTTGGAAGGGACCTCAAAGACCATCTAGTTCCAGTGCCCCTCCCATGGGCAGGGACACCTTCCACTAGACCAGGTTGCCCAAAGCCCCATCCAACCTGGCCTTAAACAATTCCAGGGATGGGGCCTAATTAATTAACTCTATCCCAGCCTAAACCAGGACAAATAGTTTAAGAATCTGGGAGAAATTTATGTAAACTTGCTTCTCATTGCCACTTTCTGCTTTTCAGCATTTGCCATTATCTAATCTCAGAGACAGCGTGCTGGCCTTGATGTCCCAGTGCATTTGTTCTTAGGAAAGCTACAGAGTGGGAAAAACTGAAATACACCCAGCTTCATTGAGTTGATGCCAAAATTAAGACTTTGAACATGTATTTCAGCACCTCTATCCACTGAGAATTCTCTCCTGCAGATTTGTTTTGAGGTTTGGTTTGGGGTTTTTTTTGCTTCTAAAAATGAGAAGAAGAGTAAATGGTCCGTGATGATCAACATAGGCATGGAGATGCCGTTTCCCTTTTCTGCAGAAGTTGTGCCACAGCGCATAATGGAATGTAGAAGGGAATAAAATAAACAGCTGGTTAGGGCACTTAGTCAAGACAAGCGAGTCCTGGGTCAGTTGACCAGCTGGCAAACAGAAAATACCTATGGCTGTATTTTCTAGAAATACAGGAAGAAAGATAAGATGCAGGGGATGTGGTTTAATTAGACCATAAACTTTAACTTATCTGGGAACTATCATCAATAGCTCATACAATGCAGGTCACCATTCCTTCCGTAATTGTTTCCACCTGATAGAGCCCTCCCTGACATCCACAGCTGGACCCCAGCTTGTTGCTGGGACGACTCCTTCCTCCAGAGAGCTTAGAAACTGAGAGCATTTGCAGTGCCGGACAGTAGGTATACCTTCCCCAGGGGGTCTGCCTTTCCTTGCATTTACTTATAATTTTGTTGTGAAGCCAGGAATGTAAAAGATGGTGACTTGTTTAGTTTGAACATACTTCTCAATTGATTTTTTGCCTTGAAAGAGTGGACAACTACTGTGGTTCTCAGAAGAGACAGAGAATTCATTCAAAGCCCTTCTGAAAAAATCACTCAGAGAGCTGAGTGGCTGAATGGCTCATGTGGGTATGGGGCAAAGCTGAGCCTTGCGGGAACTCAAGTTTTCTCCCTGGATATACAGATCCCTGGGGCCTGACCTGACCTCCATGAAACCAACAACCACATCCATTGTCCCCTCACTTTCTTTTGCTCAGTCTAGGTGGTAGACGAGTTATTTGATGTTGGCAGATAATAACAACTCTTATGTAGTTCAGTTGTACTTATGGTCCTTTGGTCGCATGTGACTGGAGGAGATTCTGTCCCACTTGGGACAATTCTAGTAGCGTGAGGAAATTATTTCAAAAGGCATACAGGAATAAGATCATAATCACTTCAGATGCTGAAATGGTAATCCAAATACACTGGTTTTCAAAGCAAGCAAAAATTGCTTATTAGGTTGTTAGAAAGATTCCTTGCTCTCTTACCTTAGCAACAAATATTTGATTCATATATAGAAATTTTTCATCCATGTAATCTGACTTAATTATACAAATATCATAGCGATTAAATATTCTTATGTAAAAAGCCACTGGAAAAATTAGTACTTTTTTCCCCTCTTTCTTTTATTTTAATAAAGTATCACCTTGTCCGTTTATTGATTTAGGAATACTACATATCCTAGGTCTTCACAGAAGTCCTTTCCTAACTTTCTAAATAATTTATTATTTCTCTCAAGTGTTTGTATTAATAACTCCCATCATTCATACTGTTTTTAACAAAGGTATACATTTTCAAACAATCCATAAAAACTTTACTTGAACACTAGATGGCAGCAAATATTTAGAAGTTGCTTTTTTTTTTTTTCCCTCCGCATATTATTCAGTGAATATTTTTTAAAGTTGCGGGAGGAAGGAAAGTACAGTATTAGATTTCAGTACCATATCTGAAACAGAATTGTAATTCATAATCATTTTTTTCCCCTCATTTTTACTTTTGACTTATGAAAATAATTAATTTGTAAGTAATACAATCAGATACTTGAACAAATGAGGCCAAAAAAAAAAAGTTGATTTGTGGTTTGTTTGTTTGTTTGTTTTTCTTGTCAGACTTCACTGTCCTCGGTAATGAGAATTTTACATTTTCATGATTGTGAAAGTGGTTGTTTGGGGAAAAATGTTACTGTTGGACTATGTTGTTATGCTATTTCAAGTTGTTTACTGAAAGATATTTGAATCGTGGAAAGAAACCAAATGCTGAAATTAACCTGGGTAGCAAATTGAGTTATAATAACCTATGGGCTGTATTAGATATTTTCCCTGTGTAGTCTATGAAGATCTGGATGTTTTTGTAGCTCCTTCAATGCACTATATAGCTATATACTTTGAAAAAAAACACAATGGGGCTTCCCCCGACCTCCTTATGCTTCTGAAGAACAAAATATCACTTGAAAAATGGGTGAGACAAAGCTTGTGGTTACTCCATGCTATTAGTCATTGATATCGATATGGTTTTGCCAGATTTAAGTTATTTTAACTCAGGGCAGATTTCACTTGCATTATTATTTTGTACTAGATGTTTATGTTATTTCAGAAATAAAATCTATGTTATTATTAAGGTCTAGATGCTTAGATCTGAACATGCATATGAAATCACTTACAGTTACATAGCGTTTTTTAAATTTTTACCAAGTCATATGGAAGGTTTATATGAAATCCAAACACCAATAAAACAAAAATAACTTTTAAAATGTAGTAATGGATCACAAAAATTTGGTAAGAGAGACTTTTGCTTGTTTTAATCAACTAGCAACAAAGAGAAAATATTTGTTCATGCAGGAAATAGTAAATTCTCCTGGTAAACTCAGGTTAACTGGAATAAGCAGTAAAATGCTTCTCATGAATGTAACCAATACAAAATAAAGCTGAAGTTATCAAGTAAAAATGTGTTTGTGGTAAATAATTTGGTGATAAAACAATTGAATTAGCAAAAAAAAAGTCACCTAGCAAAAAAAATGTTTTGGCCTTGGAAAATATACATATATATATATATATAACCTGTTCAATTTTGTTATTTTGTTATGTTTTGATATAACAAAAATGTAGCAGGTACCTGTATGTTTGACTTGCCAGATACAAAAGGAGAAAACTCTTTGTAAAAACTGTGTATAACAAGATGAAGAAAACTCTAAAGATTGTCAGTATCATTTGCTTTAGGACTTCAGCCAGAAAGTGCTTTTACATTGGTATGAAAAGTTAATCTTTTAAATGCAGATTTATTTTTTTTTAAAGGTACTCTTCTTTAAATTACCCTGAGCATATTCGCTAAAGAATTACGTTGTTTTATCTTTTTTTAGAATAAGCTTGCTCAGTATCATCTTTTAATTGTAAAAATCCTAAGTGGTGTTGGAAAGATCATATGGGTGACATTTCATAGAACATAACGTGTTACTAGATGTTCATAAGATGAAGATGTGTAAAGGGTTCAAGTTTTTGTCCTATGATTATTTTAAAAAAATTACAGTTGGAAACATACTGACGCTTTCTTTAATCTAGTGCTAACACTCTGAATTCTGTATGTTTTCAGCCAAATACCTATATTCAGCTGTAACATATATATTTAATTTTGTCTCTTTTCTGATTTCCAGATTGCTCTTGGAACAGTAACTAATGTGGAAGAAGCAGTAAAGTGGATAAGTTACACTTACCTTTATGTACGGATGAGAGCAAATCCATTAGTATATGGCATCAGTCACAAAGCTTATCAGGTATAAAATGCATTTAAAAAAAAAATCTGTAACCTGTTCTGAGTCTCTAATCTTTCCCTGATGTGAGGATAAATATTTGCTATTTCTACTTACCTGACATCAGCAATTCTTTTAAAGTGCTTAGAAAAAGGAAGATATTTTCTGTAGCAGCGTATTTTTAACACTAAATTAAGAGGTCCCTTCTGTTCACACAAAAATACATTTTAACGGGCCAAGTTATGCTCCAAAGGACAACATTCATTCTCATCAGACAGTTACTGTAACTTTGCCTATTGTCAGTATTTCAGTATTGTAGGCTAGATATAAATGATAAAAGAAAGCATTCTTGAGTTGTTTGCTTCCTCCCTCTGTCAGCTTTTGGTTTAGAATGTTTCATCCAATGACATCTTATAAATTATAAAATTATATTTTTATTTGGGTTATTTTTTTCTTTCTTGTGATTGAGTAATTATAAGATTTTTTTTTACTCTTGTTTGTTTGTTTGTTTAATTAGAAATGTTCTATTCAGTGGTATAAATCAGAGTTACAGTTACATAAGGTTTTTTCAAGTTTTTTTCATTATCTGTAGTTTTTAGGAGGTTAATAGTTTAAAGATTTTCTAAATATTGTTACTTTTTTCAGTACAGCTGTTCATAAGCATTAAATGTTAACATAGTTTGGACACAGGTAATTGAGCCTAATGCAGGTGAAACTCTCACAAGTATATGGTAACTGCAGTTTATTTCACATGTCCTGAATCTGTTTTGTTAGATTAAAAGAAATGCAACTGTGGTGGTAATAACTGGCGAAAAAAGTAATAAAACACTAACTAGAAATAGTTTTTATAAATTTAAAAAATAATGAACAAGATTTGCTCTCCATCCCCTTGCTTTTGTGTTTTGATTCAGCTGCTGAGAAAGTGGAGATTGCCAGCACTTGTCTTTTCCTGCCACTAACCTCCTTTCTACCCCTTCTGATTTGATGTGCTAATAATAGACGCTCCTATTTTTGTGTTAAGGCAGTAACAAATTATATCAATCTGAAGTGTTATCCATTCATGTAAGAGCAAACTCAATGCCAATCCCCTTATTTTCTAGATAAACCAGTTTTAAACTTCAAAGCTAATATGTAGACAGTATGCAGATGGTATAGTGCCAGACGTGGGCATAACCACAGATTTGCTCACTTAGGCCATTCTATTCCTTCTGTTCTGGTTATAGGTATCCAATTTTCATAATTGGTATCTTATTGTTTCTTAGTAATGTTGCAGCATGCCAATTTCTATCTTTGTTTTGGCTGACAGCCAATATTACCCATTCAGAATCCATATATCTGCGCAACCATCGTGGGTCACACTCTTCCCAGCTGTTTGGTGGGGCTGAGAAGATGCAAACTCGTTCTCCTTCCCCTTTCCACAGGCGCACACCACATCCAGTAATTACTTTAGGGCACAAAAGATCCAGACTGTCCACACAAAAGGAGTGTATTGTACTGCACAGGGAGATGGGGCGAGCGTGCACCTGCCACGCACCAACACATTCTGCACCTCACATGTTGCCTCCGGGGTATTACTGTTCCCCACCTAGCCCATTTCTGGGCTGTGCCCAGGAGCAGGCTACTCCAGGCCCACTGCTTTGATCTGGGACTTCTCAAGTTGTTTGCCAGCAGTGCCAATAATGCCTTTTACCGAGTTGGGAAAATGGCCAAAATTCATGATGAGTAGCAAGAAGAAAAAGTGGAAGGAAAAAGTGGAGCAAATGTGAGTGTCATATTAGTGAAGCCTGTGGTATGAATTATAGGCATTTTCTCATCCTTTTAGGGTTCTAGAGGAAAGGTGGCTGGTTGTTTTGGTGGGGTTTTTTAAGGTAACCCCTTTGTTTTGATTCCAGTCTTTGGTGTTCCCACAGTTAAGCAAACCTTTTTATCCCATAAGCTGTATGTTTATGTTTAGAACATCTGTAAAAGTCAGAGGAGTTTGTCCCCAACACTTCTCTGTTAGCTAGAGAAAACGATGTGAATAATGTATCATGCATTCTTAACTTTCCGTATGTGTACTCCAGACCTGCTCAGTTTCTTCCTGTGGACATGCCAAGGCTTGTTTTTAAGAGTATGGCTTAAAGCTGTTCTAGGCTGGATCTTTCACTCTGTGGGATTTCTAGTTATGCAAGTTCAACAAGAAGGGTGCTAACCATGGATTCTCTAGACAGGAATATTGTTTCACAGCCTTTTAAAGTTAGTGACCTTTCCTTTAAAGTTTAAACCTTTGTATTTGTAAAAAATGTTAGTCTACTGTTACAGCTTTAGCTTTTTTTGTATGTAAGGCAAAAGATTGACAGGTAATTAAGGCTGCCAAAGGAATAGGAAAGTGTTTTGATATTTTTTTATTTTTTCCCTCCTCTTTAGTTTTAAGACATGTTAAACATCTGGCATCCTGACCACTTTTTTTTTTTTGACCACCTCTGCTCTGAAATCTGACCTCAATGCATGACTTACTATTGCGAAAAGCACTCTAGACCTTTGTCATCTTAGCTTTTCACTTGAAACTAAGGCAAGCCATAACTAAGGAGAAACAGCTTCAGAGTAAGGGGCAAGGCAAGGAATATTAGGAACTAGTCTTGCAGCTGCTTCGTGAAGATGGCTGTGTTTGTCTGCAGCTTCACTGAGCTCAAGAAGAGGCACAGCGTTTCTTAAGGCCTGTTCTTTTTTGCAGTCTTGGTCATGTATCTCTGGTGCAGATTTACCAAGAGGGCTGGGTATGACTTACTCTGTAGGAAATCCGAACTGTACAAGCCCTGAAATAAGAACACTGCCTGTGGGCTAGAACACAGGTTCCATCTTTTCAAATTTGGGTGACTAATCATTGCTTGTGTAATTAGAGGTGTATCTCAGGTGCACATGTACCAGAGGGTTCATGACTATGAATCCCTTTTCACCCATCCCAGGTGAATGATGTGGGAACACACAATTATACAGCAGTGCCACTTGGATGGGAGTTTTTCCCAGTCTTGTATGTACTAATGAGATAATGTACATTTTTACTCAGACAAAACGTCCAAGTTCCTGAATTTTGATATGAATAGAAGTGGTATTGGGCACAGCAACTCCTTGTGTGCTTTTAACGTGAGTGTTTATACGGTACATCTATAACTCAGTAATTAGAATATCCCAGCTGACATACCCAAAGCTTTTGGGGATGTTAGAGCTTTTTTGCTAGTAAACATTTCAGCCATCCAATTTGAAGCTAATTCTTGCATCTTGGGATGCAGTTAAAGCCCTCCTCATGTCAGATACCCAGGTAAGGTATATCTTCAGCCATTTCCATAAATAGGAGATACCATAAGATGTCATGCTTTTGTGAAGTGATACAGTAATGATAATTTCATGAAGACTATGTTATCACCAAAACTTCTGTCAAAAACTTCAGTGCAAATTTTTTTCATAATCATGTTACTGTTTCATAAGTAATATTAGTCTATATTGTATTGATAATCTCGAAGCATTGTAAAAGAAATATTATTCTGATTATTTTGTCCTGTACAGACAATTCTGATGGATAATGTCAATGTAACTGTTATTAGTGAGATCTCAGGGAAATCTTGACTTAACTGTACCTTCCTTTTATTTGATTTCTGGCTTTCTGTGACTGGGTTATCTCAACACAATTATTTATTTAACACTTTTTATTTTATACAAATAAATGTGTGCTTTTCATATCTAGATGGATCCAGGTCTAGAAAAGCACAGAAGACAATTGGTAATTGAAGTTGGCAGAAAACTGGACAAAGCCCGCATGATTCGCTTTGAAGAACGAACTGGCTTTTTTTCTTCAACAGATTTAGGCAGAACTGCCAGCCACTACTATATTAAATATAATACTATAGAGGTAAAATATGATGTTCTATTTCTGGGGTTTTTTTCTTTCTTTTTGACCTGTACCTAAAATAGTTGTAAGATACTACAGAATATGTAGCTGATTTGTTCAATATATTTTCAAATCATACTTACCAAATGGGGAGAGAGGAAATAGAGAGGAAAAAGAAAGAAACTGTGTATAAAGCAGTACTGAAAAATTAGACTTGGTGTGAAGTGAGATTTGAAATTTCTATAGTCTCTGCCTTCTTTTAGGTGGATTATAAGAAACATTTTGCTATTTTGGTACATGATAGCACATTCAAGTATATAGTCTGATAACAGAAAAGTTTTTCTGCATGAAAATCCTATCAGGTTGCCAACCTTAAACAACTTTTTGCAGATTATGTTGTAAATGTGTAAGGATGATGCATTTGTACAAAACTTTGTAGTACCGGAAGCTTAATGTGATCTACATATTCTTCTTAAAACCTTTCTTTTGTAGGAAATAAATCTGTTTCTTGAATAAAAGCTGAAGACTTGGTATTAATAATTTTTAACTGTTTACTGTTGCTATGTAAAATTAGTCTCATGGTTGTATTCACTCAAATATGTCCTAGGCTACTTTTGAAATGGCCGTAGCTTGCACATCTCTTGATTTTGGGGTGCCAAGTTTCAAGGGACTGTTTTTCTGAAAGTGCTGAGAAGTCATTCTGGAAATTGTTCCTGTTGAAATTACATCACTCTGGTCTTCTAATAACTATCTTACATTTTAACCTTATATGCCTTTTAAAATCTTGGTTAATGTTTCTTTCTTTTGTGCTGTAGGTATATTTTTATTTTCAACGTTAAATCAATTAATTTTATTTTTAATAGACTTTCAATGAATTGTTTGATGCTCATAAAACAGAAGGCGATATTCTTGCTATAGTATCAAAAGCTGAAGAATTTGAACAGATAAAGGTAAAGTTGTATCCTTTCATACAAAGAATATGTCTTAGAACTAGGCAGTTCTGTCGTAATCACTCCATAAATAGTGTCTACAGACCCAAGCTTTGTTAAATATTAAACCATTATAAAATGTTTTCTGAGTAGGCATAATTGCCAAGAACTATATATGCTCTCACTCCAATTTATATGTAGTTCAGCTTGAACTACAGTGCACGTTTAATAACTAGTTATGGATCTTTGGGAATTCCTTTTAAATGCTTTTAAGAACTGTTCAGCTCCTCAATTATTAACAGGTGAAGATAAGTGTCCATTGGAAAGGTGCACCCAAGGATGAGATAGTTTTTCTGTTTGAAGTTTAAACCATTATTAGATATCTCCCCGAACAATTTCCTTTATCAGAAATGAGGCAAGACTCCCTGAAGTTAATTCTGTGATATACTTCATGCAGGGAACATGAGATTAGTGGAATGATAAAGTGTGATAAATTATTTTCAAATTTGAAATCTAGAAAGCTGTCTTAACGGTTTTGGTGTGCAGGGTAGAAGATTACTGTACTATCGTACTCAGTTCAATTCCAACCCCCCTTTTTGCCTCCTGCGTGGGCACGACACAAGACAATACACTGCAAGCTGGCATGAGCTTGTTTGCCCGTGCTTCCATCTCACAGAGGTACGAGCCAGGCTCCACAGGGTTTATTAGCTTGGGCTCATTGCCATTTTACCACAATTACACAACTTTCAGATCAGAGTTGGCTCTCATTCACCTGGCTCTGCGAGCTGGCAGTGTGAATCCCTCACCATCTACATATTTACATATTTGCACACATTGTCTGAGTATTACCATCTCTTTATCTAATGGAGAAATTCTATTTTGCTGTAATCTCTTCTATTATAGAAGATAATAAGCAGTGAGCTTTCACAGTGATACATGCAACGTTTTCCAAGCTAGAAGGGGTTTTTTATGTTAGTGATATTGCTTTGCTAGGTCTAAATTTAGCGTAATTGAATATTTAAAAGGAAAGCATATGGAAAATATGATGTGATATGTTTCTATATTTGTAATAAAGTTAGTAGTGATGCTTCTTGACTAAAGCATAGTTCTTGTAGTTTGCTTTCTCAGATTTGCATGGTATGGCATCAGTGCAATATCATTTCCAGGTTTTTGTGATTTGTTTGCTGTGCAGCTCCGAATGTTAAAACTAGTAACTAGATTTCACAAGAATAACTGAGGATTTACCCCTCTGTGTGATACAAATTGTGACTTTTGTTAATATGAATCATGTCTCCGTAATACCTTTAAAAATTCTGCATTTTGAGATAGGTAAGTCACCAGTAGCTGGAATACAGATCTGTATTTGACCTGTAGTGTGCTATGCAAGAGCAGAAAAAATTATCAAAAATGCTGTTGTAAGCAGAGCATAATATTTCTGTGACACTGGAGTCATCAGTGACGGTTGTGTCCTTCATCCTTTTCCTTCCTGTAGAACCAGTGGCTGGATAGTTGGGGATCTTAACCCAATTGTCTTAGGGTCTTTTATATGTCAGGTAGTCAGGTCCAAATGAAAATTACTTTCAGCTGGTTCCCTGCAGGGACCAAACATTTACCCTCTTTAAATAAGTTTTACACTAACAGACTATAAGTAAATCAAAGAATATGTAGATTTATGCTGGTTTTGCCATGTAAGGGTCATCAGTTAGAATGTGAAATGTTATGCATTATTCAGACCGTAGATATGAATATTTCTTTACTCATATTAAGACTTAATCTTATTAACAGTGAAAATTTTAATATCATGAATCATAGTACTTCACAGTTTTGAGTTAAAAATGTATTATGCTACATGCAAACTATGTAACTATAATGAATACATTTAATGTTAATTCAAGATTGCCCTAATCCAGATGGACAGAGGTTTTACTCTGGTCAAATAAAAAATGAAATCTCATCAGATGAAGGATGGTGGGGTCAGAAGATTCAATTTTTGTGGCATATCAAATTTTTGTATGTCAATGGCAACCTTAATAGATAGTGATGAATAATAAAATGTAATTGTGTCACTATTAAGATAGTTTCAATTATGATCTATTAGCTACATTGTGGAAGATGATGGTTTGCTGCTTTTTTCTTCTTTTTTTTTTTCCTTAAAACTAGAGACTCCATTTAAAAATATATAACTATGTTACAAGGAAAATTTGATTTCAGTGTAAAAATTTTTATCAAATTGCTCCAACCTCTTCATAATATGTAATTGTGTTTTAGGTAAGAGAAGAAGAAATAGAAGAGCTGGATACCTTACTGAATGATTTCTGTGAACTTCCTGCTCCAGGAGGTGTGGAAAACAATTATGGAAAAATAAATATCCTCCTTCAAACATATATTAGCAGAGGGGAGATGGACAGTTTCTCCCTTATTTCAGATTCTGCGTACGTTGCACAGGTAAAAATAGTATTTTTTACATATCTATTGCTGTCTTCCGCTGTTTTCATTCTCCCAAATGTTTACAATTATGTAAGTAGGCCTTGATCTGCAAACATTTTTGTACATTTTTATGCAAATTGATTTGAAAATCAGAGCCTTATGTGTGCGCGCATGTGTAGTATAATATTTGAGTAGAAAAGATTTGCAAAAGCCTACCTTGGGAGACTATTGCATTTTTTGTTAGTTATGAATGTCCTTTTTGTTCGTATTACCCCTGTAGACATCTTATATTTAGTAGTTCTAATTGTCCTTGTACAGAAATGTTATTCTTAACTTACTGGCTTTTCTTCTAAATCTGGAAAACTGTTGCAATCTGTTTTTATGTTTCGTTTACTTTTATACTTTGTTCCGCAAAATGTAATTTGTGTTTTATTCACATTCCTTGGTTTACACAAGATAGATGTGGTATTACAATTTTTTTGCTAGACATAATCGTGTAAATTTACATATCAGTCTACATATTTGTTTGTCAGCTTAATTTGACACCTGAATGGTTGATAGTTATACAGCATGTTTAGTTATTACACAGAACAGTAAGAAAACTGCAAGTCTGTGACACAGAACTGCCTGCTTACACAACTAGAGCCCATCTTAGAAAGGGGTGTTATTTTAAAATCTAGAATTCTGGATCCCAAAGAACTCAAAGTGACAAAATATTTTTAGACAATCCCAGATGTGCAACAATAATGAATGTATAAAATAGATAAGAAAGTTTTACCTTTTAGCCCATCCTATGTCTCTCTTTTTTTAATTATTGTTTTTGTAATAGTGAGCAACATGTTGCATTGAATCATTTTTGTTTCATCCTTACAAAACCATTTGGGAAAGAATTGATTTACTGTAAAATTGCATTTAGTTGGTGCTAAAGATGAGAGTTAAATGTTCAAAAGCATACCTATTCTTCAGCAAGATTTTCGTACTATCATTACCTTCTTCAGAAGTGTTTACATTTCATAGCACGTATTGGTATAAATGAGAAAATTCTGAAATCATTACACACATAAAAATTGTGGTACTTGCACAGCAAGATCATTTTCAGTACGATTCTTTTAATCTTTGCTTTCAAGACAATTGCTTTTATTTGTCTGTCTCACTTATAGCATTTTTAGTGAGGCAACACGGTCATCTTCTTAGATCTTCATAAATTGTACATGTGGAACCAGTGCTACAAATTGTGATTATTTTTTTTTAATTGGTTAGTGACTATTAAGAAAATCATTCAGCCTTTCTAAGTAAAAGAAATGTGCTTCTTTATTAACATATGCTTCCTATCATGACCAAATAATTTTCTATTTTTTATTCCTGTTGGCATTGCAGAGCCAATAGAGAATGATTGTGTTCTATTCAATGAATCAAGAACAGAATTGCTAACCCAGGCATAGTACTGGTAGACAAAAAAAAATAAAAAGAGGGGAAAATCCCCCACGAAAACCCCACAACTTCATAATACAGTTTGTTAAAGTTTATGTAAAGAATTTCATAACTAATGTTTTCAGGATAAGACTGACCTCATTCAAGCTTATGTTAATAATGAATTTTCCAAGTCCAAAGCAGATTTATACAGTTTAGTTATACAACAGTCTCAGAAGATAGTAACGTGTTTAAAAACCATCACTACTGTTAAACTTCCATGTAAATGTTGTGAAATTCAGTGTGAAATGGGATGCTATTATGGAAGCACAACTGAAGTGAAAAATTAAAACTTGAATTTCCATATAAACTGAGTTTGCAGGTGTATATAACCTGGGGGGGAGAAGGAGGAAGGTATTAAGTACAGTAAGTGAATTTGTTTCAGAAGAGATTGAGAGACAATAAATTTAGAACTCCCTAATATTCGCATAACTGTGATCAAAATTCTATGGCAGACCTGACACTACAACTTGAATTAGTTGCACATTTCTTTTCCTAATTTCTGAAGGCAATCATGAGGTAGTTCTGCTGCTAGACAGTGATGGAAAAAATAAAGTTTTCAAGAATGTTTGAAATAAGTTTGAAAAGAAAAATCTATTGTCATGGTTTGTCAAAGATGAGTCTATGGGATCCTTTTCATTTTACAAAGAATACTTGTGAGAATTACAACATTTTTCCTTTTTTTTTTTTCCACTCTCCAGAATGCAGCTCGTATTGTTCGAGCTCTTTTCGAGATTGCCCTTAGGAAACGTTGGCCTGCAATGACATATCGACTACTGAATCTCAGCAAAGTCATTGACAAGCGGCTGTGGGGCTGGGTGAGCCCTTTGAGACAGTTCTCAGCGTTACCACCATCAGTCCTCTCAAAGTTGGAAGAGAAGAATCTCACTGTAGACAAGATGAAGGATATGAGAAAAGATGAAATAGGTGAGAAATCAGCAATGCTGCTCTTCTTAAACTGTTAGTAATCAATGAGCAAGTTAGAATTAAATCGGAGCCATTCATTCATATACCCACTCTGGTCTGGAAGCCATGTAAACACATTAATATGGTATTGTGGTCCAATAAAAAAGGTTTATTCAGTCTCCACAGCTTGTCATATGGCACACCTTTGAGGGTAAAGCTAGCCCATGTCCTGCCAACCCCAGAACAATCTGGAATGGAGATGTATGTTGATATATATTTACATATATGTGTGTATATGGTGATATATACATATTTATGTTGACCTGTGCTTCCCTCCTTGCTCACATTGCATAATACACTACTATAAAAGACTCCTGTTTATTTTTGCCAGTTGGCAAAATATGGCCTTTTTTTTATTGAAATACAATTAACGTGAAAAAGAATAAAAGCGGATTATTATGTCCTGGTATACTATCAGTAAATGGCCTGCTTCTGAAACACTGCATTAATTTTCATTGAACATGGAGAATTCATTGTCACTGGTGTCATTGCAGCAAAACCTTAATGGAATTTTTTAAAGGATTTGACACTTCGATAATGAGAAAATCCACAAGCCTACTGATAGACATAATGACAATTTCTAGTATGTGTCTATAAACTGTTGTGTATAAACTGTCCACCAGCTGGTTGAAGTTGAAAAAAAAATTTCCTTGTGATGTATTTCTTTTTCCCATTTCAGCGTATTTTTTTCTTATTTAGGCTCTCTTTGCACCTGTTATTGCCAGATTGTTGAGAAACAAACTGCTATTTTTTTTTTTAATTAATTTTACAATAAAAATAAAATTCACAGTCACACCTTTTTAGATATTATGACCTCTGACTTGATATTTCTCTTATTTGACTAGACAACTACATGCCTAAGTTAGAAAACTTTGCTACATACCTAATTTAGGTTGCAAAAAGTTGAACAAATATATAAAAGTTTACAGAATCAGAGGCTATGTTTTTACTTAATAAGTTAAGCCAAAGGACTATGGGACAATTTTAAAATCTTGCTTTAACTGTGCATTATAATATATAATAATTTTAAATGTATTAAAAATATAACATTTTATTTTAAATGCTAACATTACTGTGCTTTTCTATTCAGAAGCATTATATTCAGATTTGTTAATTTGTTGTGTATTTGTATAGTCTTTTTAGTACTTAATATTCTTTTCCATTAATTGTATTAGTGCTTCTTTTCTCTTCTCTTCTCTTCTCTTCTCTTCTCTTCTCTTCTCTTCTCTTCTCTTCTCTTCTCTTCTTTTTTTGTTTCTTTCTCCCCATACCTGCCCTTCAAGAAGCGACAAATTTTGTATGAAAATACAAAACCAGTTTTGCTTTCTTCAGCATAGTGCAACTAGCATTGACAAGATGGAAGTGTATCAATATATTCCTATAAAATGTCGAGGTTTGTTTTATATTAACTTAGTTAGAAAGCAGATGACACTTGGGATTTGCCTGTGAAAATAGGTCATTGCTGACTATATGTAATGATGTTTCACGCTCTTCAGACTTATAAACATCCAAGCAAGTTGATCTGTGCATCTCTGTGAACTGCTGTTACGCAGCATACTTCTCCACGTCAAGCCTCTCTGGCACCAAGGGTGTGAAGGAAGCGCTAGCCTGGCAGCCACCTTATTTTTATTTGAATTCAAAGCCATGTCAAAGTGAGAAAAGGCACGGCTTCCGGTGCTGCCTTGTTCTCTGACTCCATAGGACTGGTTTCAGTCTTAGTGTTTCTTCCCTTTTAAATCTTACTGCAACGTGGGAGACAGAGTAAGAAAGACAGGAGCTAGCTGGCTGACTCAGGCCATGGGCTAGGGAGAGAGAAGAGCATCTGACGGGTGCCAGCATTCCCAGTGAATGCAGAGTGTGTTGTGTGCACAGATCCCAGATTCCGCTGTACCACAAATTGGTCAACACCAGCCTATGTGCTGTTGCAATGTAACCATGGAGTTTCCGGAAAGCCAAGAAATTACTGTGCTATCTGAAATAAATAGTCCCGGTGTTTCGGAATACAGACGACAATCATTTTGGAAGAAACAAAATCTTTGATTCTTTTCTGAAAT
This sequence comes from Aramus guarauna, assembly GCA_013400195.1. Classification (NCBI taxonomy): domain Eukaryota; kingdom Metazoa; phylum Chordata; class Aves; order Gruiformes; family Aramidae; genus Aramus; species Aramus guarauna. The sequence goes on from VXBL01009710.1 coordinate 225,492, forward strand.
GTACCTATTTTCTTGAATAGTCAGCTTTTATTCAGATGGTTTTAATATTTCTTAAATGCTGTTGATAGTTTCTCATAATGTGACTATTTAAAAAAAAAAGGGGGGGGGGGGGGGGGGGTTTTTAAT
>VXBL01009710.1:225644-323266 GCA_013400195.1 Aramus guarauna
AATATTTTACAGAAATTGGAGGAGGAGCCTTATTTTCCCCTTAGCAGATAAGTGTGCAAAACCTCAGTGCTGTGCTGTACAAACACAGAAGTTCACCTCACACGTTGTGATACAGAACATGATTTTTGGCATGAAAAAGTGTACTTGCCTACTTAAGCTTATTGAGTATTGAGTCTTATCTTTGAATATTTGTCACTTACCTTTATTTAACAAGATTTCTGAAGTTTCGCCTCTAATTGCAAAAGCTAGTTACTGTGCAAGTATGCTGTAATGCTGCATATATCACCAAGTTCTACCAATATAATTGTTTTGGTTTTTAATAATCCACTTGCTAGAGGTGCACTTATTTTACTAACTGCAAATTAAACTGGTTAAATATGTGTTAAAACTTTTGCATTAGGGATTTGCTTCTTAAGCAAGATCATCATTCATTACTTCAAAGTGTAGATAAACACCTATGTGAGACAAAATCTGCCAATCTGTCAAATAAGAAAAACCAAAGAGGGAAAGTCAGGATCAATATAAAAAAATTAGCAATTGCAAGATGTTATGCTCATAAATTTTGTGCAATAGCAAGAAAAAGTTCTTTTCACTTCGCACATAATGCAAATAATAGGATTTTTTCTCTTTTTTTTTTTTTTTTAATGGGAATGTGTGCACAGGAACCACATGATGATATCAGAAAATATTGGTAGGCATTTGTAAGGTAGCTTTTGATAGTGGCTACCTATGACCATTACAATTTAAATGTAAAATATGCTCCACATAATTATAAAAGCAATTTCAGTGAAAATGTGATAAATCAACCTTCTTTCCCTAAATAAGCTAGAAGTTGCAATATTTTTCAGGGAAAAAAAGAAATCACTGCTACGTACTTTGGTTTATATTTAAAATGAAGAGCAAGGGAACAGAGATTTCAGCTGTAAAATATTTTTTAATTAATATAATTACTTTATTGCCTCAGTTACCATGACTGTGATAGAAAATAAAAAACATTGCAACATTTAGTTTTTCCTTTGTCTGACTTACACACTGGTGTATCTTGAAAGATCAGAGCTGCTGAGAGATATTTACTAGTTGGATGCATTTTTAAGTTATTAACTACCTTTATTCAGTTTTATGAAAAACGTTCTGTCTACTTTGAATCACTACACAGGAATTGTACAAGTTCAAATGTGTACCCTTCATTAAGTAAAAGGTCGGTGTTCGTGCTTTAAAAAAGAACTATATGGATTGGTAAGAGCCTGGTCAAAAAGTCAGTAAAGGAAAAACTAGCTTGACATAATATGTTTTCAGTGTGAATTCTTAATAGTTATTTTAACCCCTTAGTCATAGCCAACAGGGGGGTTAATACTGGTTTTTCTAGGCTCTAAATTGCTAATTCAAGTTAAGTATTACAAAATATTCAGACATGCCAGGTCAAGAGAGTCAGACATTTACGCACCGAAGAGCAAAACAAGCAAGCAGTAATACTCTCTAAAAGCCTATTTGAAAGTCGGAGCTGTATTATTTTTTCTGGAAATGCAAATTTGTTATACCTTATGTTTTCTTGGCAGGTCATATGCTGCATCATGTAAAAATCGGGCTAAAGGTAAAACAATGTGTCCATCAAATCCCCTCCATCATAATGGAAGCAACGATTCAGCCAATTACCCGCACGGTGCTCCGAGTTCGGCTGAACATTGCTCCTGACTTCACGTGGAATGATCAGGTAAAAAAAAAAAAAAGAAGTGGAAAAAGAATGAGATGCATTAGTTTAGCTTCAGTAAAGGAGACGATCACAGGGAGTCCATAGATGTTTAGATAAGAAAAAAAAAATACTTATTTTAGCTAAAAACCAAATTTGGTAATAGGAATGGAATGACCTTTAAGACTTTTTTAGAAAAAAGCACCCAAAGATCATCTTTTTATTTCTGTTAATTGTTGCAGGGTTGCGCTGTTTATAACAGGTTGAAGCAAGTGCTTATACTGAATATTAATAGTAGTAACAGAGATTTGAATTATATGCCCAAAAAGGAAAAGCAAGAAAAAAAGGAGACACAGATGGCTCCCTGAACTATGAATGAATGTCAAATGCAGAAAGTAGAGCCTTGAAATACAGTTCAGGTCTGCCAAGTTCTGCTGCTCTTTATGGCTTTACCAATGTACATTCACAGCATCAGTGCCTTTTTTTCTGTTGGGACTTCTCTAAACAGAAAAACTGAAATATGTTTGGAATTTGACGATGGGACTTGATGATCTTAGAGGTCTTTTCCGACCTTAAAGATTCTACGATTCTATGAATTATATTCATCTATATTTTATGGTGCAATTATATGAAAGGAGTTGTGCTAGTTGCACATTTAGATATACCCACACTCTTTGATTCAGAAATCTGTTCATTAGAAATACATTTAGGATAAATCTAACTGAAATACAAATGTCCACATGGGGGCATTGTATTGTTGCTGGTACTTCTGAAACTTTCTACAGAAAGGGCAAAGATACCTCAGTGGGCAAGCATATTTTCTTTTTTTTACACTTATGAGATTTGGGCTTAAGATAAATTATTCTGAAAGGCAGACATTAAGTATCTTCTTTTATTTTAAAATAATTTTTAAATCCCTTAGATTACAAATTTACCTTAATCACAAGTATATTAGAGTTTTATTCCACAAACATTTAGATGATTTTAGAATTTATGTTCCCTGCCTAAAGGCTTTTTCTTTTCTTTTGGAAGTTTCACCAGTTTAGCTTATGAATGGGAGATTAAAGATCAAAATGTATAAAGTTAGACTTTGTTTGCTGCCTGGATTTATTACAGCAATATTTTAATGGATTTCTAACATGAATTATAACATGAATTAACTTTTGCTGCCTCATTTATGTGCAATACTTCAGAAGGCAAACAGGCATTGCATTTTAGGATTGAAATAAGTTATTGTTATTCAATCTTTCATCCATCTTACCTGTAATCTATTAAAGACAAAAAAACCCACAACTGTTCTTCATATTAAACTGTGTTTTAATGCAAAGTAATTTCTTATTCCACCTTTACATTTTTCTACAAAATCTAGGTGGTTCTATATTTTTACAAATTGAAAAGGGGTCCACACAGAATTATACTCTCTTATTTCAATTCTGAACTTCTGAAGTTATAGCAAAACTTTGGCAAAAACCTATTTTCTGTTATGACCCTTTGAAACAGTTTTCCTAAAGGTGGCTTTGGAAATGTTATGATCATTTTATCAATTGAACTTATGGAGCTCTTTTTGTGTGAATTTGTATACCGGTACACATTGAAACTTGGAAAACTTTTTTTTTTTTGTGAAGTAGCTGTTCATTTTCTTGTTTCTTCAGTAAATGAAACTTCTATCACAGTAAATAAACAAAAAAATTAAATGTTAATAGTCTCTAAAAGTTAATAACTGTCTTTGAAATTCGACCATTTACACTCCGAAACTGCTTCTCCATCATCACACGGTATTTTAGCAACCTGTTCAGAAGAAGACTATAGAAACTTTTGGGTATAGCTGTAATTGGTACAAAAACTCACTGCTAAAAAATTCCATTCAAAGAATGGGAGTAGTCAAATAAAATCAGAATATTAAAAATTTAAATACTGTACTTAACTGACATACCTTGTTTTGCTGACATTTCATGGTTTAAAGACTGTTTTTTTACGTGGATACTTAATTCTAGAACAATCTCATCACACATTTTGCACTTGCCTTTACAAGAGAAAGAAGATATCTTTTGGTAGTCGTGAGATATGGCATCATCTTGATCTTTAATGGCTGCAGTTTTCAGTGCTGGGAACCTTTAAGTTCAGTAAAAGCGTGTGAGCCATATCCCAGTGGAAAATTCTTATTATATTATTAGAAGGGAAGGACTATAAATGTACCCAGACAGAGCAAATAAACCTTACTGCAGCCAGGAAGAGTTCAGCAGAAATACAGAATAATGCAACTAGTATTAATTAGCTGACTCCTATATCAGACATGCAGGTTTAGGGCAACGGTTGCCCAAAATACAGGTATGTGTCAGCTCTTACGAGCTCCCCAGAGTTCTTGAGAATCATTACTGGAGAGCATGCTGTGTTGCCTGTTCCCACCTTGCCCTTCTTTCCCCAAGCAGCTTTGTCACAGGACTCTCCAAAACTAAGATGCTGTTACAGTTGATAATAAAATTTCTGAGCTTTGAGCTTTATCACCTTACTTAATTCTTCTTTCCTCTCTTAAATGTTCCTGAAGGCTGATGAAGTAATAGTCTCACTGTAATTTTTCAAAATTACAATTAAAATTGCCATTAGAAGCAACTATGCGCTTTGTGTTTTTTTCTATTAACTAAAGTTTAGGAATAATTCCAACTTTTTTTCTCATCTTCCTACTGGCTTTGTACCTTATTACAGTCCTCATCAGAAACATCAGAAATCAACGTTCATTTGATAGTATCTCTTCCATACTCCTTTACTATGCGTTTTTCTTCTTTTCCTAGGTATTTAAGTAAAATGCTTGCACATTTGCACAAGTCATTTATTCTGACAAAGAAACAAAAAATCTTAAGCATCCCACCGAGCTATGATTTGTGGCTGGGATTGCAAAATAAGGTACACAGCAAAGCAAACAAAAATCTAGGATGGAATAAAATGTTGCCAGATGGCATGGGAATCATCAAGAGCCAGCTCTACTCATGTTCTTCTCACTTCACCTATAGCAGTGACTAGATCTACAGCCTTCGGAATCTACTGACTGTGTCTTTCTAGAGGAGAGGGGAAGGGAGAGAGGAGGGGCACAATTCAGTGTCCAGTTTTTCCTAAGAGAATGTTTTTCACTGAAAAATGAACAGTGGATAGCAAAAGATAATCCTCTACACAGAATCCAAAGACAGAAGTACAAGGAGGAAGAAGGAGAAGGAGTCCTTTTTAAGGAGCCTAGAGGAAACCCTGGGAATTCAGTCTATTTGTAAACAACTGAGGCACTAGTTTCAGTGGCATTTGTATCATGTCCATTTATATTGTATGTACCTTAAGCAAACTCTTGTTGAAACATAATCTTCAAGCAGACTGATCTAATTAGAAATGTTATATTGCTTTTACTTCTAATTTCTGTAATTCTTTATTCTTTTGTAAGTTTACATAATTTAGAAATATATCCAATATACTCAGCAAATCTAGAGAACTATGAAAAAGCTATCTTTTCCATTCTTAAAGGTACATGGCACTGTAGGAGAGCCCTGGTGGATTTGGGTAGAAGACCCTACTAATGATCATATTTATCATTCAGAGTACTTCATCATTCAAAAAAAGCAGGTAAGGGATTTAATTCAGAATCTCATAGCAAGACAAAAATAAAGTTAGTGATATGTGGATTTGTGAGGCCAAACAGTATTTTGACCTAAGCAGATTTTCTAATCAGTGACATAGCTTTCAGTTTCAGATGTATATGATAAGCTTGGACTTCCACAAAGATGTTTTCTAATGTCAAATGTACCTTTTTCTCCTCCTCCTTTGGTGGGACAGTTATTTCCAGGTGAAAAAAGAAAGGCTGTAATGGTTTTGTCTGTTAAAGAAAAAGATGAAGAGTCAGCCTTATTTCTATCTTTTGAAGTTCCTGGAAACAAAATCCATACCCAGTGGTGAAATATTTTATAATGATGTGAACATTTTGCACATGGAGTTGCACACATATTTTACTGCTTTGTGTTGGTAATGCTTATGGAAATGAGGCAAACTATGATTTTTCAAGTCACTGATTTGTCTGGGCAGTAATTATTCTCTACACATTTGCATTAGGTCATTACTAAAGAACCTCAACTGCTGGTGTTCACAATCCCAATTTTTGAACCTCTTCCTTCTCAATATTACATTCGAGCTGTGTCCGATAGATGGTTAGGAGCAGAGGCTGTATGTATCATAAATTTTCAACATTTGATTCTTCCAGAGAGACATCCACCCCACACAGGTAACTTTGAATTTGATCATTTTGTTTTAATTCCTCTTGCTTATATTGATTTCCCTTATAATAATGCAATAAATCTCTTAACTTCTGCGTCATCATAGAAAAGTATATGGAATTTCACTTTGTAATATGTTTGTATTATTGAGACCATTTCTTCACTAACTTTAAAGCTCTATAAAATTTTAAATTCCTGAAAAAAAAGCAGCTTATTTAATCTCAACATAATACCAGCCTTTTAGTTACTCCAGGTTCTCTATAAACCATAGGAAAATTGAAACTGTCATATAAAACTAAGCAAATATCTTTGTTACAGTATGTGTTATCGTAGTGCTTGTAAGCATTACCTATCTTCTGGACTGGTTCAAAATAATCTTAGAGTGGATGCTTGTATTGTTAATGGCATTCAGCAAAAAACAAAAGCAGTTAAAAATTTGAAAATATGAAACATTTTACTATTTTTACTAAAATAAATTCATCATAGCAAGCACTGTTACAGTACCAAACATCACATTTCAACTCAGCACTACTGATCAAGTCATGGCCTTCCCCTCCCCCTCCTTTTTTAACACTTGGCACAGAAGCATATGTTTGTGTTTTGCTTCTTTTTTCTGGATACATAAATTGCTTTATACATTCATCGTGCCTGATGTCATTGTAAAACCTTTCCACTGTAATTACATTTGGCTCATCTAGCTGTCTGTGAAGTGAATGCCTTCAGAAATACTCAAGTTCTCTTACGGTGTTGTCCTTTGGCATGCATAAATTCACATGTGTTTGTGAAGTGTTTAGCTATTGTTACACTGTACCTACGCTGTCTGGAAAAGCATGTGTAACCTTTTTATCTAATTGACTGATCACTGACTACTATTCAGAAGAAACAGAAAGATATTTACACATCACCAGTTATGGAGCCTCTAGGATTTATGGTAATTGATTTCAATTCCCATCTGGTTCCCACTCAACAATGAAGTACGTAGAGGCCCTGCTAGGCAAAAAACCTTTCTCCTCAACAGAGCCCAAGAAATCACAGTTTCAGTGGGAATGATAAAACAGCCATAAGGTATCAGTGAAAAGCATGTGAAGAATATTAGGCATCATTGCCTCAGTAGATTTTTATGACTCCCATATCATACCTTAATGTGAAGCACCCTGAAAAGACAATGAGACCTCCAGCCACAAAAAAAAAAAAAAAAAACCCCCCCCCCCAAAAAAAAAAAAAAAAAAAAAAACCAACCACCAAACTTCAAAGCAAGCATCTGCCTAGCAGAATCACTGCAGTCTCCTTAATTTGGTAGGATTCCAAATCCAATCTGGTTATATATATCGTCTTCCAAATTCCACAATCTCTAATTGTTTGGATAGCAGATGCCCTCAAGATATATTGAGAATCATATATTGAAAGGCTGTTAGTTTGTTTATTAAGATTATGTCTTTAATTACATGTTTAAAGGATTAGATGCAAAATTTAGTTGTACTCGTATGATTTGTATTACTCCATCAACTTAGAAACTCTGAAGAATCCTTCCTTCTTACATAGATTTTTTCCTTGAATCTGAAATATACAGACTATGCAGTTCTCCAGCTCCACATTCTGTTATCATAAGAAGGTGGACATGCACATAATCTAATACAGTGAGTTTAGAACTCAATACAACTGGGTAAAATGGAAACAACTTTAAGAAAAAGATTAATTTGTGCAAATGGCTGGTTCACAGCTATCGGAATACTAACAACCGTACTTCCAGGAATACTTCAGAGCTATAAAGTCAACTTTTCGTTATTCCTCATCAAAGTTAACAATGACCCAAATGTGATGGGCTCTGTGTCATATCAGATGTTAAGTAAGAAAATTTCCAGTGTAAGTTGTTTTTCACTAAGGCATTGGTTAATATCTTTATCTTCATAATAAACTATGTTAGGTTATGGCATCTCTTGTCATGCACTTATGGTTATTTTGTGTTTTTAGAGCTTCTAGATCTTCAGCCTTTGCCTATCACAGCCTTAGGACATCGGGAATATGAAGCCCTGTACAAATTCACACACTTCAATCCTATCCAGACCCAGATATTTCATACGCTTTATCACACAGACTGTAATGTTCTTCTTGGAGCACCTACAGGTTCTGGAAAAACTGTTGCAGCTGAATTAGCCATCTTCAGAGTTTTTAACAAGTATCCCACATCAAAGGTTTGTAAAATAGGTTTACTAGTATCATTTTGTGTAGGCATGATTTCAGCAGTACAAAAGCCTAGAAAAAGACTACGGCAAACTGAATTTTGCTTTCTCCAGTTTATACCTGTCTGGATACAAAATGGTACTGCATTATGCACATTATGCTTTTATTTCAACTTCATATATTAATCAGTGTACAACTAGAGTTAAATTGAAAAACATGACATATAGGCGTGCTGGTTTTCCTTTTCTGTACTTTCCTGCATTTCCTGCTTTAATCTCCTACTAGCAGTACTACTGGTTTATAGCCATTAGCTCCCATCCATGTGAATACAACTAGCCCAGTCTCCCTTATTTAAACAAATATGTGGCAATTAGTTACTACAAGCCAATTTTCTGTTCCAACTTGCCCCTGTGTTTTATTTCTTAAATTGACTGAAAGCTGAACAACTCAGCTTTTGGGGTTTTGTTTCCAAAGTGAATATATATCTGTATCTTGACTTAGCCATCTTGTCTTAGTTAACCACATTTTAGCTTTAAAGTCTTTGGAAAAGATATTTGTATCTGACTGCAAGATTTAACCAAAGAATAACCTTTGAAATTAACAGGGATCATGTACATTAATTCCTTATTCATCTTTGAAATTTCAATATCTTCATGTAATTTGTTAGTCCAAGCGAGGTAAACAAGACACTCATACATTTTCAGCTTATCTATTAGATTTATAAAATAGCCAATTGTCAAAGGATTATATCTTTTAAGTTTTAATAAAGCTGAAAACCTGGCTATACATTTTAAAGAATGTATGTGAATTCTTCATGTAGCAGTTTCTTCATGTTCAAAAGCTTCAGAATATTTAACCATAAATCTGTAAACAAATATTGTTTCTACGTGTCAGAGTATTCTCCTCTGCACAGCAGGCTTCTTTGAGGAAAATATTGTGACATTTTGCTTAAAATAATCAGCTTTTTTATTTAATTGGTAATGTTTTAATAATTTAATGCCATAATTAGAAATCAGATAAGATATCGCTTGCTGGAAATTCTGATTATTTCTGTTCTAGAATGTTAGCTAACAGATAATATAGTCCTGGTAAAAATGGTCTTATTTATAGAAGTGTGTTTTGATATTAAATGGTGTGATAAATACTTCCATTTCAAGAAATTACTCTCTTTCTTAATTTATTTGCTTGTTAATAGCTAAGGAAACAAAGCAGTATTTTCAAGTGTTAACTTGGTTTTAAATATAATCCTCTTGTAGGTCATTTAAGGAACTCAGGCCTAATTATTTATAGACAATAAATATGTTCAGATCTCACAACTATTATTTTTTTTTTGCTTGCAGGTACACTTTAATGAAGTTTTCTTGTTTAACGTCTAGTTTTGTGACTTTTCTTTTTGCAGGCAGTGTATATTGCGCCCTTAAAGGCACTCGTTCGTGAGAGAATTGAGGATTGGAAAGTTAGAATTGAAGAAAAACTTGGTAAAAAGTATGTTTCTCCTTACCTAATCAGAGAAATGAGAAGCAAGAGAACAGCCATCAACTGTGAATAAAATCTACAGAATACTTTTGAGTATTTCAAAATAGGTTTTAATTGTAGACTACCCTTCAAATTTCTAGTACTTAAAAAATAAAAAAAGCTATCAATAGTCACTGTTGTGATCACAAAATCAAAGTTAAAAAAGGGATACACTTTGATACCCAGCTATTTTCATTCTCATTACTTGCCAGTATAACAGATAAGAAGCTCAGATTTCTCTCTGCAGTATCCTTCCAAACTGAAATTGCAATCCAAAGCTTTCTTTAGAAACCTCAGCTATAAGGAACTCATAGGAGTAGAGTTGAGGCATGAACTGTATATTAGTATCCATATATTGTCCTTCATATATAAATTAGATATAATTTTACTCCTTGGTAACATTTTTTTGCTGATCTTCTCAGGTATTGGAGTTCAACCATTACTTTATGAAATAGAAGATATATCAGTCATGTTGATGCTTTCCAAAATTATACTTTCTTGAGTTAAAAATTATTTCCATAGGATACATTATTTAGGGTCTTTTCCTTTCCTATATATAACACTTTTTTGTAAATTAAAGCTCAAAGCACACCACAGGTTTCAACAGAAAGAGGTGCTAATCTGTGTACATGAAATTACCAGTAACTTACTAATTGGCTTTTTTTTTCTTTTTTCCAATTTTAATGGTCTGTGAGCATAAATTATTTGCCTCAGAATTTTAAAATGTTTTTGGGTAATATTTCCTTTTTGAAATTTACTCAATTACTTATGACTGAAATTTTGAACAGAAGATACACATTACTTTGAGGATTTTTATTAGATATTCAACTGGATGTAGAATGTGTCATAGAAATGTCAAAAATCCATTATATTCGGTCTAAAACGATGGATCATCTCAAATGCTGTTTGTAGAACTTGAAAGGATAAGAAGGCAAACAATTGGAAAAACTCAGCTAATCTTCAAAAAAACTAATCTCAGGATAATTTCTACTCCAGTCTTAATGGAACTTCACCAACAAATGCAGATACACTGCAGGCTAGCCTCGTTATTCAAAGCAGAGATCTACACAGAACAGCAGGCAGCAACTTGGTAGCTTTCTAGAAAGCTTTCATCCTGGCTATGACAGGATGTTATGATTCACATTATAACATACCGATATTCTTATATTATCTTAATATTGAAAAATTAACCATAGATGGTTTGGGACTCATATTCACCCTCTTCTTTTTATATGGTTTTGCTAAGGAATTGTATTTGGTATTTATATGGTATTTGCTAGGTAAACAAAGAGACAAGTTAGTTTAATTAAATCAGTTTTGAAAATCCTGTTAGAAGTAGTTGACCAGAAACAAAACAACTTTGTTCAATTTGCTTTCTTCACTCTTTTAAAAGTTAATGTTTAGGAGTTAATATTTGAACATTAAGATGTTATAAAGCTTTGTAAAGCCAAGCCACCATCTGCCTTGATTACAGGGTTGTGGAGTTGACAGGAGATGTGACTCCTGATATGAGAGCTATTGCCCAAGCTGACCTGATTGTTACTACCCCAGAGAAGTGGGATGGTGTCAGCAGAAGCTGGCAGAACAGAAGCTATGTTCAGAAAGTTGCTATTCTTATCATAGATGAGATCCATCTGCTAGGTGAGCATGTTTTGCTGTTTTTAATTAGAATAGTTGCTAAATTTGAAGTGTGCTGGTACTGATGACGTGAATATGCTTTTTGACCTCTGAACCTTTTCTTTTTCTCTGTTTCTCCATGGAATTTCATTTACCTAGGGGATGAGAGAGGCCCAGTATTGGAAGTCATTGTGTCTCGAACAAACTTCATCTCATCTCACACAGCGAAGCCTGTAAGAGTAGTTGGTTTATCCACTGCTTTAGCAAATGCCAGAGACCTTGCTGACTGGTTAAATATTAATCAGGTATGAAAAATGTTTCAGAAGATGGGTATGTATTTGTGCTGCTGAAAAACAACAAAATAGGAATTTATAAGATAATTCAAGGTTAAACTTGAAAAACATTGTTTTCTCGTAGATGGGTCTGTTCAACTTCCGACCATCAGTACGCCCAGTTCCTCTGGAGGTGCACATTCAGGGCTTCCCTGGCCAGCACTACTGTCCTCGCATGGCCAGCATGAACAAACCTGCATTTCAGGGTAAGCAACAAGTTCCCAGACCTTTTCCTTCTTTCTGTAAAAGAAAGAAAGACTTTGAGCACTTTACACAGTTCATTTGCAGCACATTTACAACATATGTTACTGTATGTACTGTTGGCATGTATAGGGGGAATCTGCTCTGCTAATGGCCCAAAGCTATTTGTCTGAAACATAAAGTGTGCTGCAAATGCAACATATAACAGCGGAATGTAATGTATTTAGAACAGAAGAATAAAATCAGTGCTAATGAAGGGGAAATAAAATGTGTTTTCTCTTAGTGTTTGACACCATAAAGAAACATTTGTGTAAAAATATTTGAAATTTAGAAAGTAATAAAACCATTCATATTGTTAATCTGCAGAGGTATTTTCATATGGACCACTGTATGTAAGCATTAAAAAAATTGTGAACAGAAGTTGCAAGTCAGGCTAACCTCCTATAATTCTAGTTTCAAAGCAATAACCATAAAATTCAAAATTTGTAGTGCATCCAGATATGCTTCTGTTTTCAATTTTTTATTTTTAACGAAGCTGGCAAGCAGGATAGATTTAAGAAAAATGCTCATATTTTATTTGAACATGTTTTGTTTTGGTTACATAAGGAATATTTATTATATCAATTAAAAATAACCTCCAAAATAAATTTTGTAATGTGAACTGCTGTTGATTGTGAGGTGACATTTGTGAGGTGACTTTTTAGCTGCTTTAATTAGCCTTATGACAGAAGCAAAGTATTGATTGTGGACTAGAGACCAATCTTGACAGCTCAGATTATTTACACCTCCACAAGAGCATTGTACAAAAACACTAATGAACAATAAATCTGTCTTGGGCTGTTCTGCCACACCTGTTCCTGAAGCAACAAAACTCCATTAGATGCTGGGCTTTTAAAATATATAGATATATTGGCATATATAGTTGGAAGGTATAAAGAGACGTGAATTATCCTATTTCAATAATTTCACAACTGTGTAGTGTGTGTATATGCAGCAGCACATGTTGGGTAGTATTCATGAACGGGTGGTGGTAGATAGTATGAAATAGTTTTCAGAAATTAACAATGCATAAATTTAATTGCTAGAATGAGAATTACATGAGAAAACACACAAATGGATTTGTAAGAGATTTAGAGAGAGTGTTTGAAATTCTACGTACACCTGTTTATACTTCTAGTGCTTGTTGATGTTAGAAAATCTGTAGATGTATGATTTATTGAGGGCTTTTTTCCCCACTTGTCTGACGTGATATAGTCAAGGTTATTTTAGCATTTCCATGGCAATACTTATTCCTGAGACCATAAAAATTTTGCTGCAACCTGAAGCTTTTCAAACAGGGGTTGAGCAAGAAAAAGCTTTTTTTAAAAAGTCCTAAAACATAATTGGTTTAAAGATACCAGACTAATTAGGAAACAACAGAAACAAAGTTCTTCTGTACCACAATGCCCACCTTTCACAGCAGCTATTGAAAAGTCACTTTCTACCTTTTTTACCTTTTCTGGTTTTGGTAGATTGAAGTGATCCCTTGCAGGCAGACATGAGTTTATGCAGTTCTGGGTCAGGCAGAAAGCAAGCTTTGGACCTTGATGGCACTTAGCCTGAGACAACGTATCCCAGTAGGGTAGAAAAAGCAGCATACTTATTAGACTGAGCTAGAGAAATTCACAAGCTTTGAAGTCGCAAGCTTGTCCAGGTTTTGTGGTGGTTTGGTGGGTTTTTTTCCCTAACTGCTTCCCTTAAATCTGTAGCTTACAATTATCACTGAAGTAGCAGGGCAAATTAACTCAAACTCAGCTAAGCACAGTTATATAATCTTGGATTCAGAGATGGTATACGCTCACCTCAGTTGTATCTGTCTGGTAGAATAGAGACAAAGTACACATACCTGTATATCATCTGCAGCGAGGTATATCAGCCTTCTAGGTATTGCAAAGAGAAACTCTAATTTTTGTCATTAATGGGCCTCATTCTCAAGTTCTGTTTTCCTCAACAGCAATTCGGAGTCATTCTCCAGCCAAGCCTGTTCTTATTTTTGTGTCATCCAGACGTCAGACAAGGCTTACTGCCTTAGATCTGATAGCTTTCCTAGCCACCGAAGATGATCCCAAACAATGGCTGAAGATGGATGAAAGAGAGGTAGAATCCTTTTACCTGCATTATTTGTGTTTTGCTTCTATTTTATTGATGTTTGTTTGCAAAGAAAATATATCTAAAACAAAAGAGTCATTTGAGGGTAGATCTTGAAGCAGCTATGCATATGCTAAATTTCAATAGGTATTAAAACTAGTGTCAGCATTAAGACTATATAAGCATCTTTGCAAGATCTGAAGTTTAGAACACAAACTCTTTTATCTTTGTTTTTCCTGCATAGCTATTATTAATGCTAGTTCCATTGTGTCAGACAACATGTCTCACATGGTACAAGTCTTCAATACAAAGATAAGACAAAGAATAAAGAAAAGAGGACTAGTGTTCTCCAAAGTTTACAGCTGGAAATCTGTGGCATATAGATGTTGAGCTGGAATTTAAACCAAATCTCTTTCAGTGTTTTAGAAGCAAAATCTTCCTTCTCGTAAGATACCTCTATGTTTAGAGAGTTATATATATCTGTGTGAATATACGTACGCACGTATATACATGTGTCTGTCCATCTATATTCATACATATATACACACACATATAGACATACTGCAGAACCAACTGTTTAGGAATGGTTCGGTTTTGCATATCAGTGAAATAAATCAGTGTTATAAAAAAAGATAGCTTCTGCCAATATCTTTATAGATACATGATGATTACAGTAACATACTCAGATGTTAAGCAATGCTGGAGTAAAGGTTTACATTTTTATTCTTTTTCAAGCAATATACTCTTTAATTACATTTTCTTTTATTGTTTCTCAAAAAATCCTTTCATTTATTGCAAAACATTAATGATGGCCATATAATAAACCACCATTCAATATTCTCTTTTATCTGCATTCTTCAAAATGGATACTAGATTTTACTTATTGCACTCAGTTCTGCACCTGCTCTGAATACAGAATTATTTATTTTCTTCTGGACTAATAGTCTTGATTATAGTATACTACTGCTTCAGAACAATTTTTTGGTTAAAATTCAGATTTCCTAGATTTTTTGAAGTTAGCATTCTCCAATGGTTGCAGACCTTCTCCATATGAATTTCTGTCATAATACAGGGCCGAAAAAGAGCAAAATTCATGACTCATAAAAACAAGGTCCAAACTGAATATTGTAGAAATATTTATATATCAACAGTTGTATAAATAGTTATACAATCATATAGCAAAAAATATGTGCCAAAAAGTATAGGTTTCTAGATGAGATTATTTGATTTTTATTTGCTCTTTCAAGAAAAAAAAAGTGTGATTTTTGTGCTATAAAGCATAATATCTGTATCCTTCCTCTTTTGGATGGATTTTAAAAGAGAAAATGGATGTCTGGGCTGATAAACTACTAGTACAAAAACATGTCTCCATTTGATGCTGCTTTTCTAACTGTATAACCTCTATTTAATGTTTTCTTGAGCATAACAGAAACATTTCATATCAAAGTCATTACTGTGTAGCAGAGTACTCTAGAACCTTGTTCTAGTTTACTGTAGCACTCTCACCTACAATTAGGATATACAACATGCAGCTTGCCCTAAATGACTTGCATTAATATGAATAGCTTCCTCATGTCCTGTGAGGCACTACTATCCTGAAGAGAACCGTAACTGAAGCTTCTTCACTAGCTGGAAAAGCAAGGAATCCTTGAATTTCATGTTTCAGAATATACCTCTGAAGGTTTTGAAAGAGGAGCCAACAAGGACAACCAGACTTTGCATTTATTAGTTCAATAACATTTGCATATGAGTTGTATTTGAATTAATAAGCTGAATGTTTGGAGCATAAGATACCTACCAAGTTACTCAGCTCTGATTACGTAAATATAAAAGACTGAGGATTAAGTCCTAAGTTGTTACATCTTACCACTATTATGCAGAACACAGTTGTGTTTGAAGTACCCACAATTCAAGTGGACATTTCTTTAGGTAATTATGGGACCAGTTTGTAGTTTTGTGTTTCAAATGAGCATGATTAGCTTGAGTTTCATTTGACATTAAAGCAAAGGACAAAGCTATAGTAGTGCTACTTATGTAGTGTATGTACTGCTTAATTCTTTATCCATAATATATTTTTTAATTTAAAAATTTTAACTTGAAGTTATATTAAAGTCAAGCTTGGACTAGGTGAAATAGACAAAAATTTCTCCATATTGCTATAACCTTTTTAAGTATTAAAAGTAGAACTGGTGGATACTTACTTTATGGTAGGTATTCCCTACTTTATAGTAGGTATTCCCTATCTTAAACACTTCCCAAATATTTCACGTGTTTCTCAATTCCATGTGGGATTAAAAATGGACCAGTTAGAAGAAATAAATTGTTTCCTTTAAGCAACAATTTTTGCTGCCTGTCAATTTTCATGTTTGTTCTTTGCCAACCAGTGTTCCTTTAGGAGAATTTACAGTCAAATTACTTTCTTTTCAAAATATTTGTAATTGTTAATTGTCAAGTACATTGAGATATGAGAGATTTTTTCATAAATGGGTGTATACAAAGTTTTACAAGCTTTAAAACAAGCCTTGACATTTTTCTTCATTCAGCCTTATTTGTATGATATTAATTTTGGCTGACATAAGATTCCTTTGAGAACTCATTGGTTAGAGTTCTTATATTAAAATAAGTAAAATTCTTATATTAAAAGCGATTTTTCTCTGGTACCCTGCATGGCAGCTTTTCTGTGATGGTAACAGATTCAGGCCTTGTGGGGGAGGGACTGAAGTGGGGGAGAGAGACCAATACTGGATCGTTGTTTATCAGCTATGCCATCATCTTAGCTTCCCTCACCTTCTCTGTAGATTCTCCCTGTAGTGGTAGTGCCAAACCAGGCTCTCATTTGAAGCATGTGAAGTTCTGTTCACAGAACTCCAGACTGCTTCTCTTCACAATACTCTCAGATAACAGGCAAATCCACCCCCATCGCTGCCACCCATCTCCAAGTATCACTTCAGACTATATCAATCAATTATATTTCAAAGGACGTGAATTTGTATGAAGCTTCTGGAATACATATTTGTATGTATAAATGAAGTACAGAATGCTTCGAATGTTGCCACCAAAGTACACAACAGCATGGCTGGATCATGGACGAATCACACAAAATGTTCTTTCCCTCAAAGGAGTCAGTAGGCTAACATGTGCAACTGAATTATAGTCGAGAAGGAATTTTGTTCTACATCCATCTACTGAAAATATATATTGCAGGCAGCTCCATTCAGTTTTGGAGATGATGATTCTTGGATGCTTTCATTGAACTTCATGTCTTTTTGCTGCTCATACCCATGTTCCTACAGTATTAAGAAAGTTGAAAGGTATTCAGAAAGTCGAGACAGCAGGCAGTCTTCATAAGGTGATGAAAATTGGTGCTTCTAGTACTTATAAGTCTTCCAATTCTACTGGACCTGTTATTGCACAACAATAGTTAGATCTGTTTAATAGATTCTATCCAAATAAGTTTCAGGCTATGTGCATGGTTTTTAGGAAGAAATGTTCACTCAAATACCTCCTGTCTAATTTAGTATGAGCAAGAAAGGCTCCAATGATGTTGAAATACCGTACTTACTGAGATTTGTAGCTGATACTTCAAAGCTCATCCCTACATTTGCCAATTGCTATGCATAGCATGCAGAAGTTCTTCAGGACTTAAGCAGGACTGCCACAGTTTGCCTGAAGTAGAGTATGAGTGGGCAGTCTCTTGAAGAAGAAAGAATAGTTACCTATTTTAGAGCCTTAGAGGTGGGTTTTTTTCTTTGTCCATACACATTCCAAAATGAGCTCTCTATCCCTCTTAGAATTTGCAGTCCCAACACAGAGTTTATTTTTCACCGAAGAGTGAAGCAGCCGCTGAAGCTGCCTTCCTTGCCATTTGCAGTAGTTGCAAGGACTCTTCAGTAGCCATCACTCTGTAAAGATCATCCTAGTTGTACTTCTGAGGCACAGGTGCATCGTGACAGAAATGTGAACAGGCGATGCATCTCAAAGAGAAGACTGCCCCTGTAAATTGAGTAAATCTTCATTTCTTTGGGTTTTTCATTGATGCCAATGTGCCAATGAAAAAAGAAAACCTTATGCTTACCCTGCTCTTTTGTATAATCATGGGATGAATTTTAAATATACACTTTCTAGCTAAAATCCTAATTTGGAGCTGTCAGTCAGGGCTGTGATGTTCAAGCTTGTGACCCATTAGTTCTGTTGTTCAAAGATTAGCCTTTTGGAAACAGACAGTGCCACCGGTTTGTGATGGTAAGCTTGGGTAAGGTCAGTTATACAGTTCTACATTAGGAGCTGACTAAAGATGAAGTCCTCTTCTTTCAAAAATTGCATCTACATCTGTGGTGGCAGCAGATGTCGCAATCTTTCTACAACATAATTTATTAGAATCAAGTTTTCAGTTTATTTATTTTTCTCTAATGTTTTTACTGTTTTTTGTTTTTAACCTGAAACAAAAGTACAAAGTAGTATTTACTGTTTATTGTTTGAAGTTAGAATACAGTTCTCACCAGCAAACAAGCAGGGTGTTTTCTTGTTTGGGTTTTGGTTGCTTTTAAGCAATTTATTCCCTGGCCAGATACTTGAATTTTTTTTTTAAATATTTACAGTGCAAGGACTGAGAAAAAATGTGCCCATGTACACAGTCTTAACTTTAACCACAATGATTTTTGCATTCTGCTTTGTGCATCATTTTACCATCTGCATCTTGTTAAGATTGTTCTTTATGAAACCTCTAGAAATAACCAAAATCCTTTAGCACAAACATACCTACTGTGGTATTCAATACCATCCATACCAGGCAAGAGCCAGCTTCCACGGAATTCAAGGGCACTTGAATGAAGGGCATTCATTGACTCCAAAAGAACGAATCGGGCCCATACTGATTCTGCAATTTTAGAGATGCGAGTGTATAAACGTGTGTGAGCTAATTATGGATTTGTATATGTGTTTGTACACTATGTGGAAATATGCATAGACATATGCATGAAAGTGAATTAAATTTTACCATAAAGTTCTGTTTTGCATTGCTAAACAAACAAAAAAAAAAATCCCCAGAATTGTTGGAAAGACAAAAGATGACTCTTCCTGTTCTAACCTTTAAATCAAATAACCTATTATCTCCATGTTATTGTTCTGAGGTAATGCTGTGCTATAAAACAGGAATAGAAGAATCTGGTCTGTGTCATGAATAGGTATATTGCTGTCTTTTCAATGAGATTTTTAGTGTTAAAGGTATATGTTTTGATAATATATCTCAACTGCTCAAACGTATTTTTAAATGTTTCTTGAATAATCTTATCTGAGGTAGTTTAGGCATTTTGTTTGTGTGGGAGAGTTCTGGAGTATGAGGATGTCAACTCTTCGTCAAAAATAATTTGATAAGATGATTTTTTTTTTCTGCCTTTGAAGATCAGGAGGGTACCCAAGAATGATTTCTAAGTGTTTCACTCATTATAGAAGTTCAACTTCCTTCTACAAGATGTTGTTTTTATGACACAAAAGCGTGTCATAAAAAATTAACATTTAGTTATAACAAGGAGATGTTTTTATTTCACTTAACATCTGTAGCAGATGTGAAATATGTAATTATTTTTGTAAAAGACTTCATAACTTTCACGATTCTTTTGTTTGGCACATCTTTCTTCTATTGGGCATTTTAGACAATTGATAAGCATTATTCAGTGGCATATGGTCTGAGTCTGACGTGCTTTGAAAAGAGTACAGAGTACTAATAATGAGGATTCTGTGAAAATGGGAAAACCAGCACAACAGATATGCTTTGAGAAAGTATGGGTTTTTAGCATCTTGAAACAATATATCACACTCAAAGGGACAGAATTGGGCTGCACAATCTGTTAGCTCATTCTTGTCCAATCTGGTCTCCTCCTTTCTTTTGGAGCCAGCATTGTCATCAACTTGCTGAATTATACTCTGACTGGAATGTATTTCAGGCACAGGGTAATGTATCTACTTAAATGGAATCCTATCTTTCTACAAAAGCTTTTTAAGTATAATAAATTTAAAATATAAAAAAGTTCTATTAGCTTAAAGTAAATGGTTCAACAGTTTACATATGTGCAGGAACAAAGAAAATGACTACTTACTAGTTTGAGAAAAATCTAGCTTGTTCAGAGATTAGAATATAAAAGGTAGGAATAAACTTTATTTTTTATAATAAATATTTTGCAATGCTGCTAGAGTCCCAAATTGGTTTACAAGGGTTTTTTATTAAAAGGTGGATTCCTAATCAACCTAATGTTAGGAAAGCACAGGAGGTATTTTTGTTTGTTCATCAAAAAATCTGTGAAGGATAGCAAAACCTTTTCCACAGGGGCCCAATCCTGCCTGTCTTTGAATCCTGGGAAAAATCTGCCCTTGCATTAAGTTCCCTGCATCGGTGTTGTACGTTTTTTATGTCAGTACCATGTATGTTTCCTTATATTATTTTTAAGATACTTTTTCTGTTCTTAAGATAGCCTTTTATGAGTTAATGTTACAGTTGTTTTCAGAAATATAAATAGTAATGAAGTTATAACAATGCAGAAGCATTAGATTTGTTTTGTAGTCACAATGGTGTGTCTGTTTCTGGTTAATGAACCTATTAATTGTGCTATTATTTCTTAATAGAAAGTGATAATATTCTTACACTACACTGATAGGAGAATTATATTTTTAAATAAATTGTCATGAGAATTTTAAGCCTTGGATTGTGCCTATGGGTAAAATAGTTGTGTTTATTACATTGATTTATGTGAAAGTAAGAGGTCAGCTAAAAATGACTAGGATTCCCTGCTGCTAAAATGACAGGATAGTAGTACGTGCGCCAGCTCTCCTGCTAAGGGTTCTTCAGTTTTCCTGTGGTAAATTACACTGCTTTGCAGGTATGACTAACAGCACCACAGGCCACCGCTGTAATACAAGTCAGAGGGAAAAAAAAAAAATAACCACCGCTGATTGTAAAAGCAAGAAGAACATCTTTGAATAAATTCCCAGCAGTGTGAATTTAGGATGGTTTATGCTGGCGACTACATGGCAAAAGTGTTTAGCTCCGGTTCTGTACTGAAAATAACTACCACTAAAACTGCATGTGCTGAAGGAGCAGTCTAATCGCTATAGACTAATCCAAATCAGCTACTTCGATCCCTGTACTCTTTTAGAGGAAAAGAGAGTTTAGATCCATTATTTTTCCCAATACCAAATTCTGCTCATGTGAATAATGAAATAAATGTCATTGGAACTGGCTTGTTCCCTTACATTAAAGACGTAAGTATCATAAGATGATGATTCTTGATGGGGAAGAGAAAAATTAATTCAGCAATATATAATATCTTTTGTCAATTTTTGAATGCAGAAATTGAGAAAAATGTAAATGTATTAATTTTTTCATTTATTTTTCTGATAGTTACCAGTGCCATTTTCTACTTTTTCATCTTAATTCCCCGTCGAATGTATACATATAACTATTATTTCTAAAAGTATCTATCTAAGCATAAGGAGCCTGTGCAGTGCTAGTACCACTTCATAAATCCATAGCACAAAAAGCATTAACAGATTCAAAAATATATTTAGTAATGTGTGTTGATGGTTATAATTGTAGAGAAAACAGTATACAGGTTCTCATTTTATAGAGCTATTTTTTTTGTGTTAGAAGAAAAAAATCATTAAGATGGGTCATAATTCATGTTGTCTACACTGCAGTCACATGTCTACATGTTGACTAGAGAAATCAAAGGTTTGCTGATTGTATCTAGATAGATAAACTTTATCCTTTAACATATCCTCCTTTCATTCAGTTCTTTACTCTCTTCTACTTATCTACCCCTCTTCTTGTTTCCCTTTCCTAAATAGACTTATCCCTTCTTCACTTCTCGATTCATTGCTTTTTTTCTTTCTGCTTCATTTCCTTTCGGCGTTTTATAGTCCCCTTCACTCTTTTTTTCTGTAAGCATCCTTTTCTTTTACACAAGCCAGCTCAGTTTATACAACAAACCTTCCATGTCTCATAATATAGGAGACTCTCAGGAACATCCAAGCAACTGTGGTATGAGGGAAAATAAAGTTTAGGAGCTTCCATTGACACATTAAATTGATTGGACCAAGCCAAAACTTGAACAATATGTTTTTTTAAATTTGATTCTCTGTTACTTCCATGAGTTCTGGTTCTGTTAGTCAATACTACTTCAACAAATAGACTTTTTAAAATGCTTTGTAATTTGTTCTTCCTGACAAAATTGATTGATTTACAAAATCTATATTGTTCGGGGCTTCTTGTTGTTTGATTTTTAATTTTTTTTTTTTAATCATGAATATGTACTATTATATTCTCTGGCATTTTTGGAATCTTTTAAGGATTTTTTTTTTTCTAATAGTAGTGACATGTTACTTGAGTTTAGTTATGTAAATAATTACATTAACATTAAGGTCTGAGAATTGAAAACCCAGGAAACGTTTAGAGAAGGTTAAAATTCTGAACATTGGAAGCACAACACCTCAGAGTCCTAAGTGGAAATGAAGATATCACTGCAGATATCTCAGTACTTTAAGATACTCACTCCAAGATGAGACTCCATACTCAGTCCAAATTCTTCAGTTACCCTGAGTAATTTGTTCTGCACTACTATTTTTTCTCTAACCTTGGCTATACCTCCTAGGTTAACTGTGAATGATGCTGCCCATAAATATGCAATATCATCGTGCCACTGCTGGTGGCACCAGGAAACCACTAATAAGAGATGAGGTTTGAAAGTTCCTGGCTATAATTATATTAAAATCACAGAAAATAATAAATGGCCTTAGAAATAAAAAAACAGAAGTAATATTGAGGGGTAAAATCACTAAACAGGACAGAAATTATAAAGCTCTTGTTTGTTATTAGTGAGAGCCTTTTCACAGAGGTTGTCTACAGAAATAAATGAACTTATTATAGAATTTACTACTTAAAAACATAGACAAGAACTATAGTTAAAATGATAGTAGATAATTATTCCAGTAGTCATTGACATGAGATTTGAAAAAATAGTAAGAGTAATAAAAAATAGCTTTTTGTCTGGACTCTAAAAGTTTTAAATGAAGACACTTATTGTATGTTGGGTTTCACTACAGGGTTTGAGTCTATTAATTACAAACTCACACTTAAAAATTTTTTTTCAAATTTATTTGCATTTCAACATGTGAATAGGAAACTATTTTGATGAATAATAATTGCAGAATTATCAAACTGAAGAATTGTGTCTGTCTTTTCATAGGCATTAGAAAGTGCCAAATCTATATTTAATGACTGTTATTATGTTACTGGTTGCAGGGATTTGTTACGTTTTTATACCCGTTCTAACCCCTTTGATACTAGGGATTGCATTAAACAAACACAGAGCAGAATGCACAGCATTTGCCAGACCCGTCAAGATATTTTCAGCATTTCCATTTCCTATTTCTGCACTACTTAGTGTGTCAATAAAATCATGTGCATTTTGTATTCACCCCCATCATTAATATAGTATTTGATTATTTTTTTAGACTAAAACCAGACTGTTCAGAGACTAAAGACTATGTTTTCTTGTTAGTATTAACAGTGCTGAGCAAATTATCCTTGCTATAAAAAAAAAGATAAGAACAACCCTAAAAGTTTAAAATTTCTGAGTAATATGTTTTAAAACATGCGACTATTCTTTCTGTTGCAGATGAATGACATTATAGTGACAGTTAGAGATTCAAATCTGAAGCTGACGCTTGCTTTTGGAATAGGGATGCACCATGCAGGTCTGCATGAGAGAGACAGGAAAACTGTGGAAGAATTGTTTGTGAACTGCAAAATCCAGGTATGTTTGTTCTTTGAATCCTGCCATAATGAGTTTTACATGGAATTTTAAAAGTTGGCTTTTTGTTACATATACCTCATTAATCTTTCTTTCTGTTTTAGGTTCTTATTGCCACAAGCACATTAGCTTGGGGTGTAAATTTTCCAGCTCATTTAGTAATTGTTAAAGGAACAGAATACTATGATGGAAAAACAAGGCGTTACGTGGATTATCCCATTACAGGTACTCACCTAAATTATGGAAATGTTCATATGCTGAATATTTCAAGTATATGCAAATGATCTGAATTATTTAATAGCTGATCACTGAAAATACCTAATTTGGGTAGAGACTAGGAGTGCTGAGGAAAGGGTTTCTTTGTTTAATGCAAGTTGTAAGAGAAGTCTTAAGATTTTAGGTAATAATGAAAATATTTCTGGTTTGCAAATCTTTTTTCGTGCTAAATTCCTTTAATGTGTATCATCCAAAATAGACATTAAATAATTAAAGGGACAATATAAAGTCATATTTAGCTACCTAGTTAATTGTATGAAAGGAAGCTTTCACGCATGCAATTTTTTTTTCATTTTTTTAAACCCTTTTAAAATAGAAACAGATCTTTAACAGTAAACTTAGCCATGCTTTGAAATGCAACAGTTGAATCACTTGTGTATGAGAATGTAAAATTTATACGTAGTTACTTGACAGTAAACAAAAACTCTTAACTAGTCTAATATCTTCAGTGATGTAAGTGATACTTCAAGTAAGTGATACTTCAAATATAAGCAGCTAAATTAATTATTTGAATTTCTGGTTTGATACAGACTTTTATTGCTTTCTGGCTCCAGTAAACTCCACTTTTCATAAACTGTTCTGCGATGTTTTCAACAAGCTTAAGAAAGTGAACCATGGAAGAACTTCTTTCAGAGTTCAGACAGGGAGAATATTTATCTGGATGGTACTAAGCTTGAAGAATGAGGACAAGCTAAATTTATTCCAGGTTTCCTGTTCTGTTTTCCCTTTCTCTTTTCACAAGAGAAAGTTTATTATTAAACAATCCTATACTACACCAGAGATGCATACACCTAAGGACGATCGAAATGTTATTTGTAATGTAAACACAGAGCTAGCATCTTTTTAACCACAAAATCTTTTTTTTTCAGCAAGAGAAGCTTACTAATGAAAAAAGCTCAAACTGGAAATACTACAGGGGTTACTTCTCCAAGTAACCCATCATAGAGCTTAATTTAGTGGTTAGTGCTATGCAGGAAACTTGGGATCAATTTCCAGACCAGCTCTCTTGTTCAGTGATCTGGTATGACCTGGGAGCTTAGCCATGCACACTCGTGTTTTGTGACAGACTTTGGCTGATGTAAACTTAGTACGAACAGGCTCTGCAGAAAAGTTGTATCTGGCTCATCCTGACTGGAAGAATAGTGACAACTGACTTAATTGCTAAATGGGGAATAGCGGTGAGGAAAGAAATCAACTGGAGTTTTAAATTTTATGGCGAATCTGTGGGACTGCCAGAGAGAAGTAATAGAGAAAATAATATAGTCAAAAGAAATCAGAAACTCGGTAAGCACTGAGGACTTCCTATGCTGTTTTAGAAATCTGTTGTACGCGTACTCACAAAGGCTTTAGGGAATGCATATTATACTTTCACTCTTTATTGCCTTTGTGAATTCAGGTGACTTGGAGATTGAGGGTTGTTCAATTCTTGAATTTTTAATAAGACTTTGGAGAGGGAGTGGATGGAATACCACCATCTGTGATGGAAGCATTTAGATTTTGTTGTCTGCAGTGCAACAGAAAATGCAGATTCCTTACTTTATGAAGAAACATGTGGTGTGGTTTGCTTAGAGCATTTTTATTTTTAACTTTCTAGAGAATATTTATGCATCTGGAAGTTCTGTGGATAGGTAGTACAGTTTTGCAGCAGCAATAAAATGAAAATGTAATGAGTTTCTTTCTGAATACTTCCAAAATTTCACAATGCTGTCTTTAATGCTGGCCTCAAGTAATGCCTTCGCTGTTCTGTCATGGTATAACTTGATTCCTCCCTGCTGAAGTTACCTTTCTTTATCAGGGATGCATTTGGCTCCAAGGAAGCAGTTGAGGGCAGAACGAATTATTCTGGAGTGTTCTGTAATTTCAAAATAAGTAAAAATGCTTCTTTGAGTGAGGTCAGAGGTTTGGGGGAGCCTTTTCTCAGTTACCAGACATTTAGTCAGGATGATATTTAACATTTTGAGAGTTTAGTCCAGTGATTAAAAGCAGCCAAGCAACTTATAGTCAGTAAAGAAACTATTGGGTTTGGATAATTACATAGTGGATGTTGGCAAAAGTAATTTCCTGATGATTTTTGGTAAATTCATCTCCTATATGGTATTATGCACAATTTAATTCACTGTATTAGAATAGCAAGAAGTTGTTTCATCACACTCCTGTGCACATACCTATTCAGAAACATAATTTTCAAACTAGTTTCATTTTTCAGTTTCATCATTCCTAAATTAACAAAAGGAATAAAATGATAAAAAAACCATTGCTGTCTACATAAACTCATAGGTATGCAACTGAAAATGTCTTACTAAAAACTGCTTATTGTCATGGGGCTGTTTCTCCTATCAATGTCCATTGCTGTATCTCATTCTCACCCTGTGGCTTTTCCTTCCCCAACTCACCATTGGGCCAAAAGCTTATTGATTCTGAAGCCAAAGAAAACACTTTTCAAAATGCCAGGGTACTGCAAGCCACATGTTGTGCAAGTATGATAGAGCGCATAGAGAATACACAAAAAATAAAAAGTTTTAAAATAAAGATGTAAAACTTACTTATGAATTGCTCTCCTTTGTTTCTTCAAAGTTAAATAGCGGTTGGAGACACCAAAAATTAATCAGGTCTGTTGAGCAAGACACAAAATGACCTATACAGATGTACTTCTCAGATTATGAGAAGACACAAATAGATGACAAGCATACTTCTCTTTGTGGCTGGGTGGCAAGTTGAGTGTGTTTTGTATAAACTAGTCTTTTCAGCGTTTATAGAAATCATTAACTAGTATTTGCAAGTAATGATGTGTAGGCAGAATAGTTGAGGTAAGCTTTAACTGTACCTGCTTTTAAATTTCTATATGGTGATCTGATATAGGGACAACATCTCTACTCCAGTGCTAATAACTAATATAATTTGTCCTGAAGTTTGAGTGGTAAAGATCATAGCTGTCAGTAATTAGAATCTGCCTTTACCTTTTATGATCTAAAATATTCAAAACCTAGGCAATCACATATAGGAGAAAAGCTTATACATGGAACTTTTATTATTGTGAAGTCAAATGCTTGAAAATTAGGAAAAAATAGACAGTTGCCATTGTATGCTTCATGAGTTCTCTTACTCATCATCTTTAATTGCCTATGATCAACAAGAGTTGGATGTGGACTGGAAGGAGAGAAGAGGAGACTTAGATGTAAGTTTGGATTCTATTGCAGTGGGTCATCTTCAAGTACGCAAGAAGTCTCTGCCAGAAAGAAGTTCATTGTAAATTTATCTGAGATGGAAAAATATTTAGATGTGTCAAAACTAATAGGGCATATGAGGCCAAAGAAATCCCAGAATCCTTTATTGCACATTGTACAGACATAAATACATTTATTTATACATTTAAATGAATACATTTGTTTTATACATTGTTGTCTTTTTGGCAGATGTACTTCAGATGATGGGACGTGCTGGCAGACCACAGTTTGATGACCAAGGAAAGGCTGTAATTCTAGTTCATGATATTAAGAAAGACTTCTACAAAAAATTCCTTTATGAACCTTTCCCAGTGGAATCAAGGTAAGATAAAGCGATCAGAAAAGCTGATCAAACTATCAACAATACTACGTATGAGGGATAGAGAGAAGTGAAGCAAAATTCCTGTGCCAAACATCTTCTATTGGGGTCCTAGAGGAAAATAATTTTCCAAAAATTATTATCCATCTTTATGTAGAAGAATCGTTTCTTCCATGAGCTTCAAAGTACTGTTGAGCTCTTTAGTCCATTCACAGATAATACTCCAAATGCTTATTTACTTCTGAGTGTTGTCTCAGACTTTTGAATGAGAGCACAAACTGTTCTTCAAGACCAGTGTGTAGGACAACAATACATGATCCTCAGAACCCTCTCTGAAATTCTGTGACAAATTCTTAATAGGAAAAAAAAATAGGTGAGTTTCTAACACTTTTTACCTAGAATACTTGTACTTATAGATACCACATTCTTCAAAATCTTGCTAGTTCAAAAAGAAATCAGCATGGTGTAAACTATTACTAATGCACTTTCAGCAGATCTTTCACTTCAAAATTGCAATATTTTCATCAGAAATGTAGAAACATCACCTTTTTGCACCCTCTCTGAACTTAGTTGATACAAAGTTTGCTGTCCAGCGTAACGTAACTCATGCCTTGGTTTTGATATTTACAATATACTTAGTTGTTCAACAAGAAGCAGAACCGGTTACATCAGTCTCCTATAGATGCATGTTTCATGGAGGAATTCTCAGACATCTAATAAAGCATGAGGATTACTAAAAGCCGTTCTCAGTGATGAAGAATTCACAGTATTGTTCTTCCATGGAAACTTCATCCCTCAGCATCACACTAATGGGACCTCTGTCTGGTCAGGAAATTTGTAGGAGCTTGAGAGTGCTGTGCACCTGTGAAACGTAGTTGAAATGATCTGGTGTATTTGAAGGTTAATTTCTGTGGTGCACAGTCAGACATACAGTTTTTAGAAACAAAGAATGTGGAGACATGCACTTAATTTCCTTAGGAAACCACACTTTTCTTTTTTTAACATATAATTGCACTTAGCACAAAAGGCTAGGAGTTGAACTTCTTCAAAATGATAGCTAATAGGTCAAAAGAGCGCTGTGATTAAAATGTTGATGATATATCCAGACTCTATGGCACTAGCATAAACTAGGAAATCTCTCTGTTCATTGATCAGTGGTGTTTCTAAATAGATCTTCAATATAACAATAGTAATCACACCTCATTCCTCTTTGGTATACTATAAATATTCTGTGTTTCTAGTAGCTCATTCTGTCTGTATATATTTGCTTTGTAGTTTGATATATTCCATCTTTTACTATAAACTAAGAATATTTTATAAATTTTCAGCTGAAGATTCACATATAAATAGCAATCTCATTAAGTTCTATGTAGATTGTGATTCAATTAACTTAGAGTTGTCTTAGTCTCTTTTATGATCAAGTATTTGAAGTAAGAGGCTTCGTAGCTTCAAAGAGAAATTGTTTGGGGGTTTTTTGGAGGGTTTTTAGTTTTAGAATGCTTTCCCATCTGTTCTGCCAAAGAGCGGATTTATCAGCTTTGTGTAGTATTTCCAATTTGTAAATTAAACTTCATATGGTTTTAATTAAAGTTTTTTCTAAAAGCCATTGTCTATGTATTAGTTGTAAGACTTGAGTACACAACTGGTATGACAGGCCTTGTGCTCTCACTGATCATGGGTCTGAAATATAGCACATTAGAAGCAAAAGAGAAAGCACTCTTACGGAATAGCTATTGAATCATCTGTCCAGTTTCTGCCAGACAATCTGGGTAGAACATCTACAGTTCTTATCTTCAGAAGTGTGCGATCAGTGGTATAGAGCAGTAAAACAGCTACTCATACCAAATTGTGCTTTACTTTTAGCAATAAGGAAGGAAGAGTAGGAAAAGAAAAACAATTATAATACAAGAAAAATTAGGCTGGTCCTTAAGGATATTTGCCATTCCGTGTTTGAACACTAGCCAGGCATGATCTCATTAGATACCTTAATGGAGGTCTTTGTTCCATTTAATGACACTAAACAGTATTTTACTTTATAAGAATAATTTTAAACTGCTTTTGTTCTTCTGTGTTTCTGAGTTTAGATCTTTCTGGGTAAAAGTAACTGCTCTTTTTTTTCTTTTTTTTTTTTTTTTTTACATTGGATGAAGATGAGGCAAAATCTGGGGGAAGCAATTTTGATGTAATTTTAATAGCCCTCAAGTATTTGTTAAGTATTAGCTAAGCTATTGCCACTGTTTCATTTCCTGTTTGTCTTTCCATATGATTCTCTATTGGATTAAGCCAGCATGATCATATGGTCAACACACAGTATTCAGAAGTTACCACTGTGTAGCCGCATCTGAATACATTCCATGAATGACTTAAACTTGTGCATTCTTGATCCAATCAAAAAATAATTTGAGCCTCATTCCACTACCATGTAAAGAAGATGACTGACCTTGCAATTACATTCCCCTTCTTCCCCTCTTCTCCTTTACCGGAAGATAAATATATAATATTTTCAGATTAAAAGTAATAAACCTTTTAATGCACAACTCTACAAAATATATTACGTGTCTTTGTGATTGTAAAGTCAGCTAAGTCCTCTTGTTTTCTGTTCTTCAGCTTGTTAGAAGTGCTGGCTGACCACTTAAATGCTGAAATTGCTGCTGGAACTATTACTTCTAAGCAGGATGCAATGGATTATATCACCTGGACTTATTTCTTCCGTCGACTTATAATGAACCCAACGTGAGTATAAAATACAAATGCAATTTAATCTAAAGCTAACTTGAGGGTAGAGTTGATCCAAAGGTGATCCCACTGCTGTTGGAGCCTAGAATACTTAGCAGTCTCCAATGTAGGAGCATTACTAGCCCACACATGGAATGAAACTTGCGTGCACATTTTTTTAATATTTTTTTTTCTCTAAATATAAATGCCTTTCTTGGCAGATAACTTTACAATTTAGTGACAACTATAAAATAGCCTTATTGAGAGAGCTATACCAGCATCCCTAAAATAAAACTCTAGATTATCGCATTCCTTTAGGTATTGTATTTATAATGTGTTACTTTTTTTTTAGCTACCACATTGATATGTTCTGCCCAGTTTTCTATAGAAAATCTATTAAGACCTGGATTTTCCTAATAAATCAGAGAATAGCTATCAGCTGTTTCTCTGTGATAAAGTTTACTTTCATTAGGTATCCTGGTGAAACCATGTGTGCAATATTTTCAATGATTGTTATCATCCTGCCGAGCTCCAGCTGGTATGCAGATAGTCCTGAGCTGTTCCGGCAACGTAGCCTGCCTTTGCCACAACATCATTTTGGGTAAATGGTATGTTGCCTAGCGTGTGATCATTCACCCACCAAAATAATGTGGCAAATAAAGAATTAGGCATCTATAGCACTAAATATTTCTTGATGTACTCCAGAGTGTTTTACTTCTGAAATCATGTTAATGTCTGTCAGATTTGGCTGAATTTTCAGCTGGATTCTTTGTAGCAACTGCTGGTGAGGGCCTGCAGGTGATAAAATAATTTACTTTAATTCTTTTTTAGTCTTCATTAGTTTTGAATTCTGCATCTAGTCCTATGCTGAGAATCTCCCACAAAAAAGAATATCTATCTAATCTTCTTGGGAAATAAAAAATGCAGTGTGTTAGAACTGTAAACTAAAGAAAACATATTAAATTCTCTCACTTCATGACTAACAAAATGAATACATTTATGTGGAAAGTATTTCTCCCCTGAGGGTGGCAAGCAGCTAAATTCTGGTTTTGTCTAGGTTAGATGTGGGTGCATCTGTGTTTAGTTGTATGACTTTGCAATTTACATGTCATCCATACTACAACTAATGTTAAAACTATGCCATTGCAGACAATATTCTTTTTTAGTTTAAAGAATAAGTAATGTTATTTTAAAATGTCTTGCTCTTGAATTGCTGTGTTAAAGTGATTTTGTTGACTTGTCTTTGGCAAGCTTTGATCACATTGTATCTGTGATAGGTAGATCTTTAAGACACAACATATAGCCCAAAATGTAGAATATAGAAATGTAGTTATTTGATTTAATGGGCAAGCTCTTCCCAATATAAAAGAAGGTTCCCACTGGAGTATGAGGTTGGCATGTTTACTGATGGTCCTTTTTTCTCAGCATTTTCTTTACTGTGCAATGTCATGGAAAGCTAAATCTGAAGTTATCTAAATAACAACTTTTAAGCAAAAGTTCTGCTATTCTGAGAGGATTGTGGGAAGAAAGTTAGAAAAAAATAAAAAAAAAACCACTATATTTCATAGTGAGATGCAGAGCCTTTGTAGTGAGAAATGATATGAACAGATCTTGACTAGTCCTGTCCGTAATGGTGGGATAGGAATGCATATTGAAGTTTCTAATGAAACTGGAGCCTTCCATCAGAACACCACACATGCAGGTTGGAACAGTGCATGGGCTGTGCTGCTTTAGCCCCTCTGTCATCCACAGATACTCAGCGTTCCTTCTGTACTCCATTGTGCAGGGAGAAAAAAGAAGGACATTACTGACTGTGTCAGAGGTCACTTCTAGAATACCAAGTGCAAATGCAATGGACGTGCATGCTTTCCATTCTTTGACATGATAATAAATTCTATTAAGTTTCATCCAAAGTAGCTAAACTAGCCAGCTAGTAGAGTTCCTAGACCTACTTCTACCTGTGGTATTTTCAGACTTCCTACAAGCCAGGCAGTTCAGTGTTTGAACGAGATACATCAAAGGAAAACTGAAGTTTTATGAAGTTAAGTCAGTGATAGTTGAGATAACTTTGAATAAACTGCAATACAGTAATGGAGTTTACTGTGCCATAGATGAGCGTATGAGATGATGGATATTACCAGACAAGAACTATTTGTGGCCCTTAATAATCGAAAGGTCTTAGGGTTTATATTTTTTTCATGAGAGTAGGAGCACAATGGCTGAATTTTGGATTGGATAGTTACACAATACCTACTCAGTGTCACTTGGTAGAGTGTTCTTTGTCATGTCCTGCCCCAAAGGAATTTTGCTGACTTTCTCTCCACTGTGAAACAAGAACTATTTTTCAGCCAGCAGGTGATTGTACCTGGGGGGTGAATAAGAAATTCCCGTATGCACGATTGGTAAATTGCCTTGGGATTTATTTGCATAAAAGTCATTGCACGTGATGCTGTAAATCCCAAAAATAATGGGCTTAGATAATATGCAGAAAATTTATATTCTCATTTATTGCCAGTTTTAGCTACTTGTATATTAAAGCTGCATAAACAAATCTAGGATCATTCTATTCCAGTCTAGTGTCATAAAATGACTTACTGAACGCCTACAATTTGTTCTATTTAAGTAATGTTAATCTACCTTTGTTGTGAGATAGAAATCAAAGTAGCCTTCTGCTCTAAGTATCCAGTTTTCTGCTAAACATGCAGTCATTACGAAGTTTTTCTGGCACACTTGAGATAATTGTTAGACTTGTAATAATGGCTTTTTAATGGTGGTGTTGAAAATCTTTGCATGTCACAATACTTATTTTCATCAAACCATTTTAATTTTTTTTGTTTGATGAACCCCTGTATCTTGAAATCTGTGAAGTGGGGTTTAACTGTTTAGTTAAGAGAAGTAATTGAGCTGTTGATCTGGGGGAGTGGAGTAGCTGAGCGCTAGTTTTGTTCAGAAGCGAACTGACTATGTGCATGTAGTTCAAGAGAAGATGTGCAAATGAGAGGTGTGGTCCAAACAAAACTGTTTATCAAAGTCTATCAGTCTCAATATCCAGAGTTTCTTCCTGGTTCTTTCCTTCCCCCAAAGCAATTATTCCTAAATGTGGAGGCTTTTGAATTTGCACGTTAAGTCAAAGTTTCTGTGCTACTTCAGTCGAGTACTACAACGTGTTGTCCTTTCCACATACAACGTTAGTCGATACGTTCTTTACTTAGTCAAGATCCTACAGGACAGATCAGCGAAGTGCCCTGTTCTTTGAAAGGGGCTATTTTGAGAGGCTCGTCTATCTCCTTTCCTTGGCTGAAATTCCTTGGCTATTTCATTCTTTTATAATCTGCAACTTTCTACAAAAGAGAAATTCTTCTATAATCTGCAACTTTCTACACAAGAGAAATGGCTGCGGGAAACATTTTCTGTAAATCAGGTTATGATATTTTCCAGATACATGTGCAGTAAAAGAGAAATAGAAATTTACAACATATGTAAAGTTAAGCACAATTGGCTTTCATTTGGAAAGTTAATTTTTAGATATTCTGAGAGCACACATCACATCTCTGTTAAAAAGTGTGTGGGTTTTTATGTATTTATAAATATACAAGTGTGCATGTGTGTATGTACACACTTACTTCTGTATACATTCCTTGTGAAGACCTGAAAAAAAGTTTTATTAATTAATTCTGAGAATTATTATTAAGGGGTTGATTGGGTTTTTTCACTTTATGTCAGTCTTAGGAAGTTTTCTGGAGTGAAAGAATAATGTAGCATAAATTATAATTCAATTATCTCAGACTGATGCTCTTATCGTCATACACTTTACTTTAAATTTCCTTTTCTCAGTATGATTAGCTGAGCATGTCTAATAACATGTGAATAAAACATCCGAATAAAAATTATGATTACATACTGTTCCAATATAGTTTCTGTTATTGAGGTGACAGCTAGTATCAGCCAGTCAGGATAGAATAATATGTATTTCAGTGACAAAATCACAGTTATTCAGAATTTAAAGCTAGTTTGGAATTACATCAGAAGGGAGGATTACTGAAGAAAGTTATATTAACTAAGATTAAGAGATAAAATGGAAAAGTTTGGCAGTAGCTACTAAGAACAGAAGCTAAGAAGGTGCAGGTATATTACACTGCAGGAATTACCAACATCCGTATTTTGAGTTGGTAAACAGATATTTTTCAGAGTGGATTCTTTTACACTCACATTTAGATCTGTATGCAAGTATACATACTTCATAAATAACAGCCATGGGCATTATTACGACTTTCGTAACAGGAGCTTGTACTTTTAAATTATTTCAGGGTCACAGTAATGTGACAAGTACAGGAATGTAGTTCATGGTATGCTTTTACCAAACTGTTCACACAAATGAAGTTTTTCCAATTCTCTCAGACTGGGAATCCCCAGGCTGCTGAGTGTTTGAGCCACCTCCTGTTCCCCAGTCTGCTGCAGTCTGAGGTGAGAATGCAAAGCTGAAGACCCCACATCTCCTCGTTCAGAAAGCAAATACCCATAATTGTCTTCCTACTCTTGGATATGATTTACTGGTGCAAATTATCTGTTGGAATATATCAGAGGAAAAAGAAATGCCCAGTCAGTATGTAAGCAAATTTACAAGTGCCTGTTACCTCTGATCTGTCATCTTACGAATGCATCTTAGGAGGTAAACTTTCTTGTAAATATTTTAATTACAAGCACTGATGTGGAGGCAAATACCTGGCTGATGTCAGAGAAACTGGATTCTTTTTTGATCTTCTTAAATAACCACAAGGTACAATGTACTAAAAGCTGATTAAAGATAGTAATGTCTCTATTTCTCATACCTGGCATAAGCAAATCTGTGAATGCAAGAGAATACAATACAAGTAAAATACAAATAGAGATTGCCCTCTGCAGCATTCATGCACGCTGTAATGCATTTCAGCAAGCCAGTCACGGACTCCACAGTCAGTGATGCTTTAACAACAGAAGTGAGTTGGTACATTGGTTCGTAGCTCTCTGGCTGTGTAGGTCCATCAATTGTGCCATATCCTGAGCACCAGTTCCATGGTACCATTTAAAGACGGCAGCTGCTGAAGGCCACAAGCTGATGAAAGTGCACACAATTGATGACTGCAGTAAAGCGATTTACAAAAATGACTATCTGTGCTTCCCTTCCTTTGCTTGTTCATAACAAAATTCTGCTTTCAGGACTGTAAAATCTCAGAAAGCACGCTTTCTTGCTGTCGAGTGAATGCAGTGGATTCATCTTTTTTGTGCATTTGTTTCAAAAGGCCTTCCAGCTAGCAAGTTATTTCTTTTAATATTTTTGGCTGATTCTGCCACCGATTTTCATTATGTGTGTCACTATTACTACCGTATAATCTGAACATAAAAAACATGGTGCTGTAACAAATGACTTCACAGCATTGACAGTTATAGCAGGACCATTTCAAGGCTGATGAAAAATTTCCCAGAGAGATCTCAGGTCAGGTTTACATAAGCTAAACAGGAAATGATTGCCACCATTCACATTAAATCCTAAATGTTTTGTGTAACTTCATCTACATTTTATGTTCCTGCACGTCTCTCTGTCTTTCTCAGCTGATGAAATTCCACACTTCTTTAGATTAGAGGAATAAGTTCATGTTTCACAGTTTGTTGTTCTTGCTAAGCTCTACAAGGTTTGGGATTTAAAATATATATTATTTAAAAGACAAGAAAAAGTTCCTTCAGGTTTTGATTGTTTAAATTTTACATACTTTGTAAATTTTTATGATACCTCGGGGTTTGTTATTGCTTTTTCCCAATGGACTACTAATGGAAGTTAGCCTGTCTAGCCCATGTGCTAGATGCTGTTAGGATAAAACTGCCTTTGACTTTCACACCTCTCAGGGGACGAGTAATTGTTGTGTTCAAACAGCCTGTAATTGTGATCCCGCTGGCTTTCTCAGTACGCTTCTGGCTATTAGAATCATTAAACAACTCAGCACCTGTTAACAGCATTGTAAATATTCAACCCTGCTTGTGTGCAGGTTGAGTCCAATATAGGAGAAGGCTTACAGAGCCCAGCCTCATAAATTAGAGCTTCTGACAAGTCAATTATTGTGAAACTGGGCTTCACTGTGAAATAAATGAAATGGTGTGCTGATAAAAAGGTAGGCTGTCTGTTTATAGCAAAGGGAAAATAATGACTAGATGATTCAATGCAGTGAGCATGAAACTGCATTGTTTTTATTCTTTATCTGTAATTAAATAGTAAGGTAATATAGCTTCATAGAGGAACTCACATACGATGCAGTTTTTATACTTAGAGCATACCAACATGCAAAATTGAACTTGCATTTATGCCTGTGCATTCAAAACAGTGTCTAATGTCATGATACCTCTGTAAATTTCGCTAATGATTTTAACATAGTCTTTCTAGATGAATGGCTTTGCTTTTTATTAAGGGAAAATGTGCTGAGTGACCAAGAAGCCCCTGTGGGTGTGCTCAAAATTATATTTACCCCATTATAGAAAGTAGTTAAAACACACTGGTACCACTTCACTTGAGATTACAAACCATTTAAGGTTTTTCTTTACATTGTTTTATTTGCACTAGGCAGCTATATATTTACTCCTCTGACAGAAAATTACCAAAAATCAGCAAATTTAAAATTCACATAGTTTTTAAAAGGCATTATAATGCCTTTTATGATTATGACTTCAGTGTGAAATACTGCAAATTAGGCAGAGGACAAGATAAAATCTGTTTGAATTACTGTCTTAAATTTGAGTCTCAAAAAAGAATTTCTGTGTATTGCCCATGTCTCTTCCTTTGTTTTATCAGTATTCATCATCAGTGTTGTGGTACTGCAAATAATAGTGCTGCAACGATACGGTAAAAGTCTGAATACTGTGACAACAAAGTGCCTTAATTAGAATCATTTCAGTAATGTTATATTCAATTTAGAGAAAAATACTAATGAATCATTAGTGGTTCAGATGTATAAAATAGACAATCTTTTGAGATCCTTAAACAACCTACGTAGTTAATTTGCTCGATTATTTTCAGAGGGTAAACAAAATGTTACAAAGTAATTTCAGCTAATAAACAGAATCTACATGTGTTCGGTGATGTCAGGCAGATAAAAGGTGCAGATGGAAATATTAACCATTTTTTTATCAATACTATATTACTTCAGTAAATTTAAGAGGGCACTCATGGAAAGCAAGTTGCATTGAAAATAGTGTTAGAGTACTTTTGCTACAAATAAGTTTTCTTTTGCTAAGGCTGATAATGTGTGGCTGTCTACCATATAAAACTTTTTAGTCAATGTAAATTTTTCTTTTGATTTGGTTTGGTTTTGGACAATAGCTATGTTTAAAATGTTTGAGATCATCTCAGCATGAACCCATATAAAATATCACAGAGTTGAATACTCCACTGCTATATATATATACACACACTTGTTGTCTAATGTAGCTGACTGTTTCCTGCTGTCAGAACAGGGTTTTTTTAATCTTCTTCTTATGGTAGGAGTGTTTTACTCCAGCTTTACCTGATTATAAGTGAACATTCAAAGCATCAGAGAATTAACCCCATAATTTGCGATTAATAACAAGGGAAAAAAATCTGGAAATGACTGTACTGCTATTTAGCATGCAGGCTTTTTTCAGTTATGCTATTGCTATTCAAAAAGGATAAATGTTAAAAACGGTGTTTAAGAAAATAATACTGCAGATCAAATTCTGTTAATAAAACAGTCATGGAAGGATGCTCGTAGTATATAAAAACACAATTCCATCTTTTGAAATTTGCTAACAGCAGCATTACAGTAAACAAAATAGAGCTTAAATCAGAGAATGGGATTCATCTGCCCAAATATAGAATCAACAACAGAACTGATTGTTTAAAGTTCTTTTTTTCACTCAGTGATTACATTTCACCTCATCCTGAAGCAGATATATAAAATACTTCAGGTAAATGGCATTCTGCAGGCACACATTTCTCTCTGTTGGCAGTAAAGGGAGTTAAAATGACTAACTCAGGTGTAGCTGTAACTATGTAAAATCAGCTAAAATGAATCTCAGCACACTGTTTTGCAGCCTGTTGTTCACCTGCACAAAATAACACTGAAAGAACCTAATCTCCATTACAGCGTGTGGTATTGTTTCCAGTGGGGATGCTGAGTACATCGTAACAGTAGGAAATTTTAGTAAAGCAGCTAGTATGAACAAAGGAGCATCTTTCATTGTTGCAGCAATCTCAGTAGTCTATTTGTGCGACAGTAGTTTACAGAATTAAATGAGCAGAGAAAAACCTTTTTTATTCTGCTTTTTAACATTTCAATAAATCATCAAATTTTTGTTTGTTTGAAATTGCATGATTTAATTTAATTGAGAATTTTTAAACTTTCTGAACATGCTCAGTTTTTCTTTACTGCTCATTGAACTTATTTGTTACTTTCTGAATTGGTGCCTTTGTTGAATCTAGTACACAAGTTCTTACTATGTTTTTATCTGGAATTTTCTAGGTAAAAGCTCTCCCTGAAATTGTGTATGTTTGTGTGAGTAAGAATCTTATAATACAGCTTGAGTTCTACAGTTAAGGAGTGCAAACTTCAGTCACTGTGGGTTTTTTATATGCTGGCATAACAACATGTTTTGGCAAACTTTATAAACATTTTTCCTTCATACAGATAACTAAGAACCGTTATTACTGTATATAGTTTACCTAAACAATTTCACCTGAATAATGAACGTGTGAAGGAACCACATTGACAAACACCTTATTCCTTTTTTTAGCAATTCTAACTTTGAGAATAAAATGACACAGAAATATAGCAACAACCACCACCATTTGGACTGGTGTAAGGTTACTTTTTCAAGAGATGTCACTATATGCCTAGTTTTTATTTTCAGAGTTCCAGGATGTAAGAACAGTTGCTACCCTTGGTGGGTTTTCTTCCTTTCTCTTGACATTAAAATACTGTTACGTGTGTTAGTATTTCTCATTCACTTTCATACTTTTATAATCAGGAAAATATACCTATGCAATCAGGAAAATTTTCCCGCTAAGTATAGCCAGTCCAGTTCTGTTTGTATCAACCTTTCTATTAATAGACAGATAAATTACCATCTTTCCATATGTACAGGCTTGTATTATGTTGGTTACTCCCACAAACCATTTAAGAATCATGAATTTCTTGTTAGACTATATAAGGGAATAGTTCTATATTTAATTGTTCAATGTGGATGTTGCTGTTCCAAGTACATGTGTGTATTATAGCAGCCTTGTAAGTTTTCCTGCAAGATGGTATTGTTAAAAATCTTCAGCATGTCAAAAGTATTCATGTAATGCATCTGTTTTCAATTTATCTAGTTACTATAACTTGGATGATGTGAACCATGACACAATGAATAAGTACCTCTCAAGCCTTGTTGAGAAATCCCTCTTTGATTTGGAATGCTCCTACTGTATTGAAATTGGGGAGGTAAGACTAACCTGTGCCTTACAAGATCCAGTAAGATACTTGCTCCTAAAAGGTGGGAACAGCAAGATACATGCTCCTGATTTGAGATGCTAGCATTTGCCTGTGGACCTATTTGTAAGACTTACATTGAAAACTGAGCTTCACAGGGGTTGCAGCTAAATTATGATGCTAAATCATTTTTGCTGTTCTCTCTTATAAAGTAGTCTTAAATTATTTTACAGTTTTGTAGGAACCATGTATGTTTGATTCCTCTTCTAACAGGATAATCGCAGCATTGAACCTCTGACATATGGCCGCATTGCTTCCTATTACTATTTGAAGCATCCAACTATTGGGATGTTCAAAGATCAGTTGAAACCTGAAAGCAACATTGAAGAATTGCTCTTAATTCTGACAGTAAGTGCTGATATTTTCTTAAATTAAACATATGTAACTCATGACTCTTGAAGACACTTACAAGTGTGTGAAAAAACACCCCAAAATTAAGAAAAGCCTTTCTTCCCTGATCTGTATTTTCATTTTTTGTTGTTTTGAGTAATAATAATAATAATAATATTATATATTATAATAATATTGGATGTTTCAGGTGTTTCATCCAATTGGTACATCAAAACTACTGTATACATCTGTTTCTCTTCTTATGCCCCTTTATAATGTTCAGGATCTATACAAATCTGATATTATTTTTTTTCTAAGTAAGTTAGGTATAATGCTAAAAAGCCAGAATAATAACTACATATCAACATCCTAAACCTGTACCAGGGCCACCACTTTGCACTGGGACAATCTGGAAGATACAGCAGCTTTAAGAAGTGGGGAAGACATATTGGGAAGACCTGTTCCCTAAAAAGCCTAATTTTCCTTCTCCAAGCTACCTCACGATCCTTGAGGTTACAACCTGCAGTAATGCCAGCTCATACAGTTAGCCTAGTGACTGTTAGGTAGAGAAGTGCAATGCAAGGCAAAAGACTTTAGGGTACAAATCTGGAGACACAGTGTACAATGCAGCGTGCTACTATTACATTCTTATCATAAAAGAATCAGGTTTTACTCCATTTTCCTTTTTAAGTACTTAAGTAGTTATGTCTACAAAATCTTCGTTTTCAAAATAGTATAACTTCACTTGTATGCAGATATTAGAAAACAAAAAGTGCCTGAATATTATCTGGGAAAACTTATTTCTACCCACTTATGATTGTAGTCTCTGTTGTTTTACATACATTATAAAAGTGGCCCAAATTCTTTAGTAGTCTCATTTTCAAGTGTTAACTTCAAAGTCTAGAGTCCCATCTTACAGTATTTATGTATGTTATTTTTATATTCATTATTAACATGCTGCCAAAATGTCTCTGAGGAGAAATACAAGAAGAAAAATTAAAGTAGTGCTATTCAACAGTTTGCATCTCAACAAAATCAGATCAGCATTTTATGACACTAGGAAAGCCACTTTTCTAGTACAGAGACTTTCTTTCTGGTAAATTTAAATCACCCGCTGCAAACATTTGGAGTGTTACAGCTCAGAAATAAAGGCCACAGTAATCTTTTATAATGGAAAGTGTTAGACAGCCTAAATAGGGGAATTGCTCTCACTGACCCTGCAATATCTGTTGTTCTGTTGTCAGAAAACATTACAAATTATATGAAATTAAATTCACTGTATTTGGCTGAATTCAAAATGGTAATCAACCACAATTCCTATATATGCTGTATGTAAAATAACTGAAATTTTAAAAAGAAATACCCACTAGTGAGAAGAAGCTAAATAATGTAACGTTGAGTATTCAAGGTGAGAGCTTTACTCCAGCTTCTGTCTTTTTAAAATCTCTTCTCTGGAGAAAATTTTCTCCACCTAGAAATTTTTTTTTCAGACAAATTTGTACAGGGAAAGTTTAGAAATAGCATTAGCAGAGATGGGGGACATTTCATGACACTGCCTAAGCTAGTGAGCAGCATATGGAAGATGAATGATGGAAGCAGAACCTAGGGCTGTCTATCTTATGTCAGGGCTCCTCATCTATTTAAAAACAGCTTGCATCCATGAAGTGCAAAGATAAGTGGCAAATATTTCTGTTGCAGACGAAACCTAGGACCCTACTGTTGGGCAGAGATTGTAAAATTTAAAATTAATTAATCTTACTTTAATTCTTTCTGATTTTTTTTTTCCTGGAAATACAGTATTGGAAGTTGTC
The DNA here is from genome assembly GCA_013400195.1 of Aramus guarauna. NCBI lineage: Eukaryota > Metazoa > Chordata > Aves > Gruiformes > Aramidae > Aramus > Aramus guarauna. The sequence continues at coordinate 267,542 of VXBL01009710.1, forward strand.
TCTATTTACAGTCTTAAGAGGCATGAGACTAAAAATAAAATTGGTTAGGGGTCAAAATGTACTGCATGTCATTTGAAAGATGAAAAGGCTGTATGAATGCTGAATGCCACTATAGCTGACAATTTTTCCTTACTTTTTATACAGATGTTGATTTTCATAATTACTAGTGGAATCACTATTCTGTCTTGTTGAAGGTGTAAATTAAAAGGTTTTTTTCAATCTGATGTAGTGTTGAAAAGAATTGCCATTTGAACAGCGTTATTGCCAAGGATTTTTTTTTCCCCTAAACACTGTGAATTAATGAGTTTTATAATTACGGCAGTTGCTTCACACCTCTATTGTTAACCAATGACATTACATCTGCCTTGCTCCACTGGTGCCCTCCTCCTTCTTATTGAAGCATTTAGCAGTTTTGGCAATGGGGAATTACATGGCATGGGGTAAGTAGTCTAATTAGGTGTAAGTGAAAATCCTGAGGGAAAAGGATATTTAAAAAGTAATTTGAAGAATCTCTTAATGATGCTGGAACTGAAAGCTGTAGCTATAGTACAAAAAGGCCTGTTATCATTGCAAAACGTAATTATAATTGTGACTATTCTGCTGATCACTCGGGTTTAAAGTTTTGAATTTTAGACCGAGTTATTTAAGAATAACCATCCAAAACATTTCTCAAATGCAATTGCAGGATTTTGTAGATGTGACATGTGGCTCCTTTTTTTGTTGGCGTTGTTCATAATCTTGCAAACCTTTAGACATTTATAAGTTATGCGATGCATGTAAGGAAGACAGAAGTATACAACTGTAACAAAGAAAATACTGATGTTGTGGGTTTGCATTAGGATATATACAAGTTTTTACCAAATTGTTGATGTGTAACTTGAAAAAGAGCAAAAGTTTGTTTAAAAATAAAAACAGGAAAAAAGCAAGATTGCATTCAAGAATTCATAAATTTATGATCTTATTAAAGGTTTTAAATCTGAGATTGATTATGGGATTTTGAATTTCAGATTGATATTTTGCCATGCTGACAGGAGTGTTCAGAATTCAGGATCATTCACCGATGAATTATCAGTGACTCTTTGTCACTCACATGAAAAAGTAGTTTTGAGTCATCCTGTTACCAGTGCTGATGGGTCTCTCAAAAAAGTCGCTTAGCAAGATTTGTTTCCACTTCGTAATCAAGACCATTCATAGTCTTCTTCAGTATCTGTTCTTTTCTCTGTTTTTATTTTATCTTTTCATTTGATCATCTGCCAGCATTTTGCAAGATCAGATGAATATTTTTCATTATGGTTTAGGGCTTGAAGTATCCATAACATGAACAGGAACATGGCACAAGGGAACAGCCCCGCAGTCATGTTGGAAGTATACAGTAATAAGTGATACAAATAGGCGGGCTACAATCCCCTCACGCTTTCCCTTCTCCTCTCGGTAAACTGGTACTCAAGGTGTTTAATCTGCCTTGGGTTTGCAGTTAGCAGGCGAAGTTCTGATTCAGTTACTTTTGTAACTGACTGGTGCTAGTGGACCTGTAATTTTTTTCTGGGAGAAAATGTTTGATGCTTTTCCACAGAGCTTTCTTTAAAACTTTCCTAACCGTGCTTCAGACAGTAGTAATCCAAATGAGCTTAATCACTGTTGAGTTATGGTGCTTCTTGCATTAAGTATTATTGATGAGAAAGTGTTCATGAATTATTACTGACAGGCTGGATTTCCCTGAGGTACCTAAAGCCTGTTTCCTTTTATTCTGGAAGTTAGGTGCAGAGATTAGAACAGAGGTCTGGGTAAAAAACAGCGAGAGATACTTTGGGGTAATTTTTGTCATTTTCTGTACTAAATCAGCAGACACCACAATTTTTTTTAAATCAAATGCAGGTTTGTTGTACCTTGAGGAAAGGAGGTCTGTCTTCATGATTGATCAGGACTATGATGCCTGGATGTACTAGCTTCATGATTTTCGGTGATTTGTTTACTACACTTCTCTGGTTATCCGGTTAATATTCTAATCTACAGAGCAAATACTTTGTTATATCTCTTCATACTGGACAGTGAAGGGGAGAACATTACCATCTTTCAGCCCTTGTTTTATCTGCATGTTGTCCCTTAATGCTGTTTTTGAATTCTACTTACGAGAGAGAACAGGTTGGTTTTCTTGTGCCTACTGCTGTCTTTCATGTAAACTGGTTATAAGGGATTGGTTTCTTTCTAACTGGGGAGCTTAGGGACAGAACAGCATAGTATTTGTGTTATATTGGGGCATATGTGTCCATATTTCTGTGATATAAACATGGACTCCTACGTTTGGTATCCACATACCTCTTCCCTATATTTCTATCTGATAATTGACATGGTTTTATTACACTGGCTTGTATTACACTAAGTATTTTGGGACTCCGCAGAAAATCTGGCGTTGCTGGAGTAGCAGATTTGGAAGGTAGGAGGAGGACATTCATGAAACAGGCGCTCTCCATCCCAAATACATAGATAACAAAAGAGTAAAGTTATTAATGCATTATCATTACTGTTAGGTATTTGTACTATGAGATTCTAAGTAATTCAGTTAACCCATAGCTTTATTTTCTGTTCATCATCATTGGCAGATCCTGTTCTAACCAGGGACATATGCAAGTCTTTGTTTATACTCTCGGTCTAAAATAATTTTATTTCCTTAGCAGGATTCTATCTTAAAGCTGTTGATTCAGTCTCCCATGAAGGGGTCGCAAAGGTTTTTGACTCAGTGATAAACCATTGTTTCCACTGGTCTCCAGTTAGATGCCAGGGGAGGAGGAATTAATGTTACAAAAATATTGTCCAAGAACAAGCTAATGTGAGCTGTTTTGTGTAATATCTTTTCTGCAAGCCACAGCACAAACACTGCTTTTGTTTTTTTAATATATGATATAAAACTGGTTGTCTGTTCTGTGAGCCATTTCAGGAAAAAAAAATCAGATCACCGTTCCCAAGTCAGTCATTTTCTAGTTTAAATTTACATTTATATTTAATTTAGAAGGAAATAAAGGTGCTACTATGATTTTCTTCAAGGTATAAAAGTACAGCAAGGCTGTATTCATTATGTTACTCTTTAAATATGGCATTTCAGTGTCAAGAATAGAAATACTTTATTACGTACAGTTTCTATCAAATTAAAAGCAATTATGTTACATTCTAAGTTCTTTAAAGAATTTACATATTTCATTTCACAATTATTGTGCGTTCTCAACAGTATGAACATGACTGCTGTGCCCACTCTACAAATAGGAACAGACATCAGCCATTATGCATATTTTTAGTGAGCCCTTATAACACGAGAAAACTGTTACTTCTTACCATTAAATCTTTTCTTCACAATAAATCTATACCTAGAACTGTTCAATGCATAAATTTCATCATAAACATAGGCTTTTCCAGGATCGTTTACTTTATTTTTATACAGCCTATATTCTCTGGATTTTCATGTTTTAAAACATTTGTGCTTCAGTTTCCACTTGGAACATCTAGATAGTATCACAGTGTGTTTAATAAAATACTTTAAATTGAAAATTGTGTTTGGTTTCATGAAAATAAAACAAAATGCTATAGTGAATTTTAGTAGCATCCAAATTTCATCATCTATATGCAGTATATTAAAAATATCTTTTACTTAGCAGAAAGAGTACTTACACACATGAATACTCACATATGAAATTTGTCTTGATTTTTCTATGGTCCCAGTAGATGGAGCAGTTTTGAATGTTGCTCTAGTACTTGAATATAGTAATTTTTTTCTAACATCATGACACAATGATTGCTTTTGATGCAATGATTTTTCTTTTTCCAGATAATTGACTGATTTTTTAGTTTGAAAGCATCATATGCTGCCCACCTTTCTAGAAAAGCACAATCAGTTGGAATCAAGATGACAATGCCCACCGCTGACAGTTAACTGAACATGGCATAAGTCTTTCATTTTTATGGCATCAATAAGAAAGGATTACCTTCAAAACCAGAAAATATAAAAACTTCCCATCTCTAATACACATGACTTTCTAATCTATGATTAACAGATCTCCTTTTTTTCCTCTCTAACCTTCTTACTCAACTTGCCAGTCTAAAAAATCTGAATCAATACTCAGGAAAGTTAAAATAAAACCTGTTTTAAAGTTGAAGATAAAGGTATCTGACATACATTTCCCACCAGGTAGGCTGTGAGACAAGAACTGTTATCTTGGAAATAGTACAGTATCTTTACTTTTTTTCTTTTTGCTTTTTGCTTTTTTCATTTTGTTTTCTTTTTTTTTCTTTTTTTTTCTTTTTTTTTCTTTTTTTTTCTTTTTTTAAGTTGTTTTGATTGCAGTGCAGCAGCCAAAGGAAAAACTTGTGAAACCATGTATAGTGTGGTAGTAGAAGCCAGTAACCTCAGGGTATAGCCCCATTTCAAGCAGCTGCTTTAGTAACTGTTTCTGTCAGAAAAATGAGGAAATAAACTCCTTTAACAGGAGCTATAGATGCAGCAAAACACAGATGTTTACCAATGAAAACTATTTTGATGAGCCAGGAAAGTATTGCCCTTGTATCTGCTAGGGTAGATAGGAGCACTGTCCTGGTCTTGTACTTAAAAACGTGAACGGTGGCTGCCATCTGTGGCAAATCAGTGCTCGTCCGTGGTATATATGCTAGAAGCAAGTTCAGTGATAGCAAGCTTGGTTTAGCTGACTGCTTAAAGCTGCAGGCACTTCAGCTGGGCATCATTCATTCATTCATTCATTTATTTATTTATTTTAGCACAAAAGTCTTTTACTTACCCCTTGGCAGTTAGAACTGTAGCCGTCATCATTATGCGAGATTTCAAGCTATGCCTAGTTGTGTACGTGCAGCTTTTTATGAATACTTTGCAAAGTATGTTGAAAATGAAATGGCTTTTTTTCAGCAGTCATGTCCTATGGGTCTATTTTCAAATATACAATGTATTTGTTGAAATAATGTTTGTATTTGTTGAAACAAAACTGAAGTTCTAAATGGCATCTTTATTACGGTAAAGCTGAACGTTTTATAATATACAACGCTGCTTTGATAAATGGGCGTGAGTTCTCACGCCCCAAGTACCCTGGAAGGCAGCCTTACAAGCTTGGTGTGCCTTTAGCAAGTCAGTTCAAGTTGTAACTACTTTGTGCCTCCTACTTTGTAATTAAAGCACGATAGGCAAATTTAGGCCTTCTGCAGCCTGCAGTTCTTTTGTCTTTACTGGTTTCTAGTTATTGCCTTTGCTTCTGATAGAATTATACCATTGTACTATAAATTATAACAGTTACAATTATATCGCTGATGAATTTGTTTTCACATGATTCAGTTCACTTAGTGACACCAACTCAGCCTTACTGACTGCTGCTTAAAGGCACACAAATGTTTTTCTCTGTCAGCAAAGAAGTTAGTGCTCAGACTTGTAAAACCATTAAGAAAGAAGATGGCATTTTGTAGCTTGTTCTCTGATTGGAACTGAAATTTCAGGATAAGGATTGATTTGGCTGAAACAATTACATCATACAAGATTGGTATCCAGCCTATATTGTTCCTTTAGCATAGTAGTTTAAAAAAGAGGACATAAGAGGATTACTGATCAGTCCTTAATGAAGTATCTGACACTTGTATTTTCCTATTTACATTTAGATTCTTTCTTTGTCTCATTCTTTTCTTTTCTTTTTATTTGTCCTGATGGAACCTGGCTAGTTTCAGAAGGCTGAATTTTATTTTAAATGCTGATGTTACGCATTATCACAGATGAAATTTTAAGAAATCAGCCTCTTGTATTATTTGCCTAGTATTTACAGGGTGCTTTATTTCACAGTTACTTAGGTAGCTCATGCTATCCATAATGTTAGAAGAAATTGCAGAGGCATTTTTGCTAAGAAAAGACCAAAACTTTTCTTAGCATAGCATTTGAAAAAGTTAATATATATATATATTTATAAATTTTGTATAGCATAGTAGGCTGGCTTTTAGAGAACAAACAGTTGCAGATTTTCTTCACCTCTGCAGCGTAATCAATATGGGCCAGGCAAAATATTCGAATTGTTGTATGTGAAAACTGTCAAATTATGCACTTTTCTAAGTAATTTTATCTGGGATGATGTATCTGGAAAGCTCAGATACAGCTTTCCTTAATTTATGGTAGATCATTGTCCTGTTTCCCATGGAAGAGTCAAATCAGTTGTCACCAATTTGATTGGGTTGCCCACATGCCAACTTCCCACTGCCTTTCCTTTCTGTCTTCCAGTGGAAAAGACTAGCAAGCCAGCAGAGATTATTCCAACTACTAGTTCTCAGAAAGAGAAAATATCTCAAATCTATTCCTCATACCTTAGAGGGTGAGAAAATGGCCAAAATCCCTCTCACAACAAGTCTCTTAAATCTTTCTCCTGTCAAGGTGAAGGCATGCTCCTATGTTCGCTTATATTTATTTACTGTGTGTATAAATGTCTACTTACAAAATATTTTTTGGTACAACTGATGCATACAATATTAAGAAATTTTCCCTTAATCATACTAAATCACTGAATGCAGAATATTCTGTAGGTTAATAAGATGAATTCCAACTGTTTTATCATTTGGTTAAGGCAGCAAGCAAATGTAAACAACCTGAGGTATAGATAATAGATTATTTTTTCTTTTGTATATGATTTTCTTAATATTTACTATATGCAGTCATATAAGATGCTAATTTTGAATACTTCTTTAGCTATAAGAATGCATGTTTGCTTTCTCTTGATTCACACAGAACAGATGGATGCTTGACTGCCTGCTAATCCACAGCTGGAATGGTTTCAGCGGTTTCCACGTTGCTGGGTTAGAGTGGCTTTTCTAGTGGACTGAGAGGGCAGCAAGAGAGGGATATCATTATTCATCAGTATCCCAGTGGGATCGCTGCCAGCAGAGATTAATTTTTTCTGTTATGCTTGTAAAACAAGCTCAGGTGGAGTCTCTAATCCTCAGGGCACGGGTGGCAGATCAAGGAAGATGCTACAAAGCTAGTTAATTTTCAGATTCTAGGGGAAACAGAAGCTCTGTTAGATGTATAAATACATGATTGCAAATTTAAGTAGCTCAAATCCAAATGGGATCTTCCCAGACATCTGGTACTGAAAATCTCTGTTTTCTTTGTCTCTTAAAAGAAGTTCTTAAAACTTTATACCAGAGGCAAAATATGTGCAACTCTCTTAATCATCAGTTATCTTTCCTTTTTTTTTTTTTTTCCAGTATGGTTTTTACAACATAATTTAGATGACTGCCTTTATTTACAGCTAGAAAAGACATGGTGTAAGCCTGTGCAGGAGTACTGAGTCTACAATATTCTCACAAATTTATGTGCAGTGAACATCACCAAGAAAAATTATCACTTGCCGCCCAAAAAGGGTTAGATCAGCCCTAGCAATGCATGGTACATCCCATTCAGGTAACGGGATGTTCTGTTAAGGTCATATGTGGTACCAGGGCATTTTTGCCATGTTACTGTATCAGACCTCTGGTCAATCATGACCAAGTGTTGCTAGAACTTCCTCAAATCAAGCGCACCAAAATGCTGACAGGTTGTCCATTTGTTTAATAGCCTTCAAATAGTTTTACTGGTTTGTTGTTGGTGTTGTGATTACCCCTCTTCCCCACCCTTGTAATTATCAGTGTCTTCTGTCCCTGCATTACTTTGTAGCTCTTGAGTTCTTCAAAATACTGGGTCAGCTTTTCAAGCAATGCTAATCTGCATAGTTACACTGAAATGAGTGGAGATGTGCCAGTTTTTATCAGCAGGGAACTACTCTTATTGAAATTTACTTGCAGCAGCTGTCACTTCCTCTTACAGTTGTGTTTTTTTATTATTATATTAAACTATTTTCATTTAAAAGTGCTCAGAGTGAGACCAGTAGCATTGGCTTACTGAAAAGACATTGTGCATGTAGGTACCTTCCAAGTTTCCCATATATTTCTGCCAGTTCATATTGTTCTTCTATTATTCTGGGCTTGAGACTCTCTCAAACAGAGGCTGCTAGTCATTTCACCACATGATGACAGGTATTCATGCCTGCAAACTTTTCATTCCCTTTTGTCTCTGGTCACATAGTAGTCTAGATCCGGAATTTAATCCAGTACAAAAATGCAGCAGTGTGCATTTGTGGCTCCCCACTAGGGGAGCTGCCACAGGTCAGCAGATCTGAAATCCGGTTTTCAACACACAGAGCTTTTACAGCTTGCCATTAACACATACAGTATGTATGGGTCCCATTTCACATAAAGAATTAGTAGCACTTACTCCTGTCTCCATGCAGAGTAGCATTAACTTAATGCAGAGATCAGTTAACTTCTTCTCTGGGTCTGGGCTCTGCACTGGAAGATCCCAATGGAGGATCAAAGCCAAAGATGGAAAATGACTGATCACTTTCCCGGGGAAAGCTGTGTGCCAAGATTTGCTATTACAATTTTTATTGCTTATCATCATCTCAATCAGTAGTTGAGCCAGCTGATTCAGCCAAGCTCAGCTTCAAAACGTGGACAAACGTCCAAATGGAACTGAAGTAGATTCCTCATGACAATCAGACTTTTGAATGTATACTCAGCGATTTTCCCAGTTTTGTGTTAGCACATTACTGAGTTCATGCACTGAAAAGCTTTTCTATAGTAATGCAATACAATTAGTTTCAATACAGCCAAAACCAGTCGGTTTTAAATCTTTCCTATAACATGACTTGAGATTACAGGGGAAGAAAGTTGTGGGTCACTGCCCCATCAGGTATTAAGATTTAAAAAAATGGGGTGGTGATAATGCATTCAGAATGTGCAGGTTCAAAGCATTCTCGTGAAAAGTAATAGGAAAAGCCAGGCATCTTGGAGAGGTGAAAATCTCAAATATACCATTTCCAGTGATAAAATGTAATAATTCTCTCACATCACTGTCATTCACTTTATAAATGGAATTTATACCATTCCATTTATATTTATTTGCTATGGCAAAAGTAACTTATTCTAGGTGAATAATGTGTACGCCATACCAATTTCAGATGTTTGCTCTTATTCTTGTCTTACTTTAGTCTTCTTTTGCATTTATTTTTCCTTAAAGTGTGCAAGTGTTACAGGCTTACTTATAATTAATAATTTAACTTAAAAACCTGGGAGTGAACTAAAGCCATCTCTGTGAAAGTTGTACAGGCTTAATACTCTGAAAGTACTTAGACATTTAGGGGGGAAATGAATGTCTTGTAAGAATGGGGTTTATTAGGACTGGCCAAAAAAGTAGCACTGAATTATGATTGTGGTCATAATCTTTATGAAATATGGATTGTGAGAGCTGAGACTTAAAATCATTAATTCCTTGTTTTCATGTGTTTTAGTGAAGTATGCAATTTAAAAAGGAAAATCCTCTGAAATGGAATGGGTTCTGTAAGTGTATTTTTTACCATTTGGTAAACCAATGACAATGATTGTATTATCTATTACGTATCTTCCTGTACACTGAAACCTAGCTTATCTGATATGCTTAGGAAACTTTAGAAAATAAAAAGGGAAATCAGCTTTCAAGTTAATAGAGAAGTCCTAAGAACTTTTTTCCCCATGTCAAATTATTGTTATTTTATATCATCCTCCCTCTCACATGTGCTAGCATGCTTACATTTTCTTTTAGCAAGTCCATGCTGAAGCAGAGGTCTGTAATTTAACTTTGCACTTTAGAAGTTCCCAGATCTGCCAGGTCACCCTCTGCTACTGGTAGCTAATATTGCTGACCTCCTATTGCTCTGTGCGCGGTGGCAAAGGTCTTTCAGACTCCTGACCTCTGGTCATCAGGAATGTCATCAGTAGTTTGTAGTTTGGATGTTTTAAGTAAGAGGTGAACTTGTGAAATCTAAACCCTTCAGGGTGTTTTTAAGTGATCACTCAACTGTTTCATTGCCCTAGCTTGTACTTTTTATGATGTCTGTAATTGTGAAATTTGTGGTGGTTTATCATAGGCAGCTATTTAAAAGCAAAAATCAAACCCTTGTTGGTTTAAAGTGAGAAGTCTGAGAATACAATTGTATATGATTTCTCTGATCACTAACATGAGAACTTTATAAGAATTGTACGAACTTTTAACTTGTATGTTCTTATAAACCATGTTTGTAGGTCCCATTACTGAAATGTGCCCATTTTAAATCCTGAGATAGTTATAAATTAATTTGTAAAAAATAATAGATTTACATAATTGCATGTTGATGGGTTTTACAACTTTATCTCTTCAACTGGAAGTTTCCGATGCCCACTTTGGTAAGTCTTAAATCTAGAGACAGAGCCCAACGTAGTCCAGCCTCACTATTTGGCTCCTACCTAGTTAATTTTGTTAACTTTACAATTTGAATTCTATACCTTTTTTTCTTTTTTGACACATATCTTTTATCTGTAAAAATGCATTAACCACTCATTAGATAATAAATAGAAAAGTATTTGTTTCAAAAAGATACTGAGCAGCCCTTGGCCCTTGGCCGTTGCTCTCCATCCTACGCATATCTGTTTTCCTCCTGTCATTTTTCCAAAAGTGGAGAGTACTCCAACGGAGTACTGGAGAAGCGGCAAGATCACTTTCCTATTGCCCAGGCTGGAGCGGAGAGTTACGGCAGGCAGAGCCCCCCGTGGGAGGCACCAGTGCCAGAGAGGGAACCCCTTTTCTGCAGCCAGAGGTGGCTGCTGCCCAGGGGCTGCGGCTCTGACTCCTCCATGCCCCGCGGCACAGGGGCTGGCACTGGCACGGGGCTTTGCTTTCTGCCTTTCCCCCCTGCCAGCCACCGACCCTGGAAGGAAGGGATGGGAAAGCCCCCAGGGAAAAGGAACTGCACTGCAGGGTTGGCTCTAATATGCTGGATGCCGTTTGATTGCACTGCCACGCACATGTGCGGTTGATGGGGAGAGATGTTATATGGTATACGAAGGCAAGGAGCTTATTTAGAAATAAGCTCTGTGATGAATTAAAGTATCATGTAGCAAATATATTCTGATCTTGCCTGACAATTTTTGTTTTCTTCTTTTGCATCATGTTAACCACTCTTCGAGATCTCTACAAAACCTCAGCCTTTTCTGTTGCTTAGCGGAGCCTGCCAGGCTGCCCTAAAAATCTGGAACGTCACTTCTGCAAAGTTTGTCTTAAAAGTGTATTTTTACGTGTGTAAAACAGAGCAAGGAAGCTCTTTGTGCAAGTGTCTGCTGTCTGAACGAGGGCTTCCAGTCCAAATATCCCTGTGTTATGCAGCAGCTTCAATAAGCTGGTAGAAATTACTTTTTTCTTCTTATGGTCTATAATATGAATCTTGAAAACATGCATCATGTTTGTTCTTAAAACATGTAACTAGTAATATATGTTTATAACTGTCTTTAACTGGGATATTGTTCTAGACCTTTTATATCTAAGAGTAAAAAAAGCACACAAACATTTTAAACTTTGGAAGTTTGAATTATGTGCCATAAAACTGAGACCAAAGCGTATACATTTATAGGCTACCAATAAACTCCTTAAAATAGGAGTTTATAATGGAATCACTAACACAGATATAATTTTCAGAGCAGCAGTTCTAGCAAGTACTTCTCCTATTCCATTTTTCAATCTACTTTTCTTTTTGGTGTGAGCTGAAAAACAACTTCTAAGTATGTGGTCAGTTTGGGCTTTTTTTCTTTTTTGTCTTTTTTTTTTTAGTCTTTTTTTTTTTTTTTTAAAGCACATGTCTACTCACATTTATTTGCTTTCTGAATATAAATCTAAGTTTGATTGTGTTCCAGTTGCCTGCCAGGATACATCTGTGTAAATTTAATGTCCTTCCTTATAAATCAAACTCACACTTGAAAACGTGAAGATAAAATATAGCATAAATATGTTGGTTAATTTAAAGAATTTTCATAATATATACTTGTGTCACATAATATGCTCTTGGGAAGAGCATGGGCAAATGAAGATTAACTTGGGAACTTCAGTCAAGTGATTTTTTTTTTATTATTTTCCTTATAATACAGTTAACAGGGTCAAATGAGACTTTTGTCAGCACATGAATGGAGAGATATAGATATTAAATGGAAGTAGTTTCAAATGTTTTAAAGTACAGAAGTTCAAGTATCCTCAAAGAACAATTTAGAATTTGTGAATCTGTAATAAGACATTAGTATCCAGTTACCTAGCCACTCACAGACTATCAGTGCTTGTTCTTTCTCTGTTTTGGCCATGCTACTTTTCTCTGTCCTGTACTAAGGGTAACATGGGTATCACCAAGATGAGGATAGTTACAGACTGCTTGGAAGACTGGAGTCTAGCCGCTTCTTATACGCTGTAGCACCATGGGGAAGTGACAGGTCAGGATGTTGCACTAAAATACTCTGTAGCACTTTGTACAATGGAACAAAAGACAAAAGCCAATTACAGAATAATAATACTACTACTACTACTACTACTACTAATAATAATAATAATAATAATAATAATAATAATAATAATATCGTTGATCTTATATTTGCCTATCCAGTTACTTAAAGATCAAAATATGCTGTTTTCACTTGGAAAAATAAATTGCCTATTGGCACACCTTTGAACTTCTGATAACAGAGGAGTAAAATTCACTTCATAATGTATTACTAGTGTTCATTGCAGAACAGCTATAAAAAAACCCCACATTTCTTTATTGCAGCTTGTTTTTTTATTTTTCATTCTATGCACAAAGGTACGGTTTTTGCAGTCCTTCAGCATGTACTCATACTACCAGAAGTTTATGTAATTCAAACCAGGGTTCAGGTAAAGAGGACACAATTACTATATTAGTTAAAAATTATCCTCATCTTTTCTCCTTTTTTATTATTCTGGTAGTTAGTTTTAGTACTAGCTTACTGCAAGATTTTTTCTAATACTTTAGGTTAACAACTGCTAATTTTGTTATCAAATTTTCTAAGAATGCTTTTCCGTTGTTTCTTTCTACATCAGAAACTTGAAAGAGAGCAAAACAGGTTGCAGGTTTATTAAAGTTGAAAATATGGTGTGTTTGGCTTCACTGTACCTATGTAAGGAAAAGGAACGTACAGGCAGTCAGTCAATTCTAATGTAGTTTCAATAACAGCATCGCTAAAGAAAAGACTACAGCTTCAACTCTGGAATGTGAGAAACTATTTTTGGGTTGGTTTAGACCCTCATTGTTACAAATTAATCAACTGCTCTTTAAAGTCTAGAACTCATTAACTTTATAAGTTTTACTGTTCCCATGACTGAACTTAACTTAAAATATTCAAGTTTACTTTAGTTGCTCACCTTGATCCCATTTCTGTCTGTGCCCCACAAGTATCCTCTTCTCACCTGTATACAGGCAGCAAGATGTAGTTACTTGAGCTTTAAAATATTTCCGAAGGTTTACATGTGGTAGAAGTTTATAGTTCAGCTTTCACTGTAAATCAGCGATTTCAGCCAAACTTACACATTTTGTGGACAGAAAGAAAATCTGGGTTTTTTTTAACGCTACGGGCACTGTGGAGCATGGTACTCACCATGTTGGATACCTTATTTAAATTTTAGTTCAGTCTGACTCCTTAAATGCCTCATAGTACCAGAAAACTGCATAAGATATGTTTTTAAATGGGATGAGTTGTTTACTTTTAGAACAATTCTAACAATTTAAATAAAGGGTGATGATAAGCTGCATGTCTGGAACACGGTGTTGCAGGCAGGACTCTTAAGGTGATTCTGTGGCTGGTGTTATGCAGGAAACAGAATTCAATTATCAGAATAGCCCTTTGGCCTCGTAAAATGTAACTATCCAGTTTATGCAGGTCTACATGTGATATTTCTCACTGGCAAAGCAAGTTACTGTCTCCTATATGACCCTGCATCGCATACGGGTTGAAATGTAGAGTTGAGAGGACTCAGAATGATGCAGCAGTCTCTAATGCCAAAAAGAAGACATTATTGGGGAAGTCCATCACAGACCGATGGAAAAGAAAGCTGTGACATGACTACCAAATGTATGGTCGCAGAACCCATGGCTAAAATTCCTAGTTATCTCCTCATATACTCCAAGTTATGCTTAACTGTGTGGGTGCTTGTAAACATATTATTTGCACACAGGCTGCAATAGTCCTGATTTAACAGAAGAAAAAGGGAAAGTGAAAAATGCACAGCAGTGCTTTGTGCTTTAACTATAAAGCGTGTATTAAGTTTCTTGACTTTAGAATGAAGATTAATGATTGATACGTAACTCGACCTGTTTCCTCACCCAGGGAAGTAAGAACAGTATTCAGCTACAATGTACTAAAATAATATACATTATATATAATATATATATGTGGAATAGTTGAAGCTATAGCCTTTGCAGAACAGATTGAGATTCACAATGAAAAGGAAAACTAAAATGAAAAAATATTGAGTGAACAGCAGGGCCCATTTGAGGTGATTACAAAGGATGTTTCTTTATTCTGTCTTTTTTTGTGCAACCTGAAAACAGTAGCAGGGGGTTACAAGCAGAGTTCATCACAGAGGTGTCAATCACTGTCATTTAACATTTTGCAATGGAAGATGTCTTTATTCAAGGACAGCTGGGCAAATCAGAGAAACAGATTTGCAGTTAGTAGTCTGTCCAGCCTACACTAAGCAAACAAGGACAGGGCAGACATACTGGCCTCTCACATAAAAATATAATGGACTCTGCTGACCTCGGTGCCCTCCATTCAGCTTCATTCTCAGTTGTATAAAAGCTTCACTACCCATTCTCAATTTCCTTTAATTACCTACATGATGCAGATAAGAAAATGAACCTCACTTACTTACAGTCAATGATCACAAACAGGAAATTAAGTAGGCAAGTTGTTTAAAATAAGAGGAGTGTTTTGGAGGTAAATAAAACATGTGCTGGGGAAGAATTAGGAAAACGCATTTTCAGTAGTACCAATTGGTCTGGAGTGACTTGGCTGATCCTTCTTCTTTCTGCTACTTTAAACTGCAAAGCAAAACTAAGTAAAAAATCTCCTTGGTAAATATTCTTTAAAATATCTTTGAAGGAGAAGCCAGTTAAATAAAAAGAGTGAAGCAAACATGCAGCCTTCTATAGGGCTTAAAAAGATTGTGACCTTAGGTTCAGAGAATAAATGACCACAGTTTTCACAAGAGATCTAGCAGAGACATGCAGGATTAAGCAGCAGTTGTCTTTAGTCAGTCTTCACTTCTAATCTGCAGTTGAGATATAAAATAAATTAATGACATTCCAATTTTCCTTCCAAATCTTAAATTGTCTAATACTTACATTTCCTTTTACATTTAGATCACAGTTTAGGTGTAGTTTCATTTTGCCACTAGAGAAAATAGAAAATTTTGTGCTGTCAGTTTTCAAGGGGGTGAAAAACAGCTATATAACTGGGTTTAGGAATTGTCCAAAAAGGTTCTGTGTGTTGCGATATTAATGAGTGGATACGGTACTTTGCAAGTCAATTAGGTAGTTCTATTAGGTGTTCTAAAATTGCCTTTTTTCTTTACCTCACTCTGCATTGGTTACTGTTGTGAATATTTCATTAATACGGATTTGCAGGAAGTCCGACTGGAGATAGAAGACTAAAATGCATAATATCAAATCTGTAGTTTAAGAGGAATATAAAACCCTGAACACTTTAATTTAATGGTCTCTGCTAAGCCTATAGTTCAGAAGACATTGCCCTTTGGGCTACCCAAATGACTTTTTATTTTATGACAAAAGAAATACACTCTCTTAAATTACAGATGGAAAAGATATCACATATTATAAAACTCTTACTTTACTTGCAAGTTTTATACTTTAGAAAGATCATTCTCATCCCAAACAAGAATATGTATGCATACATGCACAAGAGGAAGAAAAAAATGACCAACTAAGTCACAGAATGACTCTTCAGCTTAAAGTATAGTTCTTTGGATGCTTCTGTTGAATCTTCTTTCTTTTGGAGGCAGTGGAATTCCCTAGCAGGAGCATGAACATCTTTGCTCTGGCTACTAGAACAGTCATACTTGAGTTTCTCTCAGCCCCAAGGATGTTGCTACTCATAACTACATTTAAATTACCTGTTGGTGTGCAGCTCCTTTTTGCAATAGTGAGGAAGTTCTTCGCTTTTATTTTGGCATGAATGACATTAGTCCCACTCTGGAGCACGGAGGATAGTTTTCAGCACCTACTTACAGTCTTGCTCTTTGCTTTGATCGCTGATCATCTGTTGCTTAGACACTGCTCAAAATATTGAAAATATGCTTTAAACCTTACCGGAGCTATTTTAAACCCACTGTGTTTTGAGTACCATGAGACAAGTAGAAACCCTGAAAACTGAAAATGTGAATTACTGACTTCTTTATAGCTAACCTTACAATGTCTTTGTGAGCCAACGGGGGCAGGATATCTGTAGAAGGTCATCTCAAATACTGAGTCCATTTATTTCACTGCTTTTATTTTCTTCTTCTCTAATGTTAAAATCAGCTATATAAAAAAACCCATAAAACCTATAATTGTGTGAATATTTGTGAATATTTTACTAGCTACTGTTTTCCCACACACATGACTTTGATAAATAAGTACGCTTTCCAAACATTAAAATGCTGCTATTTTAACAATTAAATCTAACTGTAGTAAATTAAATGCATATACTTCTAATGTCTCAATAAGATATAATAATTATTCTGAAGTTAATGACAATGGTTAATTTTTTTTTTTTNTGCTGAGGAGTACACAGATCTGCCTGTGAGACACAATGAAGATCAGATGAACAGTGAACTGGCAAAACATCTTCCAATTGAAGTCAATCCCCACTCGTTTGACAGTTCACACACGAAAACACACCTCCTGCTGCAAGCCCACTTCAGTCATGCCATGCTGCCTTGTCCAGATTATGCAACTGATACAAAGACAGTGCTGGACCAAGCAATTAGAATATGTCAGGTATAGTAAGGCTTTTCAATATTTAACTCTTGTTTTACTATTTATTGTTAGTGTGTTGTAATATTTTGAATATAGAAAAATCTGAAGATTTCTTGCAATCTTGTAGAGAACTGGTACCACATGGTATGATAGCACTTTGTTTAGGGAGGAACTAGATGCCCATAAAGGTGCCCACTTTACAGAACTGGAGGTAAATAAACTTACGGTAGAAGGCTGTGGTACTCTGGTTGGAGGCGTCTGTTGCCATCGGGCTTGCGTCTTCTTTCATATGCAACAGCTTTCTGTGTCTGTATCGTGGAATGTTGTACGTAAGTCATTCCTGCATGGGTGCACTCCCTGCAGATTGTTATGCTGACCCCAAAGAACCTGTCTCCCATGGGTACTTTTATTTTTACAGCACCCAAAAGTGCTGTAGTCACTGCCAAGCATAAATAAAACATGTTTTGAAATGTGATTTGGGACCAGATACAGGGTTTTTCTCTAGCTTGTGAAAAGGTATGTCTTCTATTTCCCAATTATCACGGAGTCAGAAAGCATGCTTTTAAAGCCTGATTTTAAACTCAGTCTGGAGGCTTGTGACTTTTACAGTTGCACTGCGGTCACAACCCACAGAAACTAAACTGACCATGGAGAGCACTGGTAGCAAGCGATCACATGCACAGCTGCATGCCTCAAAAGAATTTTAAAGCAGCAATTTGAGTTTGGAATAGAGTGCTGCCATATCTGAAAAGCACAATTACGGTTACAGCAGGAAGGATGAGCTCTAGTTGTCGCAGAGAACAGTCTCCCCTCTGATTCTGCCAGAAAGGAATAATATTCTCTTTAGAAGAAGAAGGACTCATTCACAAGTTCTTGAAGATCAGGTAGCCTTCAGCAAACTATTCTTTTTATCTTTCTCAGTTCCATATCTATAGAATAGAGACAGTAATTCTTTCTTCCTACAGTTTTTGTTTGCTCAAATTTTAATACCCTCAGTGATCTGTCATTTATCAGAATGACACTTTCATCTTGTTTGAAGCTTGTTGGCGGTATGGTAAATGCAAACATCATCCTGTCAACTCTACCGGTTTGTAAAACCACTCTATGAGAAATTATTAATCAATGCTCTAGACAGACAAAATACCGTGGGCAATTCAGTCTCCAGTGATTTGGATGGCTCTCAACCTTACAATAGCAAAAGCTGCAAGCTTGTAATACTACTATTGAGCAAAGCAAAACTAAAGTTAAAAAAAGGAAAGTAAGAAGCAAATAACACCACAGATGTTATTGCTACACAGTCTTAAACTTGGCAACCAGCAGTGCTTGAATGCAGGTCTGCTCCAGATATTTCAAATCAATAAAATCATGGTGCTGATGAAAGCTTCAATGTATGAACAGTTATTATTCATAACACTCAGTTGTTAACAGAGAACAACATCACTTGCTCAGGTGAAAAAATTAACCTTTGTTTCAAAGAAATCACATACTTAAAGTTCATTTACACATTTGTGGAATTAGCATTTAGGGGGTTAATTACATATTTGGAAAAAAATGTAAATTAAAGGTTCTTTTCAATAATTATTTTGCTCAATATTTACCCTGATATGCTAACAAATGTATTTTTAATCCTGTTACTGCATAACAGGTATTTCAGAAACAATAATCACTCGGAATTAAAAACCCAAAAATGTTCAACAGTTCCTTTAAACTGAAGTAGAATTCAGAAAAATGCCATTCCATACTGTGCCTTGGCACTCTGGCCTTCAGTTAACTACTACATAGTGTTACATATACAGTCACTCAACAAAAAAAAAAAAAAAAAAGCCTCTTTTTTTAAAAAAAAAGAAAAGAAAAAACGTACAAGCACTTTTGTATTTTGAAGTTGGCGCATGGTTTACATCTCTTGGGAGAATATTTGTTCCATCTTATTAGTCACGCTTTCCAAACAGAGGTTAAAGTTCCCAGAATCCAAGCAATAGACAGGGTTACACTTTCAATGCTGGTTGTTACCTTTTTCCTTAGCACTGACCTGCTGATGAACTCTGGGTCAACAGAGGTGGAAAAAAAGATGTTAGTTGTGAGAAAAGGAACTGAACCATAGAAGGATCCATTGATAAAAATATTCAGTGGGTGATGTTCTGTGGGTGTGTGAACACACACTCGCGTACCACCAAACGTAAAATTCAGCAGAGAGAGAGGAATTGGGTTTTGAGTTATGCTGAACTTTTGTTTATTTACTTACAAAGTACTTTAGCTGTTAAGGTTGTATAGCTAACCTTCAAATTGTGACCTGAACATAAACTGTTATTTTTACTGGCGGGTATATTGGCGCTGCTTTTCTGTTACAAGAAAGCGAGACCTTTCAAAGAGTTTTTACAAGTGGTTGTATCTCGGTATATACAGCAGGCCTCCATCCCAGGTCCCCTGCAGAGCAGATTTGCCATCTCTAGCCACGATACGTAAGGAAGCCTCTCCATCACAGACTACTGAACCTCTCCACTCTTCTGTGCTGTCTTTCACCTGAATCAACCTTCTCTCCCGTGCTTCCTGTGGCATCCCGCCCACTGCCGCCTCCAACCCATTCTTCCAACGTCCTCTGAGCCTCTTCCTTCCTTCCCTCAGTGGCTTTAGGCTGAGTAGAGTTAACGGTCAGTCAGAAAACTCTGTTAACAGCATCAGATAGATAAATGTAGCTGGTGGATTTCACATAAGATTCCACTCTTAAATTAGTTTTCCTGAGATGTCTCAGAAGTTTTATTTTTATGTTAGAATTCTGTTGATCAATACTCATGATGAAAGATAGAAGTCATAAGCTGTGATGTCATGGCTAAAAGCTAAAAGAACATATTGCCACATTTGGTACAGCATTAATAGGATTTGAGGAGTCATGGTGCTGGCTCAATAGAGGAATGTCATTCTTACCATAGAAAATGGAAGAAATATATTCTGTTACAGTTTTCCTATAGTAAGCATTTGTTAGCTATAGATGGAGTTCATTATAGCAAGATAAAATTTAGCCTCTATTTACTCAGGATGAACGACAGAATTCTTTCCCTTTTACTGCAGAAATATGGGGAATAGCAAAACCTTCTGGCAGGGGAATGCCTGTCTGCTCCCACACTCATCTCCGTAATGAACGGGCACTGAGGCATTGGCCAGACTGAAGTCCCTGCTCTGCATTGAAAAGCTCAAGTCAAAACCTACGAAGTTTGTTATTAGTGACACTTGTAGATAAAGCACAGAAGGTTCCCATGGCTCAAAAAATCTGCCGTGACTTCCTGTGTGATCTTGGGCAAGTCATTTAATTTTTATTTGCCTCTGTTACCTTTCATAAAATTACAGGAGACTGCATTTTCTCTTCAAGGCTAGCACTCTGTGTTATTTTTACTGGGAAAAGATAGAGGTGTCAGTAAGATGGTGCTGAGCACTCCAGTAGGTGCTCAAAATCAAACTCTTCTCCACTTCTTGCGGAAGAACACCAAAGAATAAAAATTCTAATGAAATTATTTGTCTAATATTTTTTGTAGAATATAATTATTATTGTAAAGACAATACCCCATCTTCTTTCCTATCTCTGATTTAAGAATATGTGAAACAGACTAAATCTCATCTCTTTTTTACTTCTTTTGCCAAGCCTTATATTTTGTGACTGTGTATTCAGCGATCAGTTCTTACTCTGCTGTTCTAAGACTCTCGCCTATATTTGCATTAATTGAAATGGATAATTGAGGCAGTAATACCGTCAGTCGCGGATTCAGCAGGGCAGTCTCTTCTAGGAAAGAGGCTGCTGGCTTTGCATTGGGATTGGCCACAAGCCTCCACTTGTAGTATAATCGTTGATAAAATATTTTAACATTGCCAGGAGTAGAACTGCCATGAAGCTCAGCCTTAACCTTTGAGAAGTGTTTACCTATGGATGTGTTAAACATAGCTCAGTAGGGTACCTGTGCACTGAGAGAAGGAGGACATGAAGTCAGATTCCAGATTGCAGAATAAAAAGTAGTTTGCACAGGAAACGTGCACATCCCTGAAACGAGGACCTTGTAACGCTGTCACTGACGGCCTGCCTTTCCCCATCATGTTAGTCCTCTAGAGAATCTCATTTTGACAGGAAATTAAAACTCTTTGGGTTAAGCACTGCATTTCCTTAGCTGGACGATGATGTGCCTAACACCACTTTACCATTCTAAAATAGTTAAAGTTGTTTCTGGTCATTTAAAGTGCAGCTTTTTGCTACAGTTCTGCTTAGGGGAATCATCTTTGTAGTACACGTTCAGAGTCATCAAATATTGCACAAATACGTCGCCCAATTCAGCCGTCTTTTAAGAGCTAGCTTATGTACAAAATGCTTCCTCTACTAAACTGCAGACTGTTCTGGCTGATGGAGTGAGCTGCACCCACTGCTCCTCAGGCCAAATGTATTTTCCTGTTGTATCAGGGCAGCTGCACCCAGCAGAGGTGCTGGAGCTGCAGGTCCCGCTCTAGAAGAACGAGAATGTCCCTCAGCTCGGGACTTCCCATCCTCCCCGAACCTCCTCAGTTCATAACAGCCACTAAAACTATTGACCTGGGGAGCCATATCTACCTTGGATCGTTTGCTTTCCTGCCTCTGAGGAAATGGAGAAGTTTTTAAAGATTCTGCGTGTGTTTTGAGCTCATACGTTGTCTGTGGTTAGTGCAGGTGTGCCGATTACTTGCTGCAAGGTGGTGGG
This sequence comes from Aramus guarauna, assembly GCA_013400195.1. NCBI lineage: Eukaryota > Metazoa > Chordata > Aves > Gruiformes > Aramidae > Aramus > Aramus guarauna. The sequence continues at coordinate 289,134 of VXBL01009710.1, forward strand.
AGTTACAGGAATGGCTTATTTTACAGTTGTGTAACTAAGCTTTGCCCAGAAGGACCAAGGGAAAGAGATAATTGCTTTGTTCAGTGGGTGCATTGGCAGCTATAAATAAACGGGCAGCTTTACTGAAGGAAGGGAAGAGGATCAAACTAACTTGAGAATGCAGAGGATTATTCAGAAACAAGTGAAGAGCAGAGCCCCTATCTCTTTAGCTACTACAGGTATTCTTTGTGGATGCGGTAATATTCCGGTGACAGCACCGTGTTTGCAATTTTACTTAAATACTGGCTGCTTTCATGGCTGAATGGCTATTATTCCACCTTAGGACAGTAATGCTCATTTCTAGGTACTAAGCAGCAATGGATGGCTTTGTAGTGAAAGCACCAGGGCACGGGGAACGCTGAGGTGGAATTACTTGCTGCCTGCTTATGTTTTATAGGTAGGTACGTGTATGGGAGAAGGGAGGGTTACCTTCGTGGCAGCAGTGTTGGGGTTTTTGCTTGCTGTGGATAATTGGTGAAATGGTGTACGGAAGCATCTTGGTGACAGTTTAATGATGATTTGGTGCTGCTTATATATAATCCCTCCCCCACCCAGGACAAACCTTTTCCCAGTTGGGGCTGGAGGAAATGAGTAATGCTTAACCCATTTGTGTGATCAATTCACTTAAGCAGCTACTGTGAAATGTTAATCACAACTTTAATTTGTACTGCATTAGCATTTTGATTAACTTGTAGGCTTGCTAGCACACTTGAAGCACTTTTACTCATAGTTACAGCTCGGAAATGACTTTTTGATTAATTAAGTTTGTTAGACAGCAGCTGAGCTTCCTGAATGCTAACCTTATGGGGCTAAAAGTTCAGGAGAAAGTTACTGGGAATAACTGTTGCTGTTGAAAAGGATTCTTGTGAATGCACTAAAAAATTTTAATTATTGACAAAATATTACATTACTACTTTGAAACTGACTTTAAAGAGGGCAGATTTATTATGAGAAAGATGCTGTATATTTTTCATGGGTTGGGTAGATTTGTGTGAGATTTGGAACAAATACTCTCTTTAAGATATTGTTTATGTTAGAAAACTGGGATTTCTTGCCAAGAGATTTTTATCAAAAATATTTTATTGTATTTACAGTTCACTAGCATAGTAGAGAATATCAATTCATTAATTAATAATTTGAAAACAAATTGGATATTGGGACTCAACAAGTTCTGAACATGTTGGGTTATGCCCTACCAAGTTTATATTGCTGATATCACATTCCATAGCTGCTTTTATCTGTGTAATACTATAGGAAAAAAAAAAAAAAAAACACGGTCAGAACCCAAGGGTTGCACTCCAGTAAATGTAGACAGTAAGTGATTTGTCCTTTCCCTGGTTCTGATCGTACTAATAATGTTACTATGGAGGCTAAAGGATGAATACGGGGATAGGAATTTTACAAAGCAGCTAGGAAGGTCGTAATTAGCATATGTCAGCGAGACCTTTATGATGATGAGAGAATGAAGAATTAGCCTCTCGTAGGGGGTGGCAGAGCATATGGAAGAGGGAGCTGAATATGCTTGTAAAAAAAAAAGGGAAGGGAAGGGGGATGCAGAGGGCAGTATAAAAGGAGTGCCTCCTCAATAGGATTAATTACATCTTATTCACGATATCTCTGATAAAGTACTGAGTACCAGGGGTGGGGGGGTGGGGTCTGTAGGCTGAAACTATACAGCTGTATAAGTTTCATTTAATTGATCTGAAAGAACTCCTCTCCCTCCCCAAATTAGTACATTTCTAAAAAGCAATCTTGGACGAGATCTCTGAAGTGCAAAGGTTCTGTAGATACCTGTTTTACCAATATATAACACACAAAAGGTAGTGACCTTAAAACCTTCTGTAAGACTTCTTCAAATAAATTCCAACTTTTCAAGTCAGTTGTTGTTTCTGGGGTATTTAATTGAAGCATCGTAATCATGATTTATATAAAAACATGAAACTTACAGTACATGGCATGCTTTAACATCTGGAAAAATATTTTGCTTGTGTTAGTATGATCTCAAGTCACATGTGGATCATAATATACTATTACATATTGGAAGGCTTCCTACATTTGAAGCATGTGCAAAAAAGATTTATTATTATTCTGAATCCATAGTTTTCAGGAAAATCAGTTAAATGCATACACTTTTGCATATTATTATCTATAAATATTTGTCATATAAACTCTGTAGTCTTAAACAGCTGTAATTAGGCACCAATGTAATGATTTTAATAGATCTATGGATTTAAACTCATCTTTCTAACTGCGGTGTTGTCCTAGACAACAGAACTTACATTAGCATGCAGCAAAGACAAGAGTGGGGATATTCTGATTATTTTATATTGGAATACTATGCACAATAAATTCAGGTCCAAAAAGAGGTACAAAACCCAACCAGCCTTAACTCTGTTTTTTGATGTAACTGTGCAATAAAAGTTTAAAGTATTTTGCACAGTTTATTTCTTTTAAATTATTGTTTCCTTCCTCAAAGCATCACTGCAGAATAAGGCTTGTATTTGTTTGGCCAAGAATGTATTGGATTTACTTTACATAAACTTTCAAGTCTAAGGTGAATGTCGTTCTGCATAGAGGACTGCATACATTAGTGTAGCAACCTTCAATTTCCCGAATGAAGGAGCTCAAGAAAGTGTCATAGTCTGTGAAACACTGATACAAAAAATAAAATTGATATTTTAAGAGTGGAGAACTTTGAGCCATGTAACTCACTCTGATTACTCCTGAAGTTTCAGCCCCCATCCACCAAGTCATTGCCACCAATGGCATCACTATATATTCAGTTATATGCCAGGTGACTGGAAACAGAAGAAGAAATTATTCCAAGCAGTATGCAATCTCTGTTAATAAGATGCAAGCTATTTCATTTTAACACTTCAATAACTTATCTTAAAGGAAAAAGCTATTTAAGTCATTTGAGTAGATCAGAAATTCTGCTAGTGGTACGGTCTCTGTTCCCCTGCCACCTACCCAGTCGTACAAGAGTGATCCGGAATATCTGGCTTTCAAATGAAGGATGTGAAAGTAATACCAAAAGCAGTGTTAAAGCTCTGCAAAAAGTTTCTAAAATAAAAGAATTTACAATCAAGGTATTTCTGTTGCTAGACAAATCTCCCAAACAGGTGGAGGGGTGAGTGGGGTGGGGATGTTCCTTATGGAACAATTTAGTATCTGTTATTTTGAGCGTTTATCCAGAGTGCTTAAAAACACCAGAGAAAAGCAATGTTTTGCTATCACTTCTCTGCCATGCCACACACTCACCTCTTCCACATCCTGCCTCCATCTTTGCTTCCCAAGATAGAGCATTATATACCATAATTTAAATTCCAAGCATCGGTAGTATCTTTGGCTAAAAAGAGACAGACTGTTTGTAAAACCTCAGCTCTATGTGAGACCAGAGAGGTACAATTTGATGAGTTTAAATAGTTCAGCGCTTAAGGATAATCAACAACTGCTCCTGAAAATGAGATGATGGAAATCTGATAATAATGCTGAGGGTTTTGTATTAATGCAGTCCTGGAATAAAGAAAGAAATAGCAAGATTTTGATCCAAACATTTTGACATTCAATTCTGAATATCATCAAAATGAAAAATTTTGCCATATCTACATCGGTCCTTTATCAGGTTTTTTGTCCTACCCCTGCGATAGCTTCTAGCTTCTTGTTCCCATGTTGGTACAAGCCATGCTATTATGGATAATGACAGACAAAATGTTAAAGGATGTGTTACTAATTGCTATTATTACTTTGTGGTTGTCCAAGTATGACACTTGAAAGGCTTAAAGCTAACACCTGATTCTTTCATTAAAACCCATCTCAGCTAGGCCTCTGTTTTTATTCTCTTAAGTGCAGGAAGAGGCCCAAATAAGATGATGGTAAACATATTTTTCATTGTAACAAGCAATATTTCCCTTGACTCCATCTATTTACCCCCTCTTTTCTACTTGAGGTTAAAAAGTGGTGGGCTTAGGGCTTCTGGTTTTTTAACTTGTTGGTTTACTAAAAAATACTTGTGTTTTTTCTGTAAGTAAAAGTATCTTTATAGTTTTGTTGTTTCACTTCTGGCACTCACTGTCCTCTGAATTTTTTCTCTATGATGAAATTAGCCTGTGTTGGCATGAAATTCAGAGGCTAGAAAGGCAGACAACCAACTCATGCCATTTTTCAGTTTAGAAAAATATTCTTAATCTGTTCCAGTCTTATCAGCTAGAAGATATTTAGAAATTACTTACTCCTTTGCCAAATAAGAGTTAAAGAAGCCACGGATTTCTAGAAAATTATGCTGGTCTGTAGATAACAACAACAAAAAACCAAACAAGCAGCAACTGGAGAAACTAGAGAGGCTAAACGTTATTCATCAGATAACATAAATATTACATACTTATTGTTTTTTCTTTTATCTTCTATATTCTTTTCTTTACTTAGTTGCTACATTTTATATAGCTAATTTGGAGATAGGGGAATGACTTGATTTGTTACCTTGAGTATTTATAGGAATTTCAATATTCATTTAAGTATCAAGCATCTGTGTGTTTTACACTTAGGGGAAAATGAAACGTGTGCGGGTTTCCAAGGCAGCAGATGAAACAAGCCAACTTTACCATTGTTCTGACTTTTTCACAATGTCACTGTCTTGGATTTCACATCCAGATAGAGATGCTGTGAATAAATTCTATGGGTGAAGAAGCAGAAAATAAGGAGGAAAAGAGGATTTGCCATGTGGATTCATTATAACAATGTGGAACGCAGAGTCTCACACACACAGGCTTTCCTTACTCCCTACGGGATGTCTATCTGTAGGCCTCTATCAATTTCTAGGAGATTTTCTATGTGAAAGGATCCTCCAGTTAATTTCAGTGTATAGCTTGGTTTAGATTTATCTTTCTCTTACGTCTTCTCTCTTCCTTTCCCCTTTTCAAACCTCTGTTAAAAGGGGTGGGGGCAGGGGACTAGATTTTTAAAAAAGAAAACAATGAAAACACTGTTATGCATGTATCCTCAGAAGCATTTTTTGAAAATACCACTGCTTCATGATGACTAAAAATACAATTTACTGTATTCTTTTTGCTGCTCATGGAAAAGACAGAATATCTACAGGATTATTCTTCACGTGTATACAGCAGTCGCGTCATCGAGGAACATGATGTTTCAGGCTATGTCAGAATAGCAGAAAGGAAAGGACAAGAATCAGGTAGTGGAGAATAGGAGAGAGATACCATACTGTCTGAGTGACACGCTCAGAGACACAGACTGTACCGTATGTATGGGCTTCAGTATATTTTAAAATGTGGAAGCGGGTAAAAAGCGACTCGCCTTGTAAGTTTAAAAGATGGACTTCACTCTGATACATGCTGAGAACAACTCCCTCTTTATCTGACTAAAAATCAAGGGAACCAACACATAAATCTACAGTATCTGCTCCTTTCAAATGTGATTTCTAACATAATTTTATTTTCTATTGGGTAAAAATAATCATACCTGGAAATCACCTTTGGCAAGCCAAGGGAAAGACAGAGAAAGAAAACCATTAATGTTGTGCTGTGAGGGACTATTTCTAGGGTCACTAGGAATGTTATTAGGGTGTTGCAGAGTGCTATGGCCCTTCCTTCAAAAAAGACAAGTTAAATGTTAAATCTAGATCTTTATTAGCTGAAAGGCACTTTATCCACAATTCATGAGAAATTAATGAGATGACGTTTGTGTAATACAGGGTAACGCTTTAAATATTTTTCTAAGTGTCACTGATCTTATCGCCCCGATCTGGAATAAAACCTGTTGAAATTGCATTGTAAACTGCTAAAATAAACTGTGTGACTGGCCAGGACTGAAACTAACTTGTGTCTTTAAACTCAGTATTTCTCCAGAATCACTGTAATTTAATTGAAATAGCTCTGCGTGTGTAAACAACTCCTTTGTTTAAAGAAGATTTCACTGTTTAGTTTGCCTTAAGTAAATGCTGCCTTTTGTTTGTCTGTAAAACATTTGATTAAATGTAAAGACTTACATAGACAGCTTCTCCTCATTACACTAGTGGCTGGAAAATAAGTTAAAATGATGCAGGTATCTGCTGTCTAAGGAAGTATCGAACAATATCATTTGTCTTCAGAAGAAAAACCCATGGAAACATCTTAAGCCTAGTCTTAAAATCAAACTACAGCTCTCCTACTATCAAGAAGATGTTATTTAAAGAATGTGTTGAAACTGTTCGATATACCAGGCTCTTTTCTTGCTTTCTTAAAAAATATTTTCTAGTATTTTCATAAAACTCCAAATTTCCTACATGCCAAACTACTTTTCAATACATGACTTGCTACTGAATTAGAGTGTTGTAATATGAAGACGCACACTTTACTGTGATCATAATGGTATTAAACAACAAAATAAGCAAGATAACTAACATAGCATAGCATAATTTTCTTCACCAGCTGAAATGCTTCCATAAATTATAGTAATTGTTTTAATGTACTCCGGACAGGGTGAAAAGTGTCCTAGATATTCCAATAACTGCATTCACTATTAAAAAAAAAAAATGGTGAAACCAAAAGCTCATGTTTGGTCCTTTCTCCGTTGGAAGAAAAATTCTCTTTCAGACTAACCAAACAGAATTTAAGTCCAGTCAGGAAAAAAGCAAGCATAACAATTTTTTCATGTCAGTAGGGCCACTCACGATGCACAATCCCTAATGAATTTTGCAGATTTAGATCTTTATGCTAGTGACACTTTAGCTATACCTTTTACTTGTATTGTCAAAAGCAGAGTAAGTAGAAAAGGAGCAGAAACTCCCGAGACATGGAAGGCAGGGTGATCGTTAACACTTCAAAGTGTGCTGTGTGGCTGGATAAGGGTTTCTTGTTTACTTGAGGGTTTTATGTACTTTGGGAAAGCTTTTCAGATTCGGGATAGAGATGCCAAAGGAGAGACAGCCAAGCGTCCCTCATTTCAAGACAGTCAACTGTTTACAATGCAAAGGGTGAAATCCATGTTATTTCTGACTGCTCTTACACATCCTAGGGAAACTATTAGCTATTTTGTAATCTTTCTTCAAGATTTCTAGTTAGGTGTTCGTGTTCAACAAAGCCTCAAAAATACTCATTAAGGTAAATTTTAGTGTTTTAATCTGGTTCAATTCAAGAGATTTTTAAGTCCTTAGGTTAAAATAGGAATAATGACTGCTACTGGTAAGTGATGTATTAATTTTTGAACAAATATAAATATACTGTTGTTGTTCTTAAATAGTTCAAGTATTTTTGAATAATTATACAATTCTGGCAAAGCTCTCATGTCAAAATATCAACCAGTACTGCAGTTAATTGTAACTTCTTCCTTTACAGTAAACTCTGAGATTTATTCCTTTGATTCTGAGTTGGATTATGTAGAAGAGAGGTTATTTGTAAGGAAATACCCCACTTTCTGCACTCACCCCCAAAAACATGCTCTAAATTACCTTTTCAGGGGTAAGAGTTGATGATGATTTAATTGATGATGGATTTAATCCATCTTTTTTCAAGGTTAATTCAAAAGGTGCCTACTGCCGTCAGTAGAGGTTGAAGTAAATTCCTGTTAAAGACCTAGACATTCCTGTACATTAAACATTAAATAAACGCTCTTATTTGTATGAGCCATGTACACAATTCTACTTGCCTTCTCTTTTTTTTTTTATATTTTTTTATATGTATATGTCTCCTTTGATTAGGCAATGCTGGATGTAGCAGCACATCATGGCTGGCTGGTGACTGCTCTGAATATCACCAATCTGGTGCAGATGGTGGTTCAGGGAAGATGGATACACGACTCTTCCCTGCTTACCCTGCCCAATATAGAGCTACAACACCTTTACCTTTTCGGGTATGTAACTCTCCTACGCATTTGCAGGTTTGCGATTTCATTCCACCTTTGATTGCTGATTGTGTTTGAATGTCATTGTTGTGCCCGAGAATGTTCATTGATGCGCCAGAAGCAGAACTCATTCTTCCACAGTGATGCTTTCCCAAATGGAGATTCTGTTTCTGTTTTCAATATTCATTGATTAATTAACCCCCACAGATTATTTTGAGAACCACGATTCCAGACAAATTAACAAGAGATCACTGGAAGGGTTCCAAGTCCTAACAAATCTAACTCTGTATATTAATTATCTCTTTATTTTAATCCATTATAAAAATACATTAGTATCCATCTTAATATCATAGATAATGCTAAGCTCTACAGACACCTAGATGATGCAGTGATTAACGCTACCCAAAAATAAATGACCAGCATTTAATAACAGAAACCAATATCAAGTTTTACCACCGAAACAACTGAAAACAAATGTTTGTTTTCCTTCCCCGGGCATATGTTTTGCTGTCTGTAACAGGAAGTGGAGCCAAGGCAGAAGGAAGACTCTGCATGGAGGGTACCAAGGACCTATCGAGTGTCTGCCCGAACTCATGGCTGCCTGCGAAGGAAAAGAGAATGTTTTTGCTTCCATTCTGGACAGTGAATTGCAAACAGCACACATTTCACAGGTAATACTTTCCATCCGTGGTCGTTGTCAGTGTGATTGGAAAGGAAGAGTTCTTGGGAAAAGAAATACTCTCTTCCCTTCAGCAAGTATCATGAGATGTTCTGTATAAAGTGCAACACTTTCATTGCTCTAATTTCAAGGCACTGCTAGCTTTACAGAAGTTCTCTGCCTGTTTTCTTAATATTATTTTCACTTATTCCCTGCTAACCAGTAACAGAGTCTGGTTTATGGCTGATATTACCACATCTCTTTGCTCTAAAGATGCTTCTCTAGGTCATTCAATCTGCTGAGTGTTATCCACCTTTTCATAGCCAGCTATGCACTAGGAATACATGCATTGCAAATGTCATCGTAGCTGGTTTCTGAAGTGGTCTGTCAAACACCATTTTTTTCTAACAATACCCTCAGTAAAAGATCCAGCACTCATTTTCTATTTGAAACAGAAAAAGCAGATAAAATTTTCACACTTCACAGGGGAAAGAAAAAAATACTATCTCAAAATGTTGAGGCTGCTGGAGGCTTATTTTCACTTTGGTTTTCAAGCCATTTCCAGCAAAGGGCAGCTATATTCCATAGTATTTATCACCTGCTAGGCTTATTGATTTCAAGTAAATGTACGAAAGATGAAAACATCAAAAGCTATGCTTCAAATGTTTTTTATTTGAATATTTAAAAGGACAGCAATATGTCCTGTGTTTGACTGTTCAGCTTCAGTTAAACCTTTTACTGGTATGCAAACAAGAAGAAAAGTACTTAAATGTCTGTAACAGACATCTGCATTTGTAACTAAATTAACATCAAAATTTTGAATTAAGAAAATGTATTGACATCAAAACAAGGCTCCCTTTAACCACAGATTTCTAACATAATACACATTGATTTCAGTCCAACTTTTAGATGCGATAAAAAATTAGAACATAGTTATAATTAGTTCAGGGAGAACTCAGAAGTAAACTTACTTAATTTATTTGCATAAATTGCCATTCTGTTATCTTTAAAAGCAAATGCAAATTGGCTCTGTCTGATATGATGATGGTTATTTGGCTCAAAAGTGCTTCAATTTGCGTAGCAATCTGGTGTCGTCTCTGCAGTGAGGCGATCCCAGGTAACATACAAATCCTGAATTATTCCAGAAATTAGTATGTTTAAAGCATCAATTTAAGTGCTAATTGCAGTAGTAATGAGAAAAAGCAGTACTACTGTGAGATTTGCATCTACTGCCCCATCAGTATGCCTGGAACGGCTGCTGACTGGCAGAGGATTTGGCTGCTAATTAAATAATTGTATGCATGGCAGTGTTCTCGTCTGATTCAATAGATGAAGATTAATCCTCAGATAAATATGTTTGGCTGGTATTGAAATGTCTTAGCAGTTTCTTCAAAAATAGCTTGTGTGTATGTGGTGTGTACGTTCACACTGTGAATGACTCTGTGCCTCTATATGTCTATGTTTGTAAATACGGATGCATATAAGAGGGAAAAACATAATGCCTTAGCGTCGGATACGCAGAACGTTTCATTTCTGTGAGTTGGGAATGACCGTATTGGGTATAGCAAAGCCATGACTGGATTATGCAGGTCATCGCAAATGTGAAACATTTATACCAACATTTTATATTCTTTATGGCATTTTTTTTCAGGAAAAAGACCTGTTGTAATACCTTGTAGAGAATTAAAATTCATATTCAGACTGCCTGTTGAGTGCCTTCACATGTAAAGGCCTTCAATTGCACACTTAGACAGGGGCCAACCAAGAGAAAAATTCTTCAATAGCATATGCATCTTTATGATACATTTTCTATAAAGAAAGAATATAAGATTACAGAGTTTAAGCCTAGCATTCTGGCACCAGATCTGAACAAAGTCAAGTACAGTGGTAAGTACACCACTAAATTGCCAAAAACCTTCTTTTCTTCACAAACCTTTTACTTCTCACTCACAGTATATTGAACCTGTATCTTAAACCTGTTTCTAGCATGAAACTGGTAACAACACCTTAGGCTTTACATAAATTTGAGGCAGTCAGGAAAAGGAAGAAATTTCACATTTGGAAAGAAAACAATGTCTTTTAAGCAGACTGGTAATTAATTTTTAAATAGCAGCTCTTGAAGCTGATCATGGATTTGGAATATTAGGCTAAGTCCTGGGGAGACGGATTATTGGCAAAAATGCTAATGATGTTATCAAAGGTTCATGAAGAATTTCTCATGTGATTATGATTTGAATCCATGGGTTTGGTAGGTAAATATATATATAGTATATATGTACATGCACACATTGGGCATGTTGATATATTTAAACGGAGATAATATGGGCTTGTGTTATCTTATCCAGCAAAAAAACAGTAAAATTGTTAAGAGATACCAAAGTGACGTGTGAGCCTGAGTTTAATTTTCCAAAAGTTAGTTATAATCCTAAACCCCATTGAAAGTCAGCGGGGCTTTAAATGCTGACAGCCTAAATTCAAAAACTATTTAGACTGTAACTGATTTTTGGGCTAAGCTCCATGTTTGTTTCAATGATTCATTCTGAATCATAGTTTTTTAACAAATCTTTTTCAGTTGCTAAAAATCACTTAGGCATTAGGCACCTTTTAAAATACTAAGCTGATATTTCTATTATTGAAAGAGAAAAAAAGAAACCTCAAGATTGAAAAAAAAATATTATCCCTGCTGTAGTATTAGCTGCTTTTACTCTGGAAGTATCTGTGTTCCTATATTTTTTTTCATTTTCAGCTGCTACTGCTTGGCATTTTTCCTTAGTAAGAAAAGCATTTCTTCATTTTCTCCACCTTGCATGGATGATAAAAAGGCAGCCTGCTGCCCAGTACTGTGTCAGTGATCAAGCAGTGCTTACTTTGCCTTTAATTTTCAAATACACGAGGCATGGAGAATGACACATTACAACTACTTTCTTATCTAATTAGAAAGGTACTCAGAGTTACTTTGGTTTGTTTGCACTGTAAAAGCTACATGAGAACATGACAGCCTTTGACAAATAGAATATATTGGGGCTGTACAGTACGAACCAGACCAAATCACAGTCTTCAACAGAGCGACGGATAACGCCACAGAAGCAGTTAATGCATTGTGATCTCTGCTGAAATTAAACTTTGTTCTAACGTAATTGTAACAGGTCTTGTCCTCTGAGACAGTACACATACAAGTTTTCCAGGTACATGGTATCTCAAGTATAAGCAAAGGGGTGACCACAAGTTGGTACCTATTAGGGTGCCTCTGCTGAACGCAGCAGCAGAACACTGCATCAGTGCACACAGTCGCACACAGTGGGTCCGTGCGGTTCCTGCGGTAAGCTTCATCTTATAAAGCTTCACATTGAACATAAAATCATTTGCCAGTTAAGGTGTTACTACTCAGGTTGCCTCATCCAGTGTCATCTGCTGGAGGTGATTTTAGTAGTGCCTTGTGTGTTAAATGTAGCAAAATCCTGGCAACGACTAATGAATTAAGAATGTCTGTGGTGTTTTTTCTCCTTCTTCAAAGTGCTGCCTTTTTTTTTTCGTATTTTCCCTTTCAGAGTTGGGACAAAGAGGGATATCTCTTCCCTTAACGTTCTAGCTGTTTATCTTCTGTTATAATTTTCCTGTCCTTTCTTAACTAAGGCACCGTTAAGAACATCGGTGCAATTCATCGGTGTCCCCTGCTTCCATACTGCTGTTCCTGAGCGCTCACAGCTGGCCCTCCCTACCTTCCCCTTGAACGGACACAGCTGTTCATGCAGCACACAGAGGAGGGAAGAGAGAGAGATTAGTTTTTAGCCTAAATCAGTTTTCTCATTTAGTTCAGCCAGGCTCTGGTAATGTAGCCATTTTAATCCAACATAAGTCTGCACGGCAGCCGAAATGGGCAGTCCTGCCCTCCCCGTGCCATTTTCACCTCTCCTGACCTAGCTGACTGCACAGCTGCACAAACGCTGTGGCTGGTTGGGGCGAGGAGGTGGGAACGAGCATCTGGGGACGAGGGGAGGAGGCGTCGCATCAACCCTCTCGCTGACAGTCAAAATGGCCTGCAGCCAAGCGGCGACGTGAATGCTTGTGCCAGCAGGGGAGGAGGCTGGACCACTTCTTTCAGTGGCTCTGGAGGTTCATGCTTATTCAGAGTACTCGCAGGATTAGAGACTGTGCTTCCACAGTCAGCTTTAAGCTGCTCCAAGTTCACGCTGTCACCAGAATGATTAGCAGGCTGATCCATCTAGCTGCGCAATCACAGCGTGGCAGTGCCAACGAATGGGGGATGGAGAAGGGGACAGCTAGCTGTGCGGGGGGGACGTTGGGGAGAGGGATGGCATCACCTTTTCCTACGGCAGTGCGCTCTTAGGTCTCCTTGCCCTGGCTGCTGTATCCCTAATTATGTCTTAACATACACTGTTACTGTCAGTACAAATCATGGCAATGATGTCTCCAAAAAGCAAACTGAGTTTTTATTAGGGCTCTAGATCGTCTAGCACAGAAAAAGCAATCAGAGACACATCAAGCACAGTCTCAGTGAAAATGGATTTTGCTGAAACACAAGATGGTCAAATGCATGAAAAACAAAATATACTTTAGTCTTTTTCTAGTTAAAACACTTCTGTGCCAGTATTGCCCACATGACTATGGCTACCCTTTTCATTCCCACAAGTTCCCATTTTGGCATCTGCTGGTTCTTTAGCAAGATTAATCTTCTTTCCTTTTTCTCGTTCCCGCTCTCTAGCTTTTCATATGTTTGAAAACATGGGTGAAGTGCTGATTCCTATTTTGTTTTGGGGATGGAGGGGAAGGAGGGCAGGGCAGAGGGTGGTTCTTGGTTTTCTGTTTGTTTTTCTTCCAGTGCCAGTCTCATCTATCTTTTTCAGCCATAGTGAGGCCACGAATCACTGCCTCCATTCCGCACCCCATTTTTCCATTTCTTCCCAACAAATTGCATTGAATTTTCTTTTTACTAAGGGAAAGCCTGCGGTATGTCCCTCCATTTTTGTCACAGCTTCTCAGAGCTGCTTTTCCTTGTATGATGGAGACCAAAATGACAGACACATAGGGCCATGTTTTCAGGACACCTCTAAGTTTGAAGAGAGTGTCGTGTTCAGCTGCACAAATTGCATGCCTCTAACCACAGCTCCCTGTACTGAGAGAAAGCTGAGGGCCTGTTGCAGTTCATGAGAAACCACAGAGACTTAGGGTTCCTCAGGAGGCCCGTGACAAGGCAGGTTCGTGAAGATCGATGCAAGAAAACCTTAAAAAAAAAAAAAAAATAGGGATAACTTTGGATATGCAGTTGAACTTTTGGTTAATTATCTGAACTGATCCTCTGAACTCTCTGAGGTTTGCCCATTGCTAATTAGCACTGCAGTGACTTGTTCTTTATGGATTATGCTAAGGAAGTTTAATTTAAAACTTAATTATACTAGTTTTTAAGTGGCTTATACAGAAAAAATACTTTAATCAGGAGTGGTAAGGAATTTTTCCTCTGTTCAGACATCAGTAATCTTAGTGAGGCATGTGTAACGTGCTTGAGGAGTTTCACATTTGTTTTATTTGCTTAGAAGAAAGTAGAGTAATAAGAGGTTAATGAAAAATATTTTATGCTTATGATTGAGAGTCATATGATTATATATGCTATTCTAATACGTAATAAAGTATTATTCATATAGAAAAAATATGTAGACTGCACGTTGAATTGTTACCATGACAATGACTGTATAGATTGTCTTGTAATCCGCAGGGATCTGGTTTTTCCTACAGGCTTGGAATTTCTTGTGTCGTTTGCCAATTCTAAACGTCAGCCTGAGCATTAAGGGCTGTTGGGATGACCCGGTTCAGGCGCAGAACGAAGTGCCTGTTCCTTCTTTGACAACAGACTCGCAAGACGACAAAAGATGGATCAAATTACATGCTGATCAAGAGTACGTGCTCCAAATAAATCTGCAGAGAACCCAGATGGGGTATCAGGTAGATGAATTTATCATTTCCTTCCCGAGTGCACAAGTTTCCAATAATCCATTTACCTTATCAATAATGCTTTATACAGCATAACAGGATTTTTTTATGGTTTAAGTATTATGTAAATGGTAAACACTTGCAAAGCCTTTTTTGTGTTAGTAATGAAACAAATGGTTTTTCAGGTTGCAATTGGGTAGTAAATAGACCCTTAAGGTAAAATCCCAGACCAGTTCCAGTCATGAAAAAAATATCTCATTATTTTTTACAACCAGAACCAGGTTCGTTTGGGTACTATAAGCAGTGACAGTAGAGATGGTAACTCCACAGGCAGTATTTAAGTCCTGGCCAGCCCTAAACTCCTACCTCTCGTACTCCTGCATATCTTGCTTCCCCAAACCAGTTTATAAGCTTCCTTATTATATTCCCATGTGCCTCCAAACTCCATACCAGATCTATACCTACAAATACGCTTCTACTCGTAACACATCCTCAGGCCTTTACTGAGGATGTTTCCCTCATGTTTTACCCTGAAGCTTTTTTGAACAGCTCCTAGAACAACTTCTACATGCAATTCTTTTCCACACCGAGATTGGAGTCACACCCCTTTGCCCAGTTAAAGCACACCCCATTTTCTGTTGGGCTGGTCCCCTCGCTGGGCCTGTGGCAGCAGGGCTTCCCCTGCCAGGCCAGAAACACCCGCAGCCGCCGGGGTCTCCCACTGCTCTGCCCCGTTTGTCGGCTCTGGGAAGAGTTAAGACCACGACACCCCGTCAGGCACTGCTGACACTGTAGCTATCACTTACCTATAGCTGCATTTTTTGTCATTTGCACACCATGAGTGGCATACGGACCACCATGATTATAGTTTTGCTGATGAATTTCTCTAACATTTCAAACAACTAACAATGATCATTATGAGCAATTTTTTAAGACACCAAGAAGAGTTCAAGATATAAACCGAGAACAGGTTTAGATGTTAGTTCTAAGACTCTTAAGACAACTTCATTTTGATAAAAATAATAACGGCGATACATACGTTCTGTTGTAAATCCCAAAGTTAACTTACCTTTGTTAAAGAACTCTATTTGAAAAGTATTCCTTCCCAAAAGACTTCCTGTCCTCACTACAGCAGGTTGAGGTTCACCATAGCTTCAAGGGGAAACTGTCTCATTTGTAGGAAGGAAAAAGGGTCAAAGCTCCTTCATAGGTCATTGTTTGCTCTGCAGCTACCGACAGAGACCTTTCCTAACCAGAAGCCACTGAAGAGAAGGGAGTAGGAGCATTTCATGCAGTGATCCCTGTTTTACAAACCTCTCCCAGAATTTGATCCCTCTTTTGTAAAAAAACAGCTGGATCAAACTGTTTCTGAAGCTTCATTGCTATAGTGGTGCTTTTTCTTCTGTATAAATCTTCAGTAAAACCTTTCCATCTACAGAACAGAAAATGAATTCCAATTGAGAGCGCATCATTATATCTTCAGCTTTCAGCAGTAAAGTCACTGTCTGAAAGAATCACTGAAATAATCTTTCCTTTTGCTATATCAACCTCAAATAAAGACTTCAGCTGCATTTTTTGTCTTTATATTAATCTTGAACAACATTGTTTAGCTTTATTTAAAGACACAAAGTTTACAATTAACCCTTCTGCAGAGAATAGCATTGGGAATACATTAGATTAAATTACAAAAAGGGAACACTATTTCCATTCAAGTTTTAATAGCTTACACAGTAAGTGGAATAGTATCTTGTATTTGGGGCTTTTCTCTGTGGACTGAGATTTTATTATTTCTTAAAAACCCTTCATCTGGAGAGAAATAAAAATATTTTAGTTTGGCTAAATTATAGTCTTATGTAAAAATTCACAACAATGTGTTTTTGAGGTATTTTTTCATGCAAGGAAGAATGGCATTTTGGAAAGGTGATTTCCAGTTTTACTGAACTGTTTCTTTTCCCTAACAGGGAAAGCAAGACAGTAAAGCAGTGGCTCCTCGATTCCCCAAAGTTAAAGATGAAGGATGGTTTTTGATACTGGGAGAAGTCGATAAAAAAGAACTCATCGCCCTGAAGAGAACTGGATATGTCAGAAATCGAAATACTGTTTCCATTGCTTTTTATACACCAGAAACTCCTGGGAAGTATGTAAAATTTAAAAATCGAGTTCTCTTAATGATTATCTTTCCCAAGTAGTCAAGGCCTAATTTCCAAACTAATGATTTTTCTTTTTACTCTTTAGGTGTATCTACACCTTGTATCTCATGAGTGACAGCTACCTTGGCATGGACCAACAGTACGATATTTACCTGAACATTATACCAGCCAGTCCTTCAGCACAAGTCACTACAGAGGTATCTGACGCTATGAGTCACCTGGCTCTGAAGTAAGGTCATCTGAAAAGCCCGTTCAAAAAAACTGGCCTTGCAGCTAAGACATCAGGTCATTCTGGACATCCAAAAAATGCGTTTGCCTTAGTGGAACCAACTTCAAACCTCAAGACAACTAGGAAATTGCAAGTGACTACTGTATCGACTCTGTTACCAGAGTTAGCCACAGTGGCCTTACTCCTTTATGAAGATTTGTCTTTTCTTGTTTCATCTCCCTTCTTTCAGAAGTTATGTTAAGTGGATTTTGACACATCAAAATAAATTACTAAAAGATACTGTAATTAGCGCAAATTTAGGGCTATAGTCTTCATTTTGAAAAGTGTTCTGTAGCCTATGTATCAATGTAGTTTAAATAGTCAACTTTTTTAATTTATAGGGAAAAAATACAAAATTTGATCTAAGAATTGCTGAAAATATTGATGGATGTGTTATATTTCATGTTTAATAAAAATATGTCCATAAGAATGTTTTGCATTAGACTTTTCAGTGTAAAATATGAGATCTATAGTAACAAAATCCTCCTCTTACACATACCACATTTTGAAGGCAAAAATCTACAGAAAAAAATTTCACAAAGTTCATTATGTATGCAGTAAATCTGCTTATAAAGGCATGCTAAATACTATAAAATATTGCAATGTATATCAATCATAATTAAAGTTTGCCCTTTACATGTACATACATACACACACACCAAACATATGTATAGATGACATATTTACAATTTCTTTAGTCTTTTTCCCTGAATTTTGAAGGACTACGACATATGAAATCACGTGTCCCATTCTAGGGTTCAGTGCTACAGTGGGCAACTACATTCTGTACCTAAGGGAGAGCAAGGCTCCAAAAACGTGGCTTACAGCAGCTGGCCTGATGAGCAAGAAGGACTTCTGCCAGACAACAGGTAGTGTCTAAGAGATGCCCAGCTCAGCGATAGTACCACGGAGGCACCTCCACCTGCGAGACATAAATGTGAAGGGAGAAGGTAGCAGCATCTATCATCTGCATAAGACAGCGATTAGACTGTAGAGCTGCACATCCTGAGGTCAGTGCTCTTCTCAGCCTTAAGGGGGTTCAAGCTGCTGAGTGAGTACTTGGAGGCAACGTACTGCAACAGTATCATGCATCTTCACTCAGCTAGACCAGACCTTAAACTGAACGTTAGTATTTGAACTTGTTCAGCTTTGCATTTAGCTAATAAGCACTGCCTCTCTGAGGGATCATTTTGCTAACATTTCCATTGTGTTCCACCAGACGAAAGAATACAGCAGAGTTGTTGCCTTGGAAGCTTCCCAAAAATGACAGTGGTGGTGCTGCACCCATGGAGAATCACAGAATGGCTGAGGTTGGAAGGGACCTCTGGAGGTCATCTGGCCTAACCCTCCTCCTCAAGCAGGGCCACCTAGAGCCTGTTGCCCAGGACCATCTCCAGATGGCTTTTGAGTATCTCCAAGGATGGAGACTCCACAATCTCCCTGGGCAACCTGTGCCAGTGCTTGGTCACCCTCACAAGTCACAAAGTGTTTCCTGATGTTCAGAGGGAACCTCCTGTGTTTCCGTTTGTGCCCATGGCCTCTGTTCCTGTCACTGGGCACCGCTGAGAAGTGCCCCGCTCTGTCCTCTTGACCCCTTCCCTTCAGGTATTTCTATACATTGATAAGATCCCCCTGAGCCTTTTCTTCTCCAGGCTGAACAGTCCCAGCTCTCTCAGCCTTTTCTTACAGGAGAGAAGCTCCAGTCCCCTAATGGTCTTCATGGCCCTTCGCTGGACTCTCTCCAGTATGTCCAGGTCTCTTTTGTACTGGGGAGCCCCAAACCGGGCACAGTACTCCAGGTCTGGCCTCACCAGTGCTGATCACCTCCCTCGACCTGCTGGCAACACAACATTGCAGCAAAGAGAAGACTGGCTGATTTCAGAAGGTAAATAGTTAGACATTAATTTAATTCATATATATCTGGCACCTCTAAATTGTGAGAGAAGTTTCTAAAGTAATCAATTCTGTAGTTGAGTGCTTTCAGAGATCTTCACATCACCTAACAATGTTAAAAAAAAAAAACTATATTTTATTCTTATAGGTTGCCTTTTGCCTCAGAAAATGGGCAAATAAAATAAGAAGTTGTTACTGTATTTACAGCCCACTAGATAATCCAACTGCTGCCTTTGCCATTTAGACTGTATCAATATAATATGGTGTTGTGTCACACAGCAAACATTTTTTGCAAATTGGTAGGCAAAACTTTGGTTATACACACATTTACTTAGACCTACGCCCATTTTTAAGAGAATTGTTTTCTCTAATATGCAAGGAAATTTTCAGAGAATTTAAGTCCTTTCTTTGAGAAAATTCTTGGCTGAAGCAATATATTGTCCCTCAACAATTCTAATTTATTAGGAAAAAGAGCTATGCCACAGTCAAACAACATACCAACACAGTGACGCCAGCTCTTGTTGCTTTGTAAATGCACATCGCAAAACAGTCTAACTGCAGAGTAGCAGACAATAGCTTCAGTATTCAGTGTTAATCAATTAAAGAGTTTCTGTAATGTCATTTGTACCATTTGTGCTTTGGTTTGGAAATATTGTATTTAATTTCCTAGCATGTTAATTGTTTTTAGAAATAGTTTGGTGAAATTTCTAAATAACATATTTGAAACTTTTTTTTTTTTTTTACACAAGTATTGGATTCATGAAGACAAAGTCTGAAGTAATATGGAATTAATTTAAGCAAATTGATTAGAATCAGTATTTATCTGAAAAATCTGAGAGAAGGGATTCTGATGCATTTGAAACAGCTGCTTAGAAGGAACAATCAATATGTTCAATCCAGTGATATCTAATGGTGGAAAGTGAGAATAGCTGTCTAATGAAAGTATGAAAATCAAACACAGAATATTTTTTTTAAAAGAGATAAATACTTTGGTGATGTCATTATCACCATTATGGATAAACAAGCACATTAACAGCACATACAGAAATTTTTAATAGTAAGTTTCTCATTCCAGTTTGCAAGCAGGGGTTTTTTTTTGGGGGGGAGAGAGGTATTTTTTCTCCCTTCTGGGACCAGCTGCAGTTAGTGCCTGCCTCCTCAGGTATACTTCTTCCATGCACATCCAGCAAACCCACGCACATCTTGTGTATCAAGATATATTTAAGTCTGCCTTTGTGACCTCACCCTTTCCACCTTACCCTGTCCTAATGTGATAACGCCATCCCAGCCGTGCTCAGCAGGAGCTAGAGAAGGTTTGGGTACGTGCAACCATCCCCTGTCTCTTCTGAAGGAGCTCTTACAATACGATCTGTTACTAGAACTTTACCTAAGGTCTGTCTTAGTCCAGATCCTGAATGTATCACAGTGGCACCACAAAGCCATCTGCACTACTGCAGGTCTTTCTCTTCTGCTGGAAATTAAGTCTTTGGAGGCCCTAATTTCACCCAGATGAATTCAGGGGGTTATGCTGCTGACCCAAAATTCCTCATCATTAGTTTTCTTCTAGAGACCATCTCTAGATGGTCATCCTGAAGGAAACTTTAGGAAGTCTCTCATCAACCTCCATCCTGGAGCAGAGTATAGGACTTGAACATTCACTAAATAGGCTGTATTTAAAGAAAGGTAAGCTTTGTAATTCCAACTTTCTAGTTCTAGGGGGGTACTTACAAAGAGAAGACAGTATCCTGTGTGTATCTGCTCTTGCATATCACAGCCCAAATCCAAATTCCTGTGTTCCTCCCTCACTCAAGACAAAGAGGCTATGATATTTTTAAGACAGTTTGATTAACTGGTCTAACACCCATCACTTCTCTACGAAAGAGGCTTATTTACTGCAGCCAGTTCTTAAATCATCACTCTCTTGTCTTGCCTCCACCCTCCCATTTAAGGTAGACTTCCCCTTACCTCCTTCCACTACCTGTAAACCCTACAATCACACCTGTTCAGAGAGAGGTAGTCATAGCAGTGGCAGTAAATTATCACAGAAGGAATTTTTTAAACCCATGTCTCTAAGATATGGTATGGACACTATTCTGGCCTATGTAGTAAGTACTGAAGCAGGACAAAGTAAGGTTTGCAGGACAAGCAAACCATATTTATTTTTACCACATCCTAATGGTCTCCATAAAAAAGTCTGAACTAATGCTAAGAGCAGGGGAAAAAAAAAATGTATAATTCTGATACCAGAAAGCCAAGCCACAGGTGTAAAAAGAAGCCACCCATCCGTCCAAGTGTGCTTTACACCTCATATGAAATAGTAAATTTGTGTAAATTATTTTTATATTGATTTTGTGTGTTTGTTTTAGGTATCTTTTAAATTGCACACCTTGCACACCTTGACTTAGTTGCTTACGCGCAGATATCCAGTGTCATTTAATAAGCAATGTCTCACCTGGTCTCTACATTCAGCTCCAGAAGAACATGTGCCATCTGCAGAGGTGAAACACCATTCTGTTGTATCTGGCACTCTCGGTGGATGCCTCAGGTAACCTGAGGCCTCTGAAATAGCACTAGGTATCTACATTTAGGTAACCAAATTGAGCCCTCATTATTTAGTCATAGATAAGCAATTCAGTTGCTTAACTGCGTCTAACACACTTTAAAATGACCGAGGATATTTCAGTTGCCATGCCAGAAGACTGCACGTCTTCCACAGGTCCTGTGTCACTTCTGCTGTCCCTGTGCAGATATGTCAATATCACAGGGTGGACACCTACATACTCAAGCTTAATTAGCTAATCAAGCCCATGCTATTTTCTCAGTCAGAAGAACCATAAAATCAAAATTCTCTCTTCCATAGTACAATGCAAGCTAATTTATGAGAAGAGACAGTTCTCTGCTTCATGAGAAGAAATATTTTCTGAAAAAAAGATCTGGATCCCATAGGGTGCCCAGACAGACATATGGACTACAAAAAGGTGAGTGAGGCTGCTGCTGACAATGGTCACTCCACTTCTACTTAGGCTCTGTGCCTATTCTATCAGCTATGTTTGATTCCCACCTGTGGTTTTAAAAACAGATCTTCTTAAGTGATGTCTTTTCAGAGCACGCTGCACTTCAGCAGACCCTGCCAAGACTTACTTCCACAGAAATTTTTACGCGCATTTTTCTGAAGCAATTTGCAAAAGCTGGGGAATGAACTAAACAAGTTTGTTATTAATGCCACACACTGGTAGCAGTGGGAGGTTAAGCTGCTTGCATGAAGTGTGCAAAGGAAACTTCTATATTAAAGGAACTTCTCTGGAAAGCAATTGTACCGTTTGTACTAAGTCTCTGTATGAGTAATTCCTACAGAGGATTCAATCTAGAGAGAAAAAACAAGCTCTATAGAAAAGGATTCTCCACAGTGATTACACCATCCTGCAATTAAATATGCTTACAATATGTCTTGTACTCGGATCTTCTAATGAGCTCCATACTGCATCAACGTGATTTGAATCCAGCACTCTCCAAGCTTTTCTTCTGCATCTCTATTCCTAGAAAATCACAACCACCTTCTCTGCTCATATCTCTCCTCAGGACTAAAGAACATAAAAGCTTCACTAAGCCTAAGCATTGGGCTTCACTGTTGTTGTTTTTTCCTACAGCTTAGTCTTGTCCTACCAAGACTCTCAATAAAAACATGCATCCAAAATAACAGAAGGCTTGTATATCTCCTTGCGGAAGATCCGTACACAGCAGGATTGGTGACATCCCATTGCACAATGACGGAGGTCACCTAGGTGAGAGGACAAGATGGAGATCTCACTGAAAATATAAGTGACAGGGGATGGGTGGGAAGAGGTGTCTAAATCTAGATTTTAGAATAGAAATGAGAACATGGAGAGAAAAGGAAGGCAAAGACAGACATTGCCCAGAAGTACGGTTCATGTGCTAGAAAACCAGTGGAATAAAGAATTACAAGTATTCTGTGCTGAATATTATCATTCCCAACAATGAGATTCCCACTAATTGTAATGACAGCAGAGGTGAATTGGGCATTTTTGAAAAATCATGCTCTCGATAACGTGATGCATGTACAAATAGATATAGGGCTATGCTATTTATTAATTACTGGGAAGAACAGTAGAAAAGGGAGTCTAGAAATATCCCCATCTTTTTCTAACTACACTCTAAATCTCTACATAAATGTGATAAACAGCAGTCTTCACACACTAGCAAATTTGCACCTTGGAACAGAAATAACTCTGTTTCTACCATGTAGTGCTAATGTGGGAAAATTAGGCTTACATACTTTCTTCTAGCTAACAGGGTAAAATTGTTTCAGATGCCAATAACACATGGTGAATATTTGTCAGTAAATCCAACTAATTAGGGACTAATTACTCATTGTAGTAGCACACTAATATCAGGTTCTGATAAACTGTCATCTTTATAGCTGTGAAGATTCTGCAATTAAACCTTATTTTATTTTATCAAATGCTTGGAATGACTAAAGGGAGAGCTGAGGAAAAAACACTGAGAGGATTCTGCCATCTTCATAAAAAGGCCCTTTCATTCACTCATGCCAAAGCAAGATTTATCCCTAACGGTTTGGGGGGTTTTTGCTATTTTGCGCTATCTAAAATACAACATAACATAGTCCAACTCTGTACCAAGAGAAACTACACAACCACCTAACAGTTTACCCCAGTTACAGCATCTTGCTGTTTCTCTGGCATGGCTCTGCCCTGTCCCATCCCACTCCTGCCGACACAGTGACGGTCTCTCATGTTATGCTTGGACTAAGCTTTCTGGCATGGAACTTTTAGGGGAATTTCATTCTAGGATATGTAGCACATAGGAAGTCCTGATCCATGATTAGGTTCCTGCAAGCTGAGATCTACAAATAATGGCATAAGGACCTACTGTGCTAAACTCAAAATACAATGCAACATTATTCCAAGAATATATTAAGCAACTAAGACAGGTGCGAAATATGCAGCACAGTTAGCTGTATGATTAAGGTAAATGCCAGTTTAATTTCCGATTTTAATACTAAGTGACTTGATTCAAAGCGGGAATGAGCTAATCTGGGAAAAGAAGGATGTTGAGATTTCTCAGTTCTCCTTGGTAATGAAATGCTCAGAGCTGACCAAAATGAAATAGTTACAGGCCATATCCACCTGTGTGATACTCATCTAACCGAGTACCAGTTCTGCCTTTGTGCATCTCACATTTTTAGCTGACTCCTACATGCAAACATTGACCACATCTTTCAGCTTCACTCGTGCAGATATTAGGAAAATACATGCACTATGTCTGTCAAGAGAACAGGGCTTACATACAAAGGCACGTGCACCAGAAGGCAAATTCTTCCTGCATCTTCACAAAGACCCCTTAGCAAAAGGTTTAGAAATTGTAAAAACACATTAATAAAGGATTAACACTTTGCTTTCACCCAGTTATATATTGGAGTGCCATCTTCTGCAAGTGCTACCCAGTAACTCAGAAGAAATCACTGCTGAGTAAAGTTTCTGAAACTATTGCTAACAATTTTTGCTTTCTGTTGGTAAACTATACACATGGTCACCTACAAATAATTATCTTCCATATTTTTTTTCCCTTGTAGTTGAATTCCATATCTGTACCTTGTGGTTGGACAGCAACAGTAGAGGACTTTTGCCTTAGGACTGCTGATGGTCCTCAGGTTTTCACTTCACAGCATGTGACATATCCAAGGAGCTCTGCAATAGCTGTTTAATCCTGTTCAGTCTTATCAGTAGTCTGGCCATGAACTTAAAACGTGGAGAAAACAGAAAAAAACTTGCTCAAAAGGCAGATTTTTTTCTGGCAGCTATATATAATCATCTGATTACTGCATTTTCATCCTGTAAGCGTATGAGTTGATAAGAGCTGACTCAACAATACTTCTTCTTGGTCCTAGAACTGTTTGACATCTCAAGCTGGAAGCACAAGAAAAGAGGAAACACCACTATAACCCTTAAGACTTGACTTAGAAATTCAATCTGCAGAACACTTAATTTTCCAGTGAGTTTCACTGGAAAAATGGTTACCAACAGAGGGAGAGATGTTGGTGAAGTTGGAAAAAAATGCAAATTAAAGATCCTGGCTTGTACACCAAGGTAAGAGTTTAAGTTGAAACAAAGAATGTCTTAGGATAGGATTATCTATCCTTTGAGAGAATACAGCTCGGAGTAAAATCATCCACCTGTCCAGATGAAATTCTTTGATTTTACCTGTTCTAAGCATATCTAGAATTGATCAATCTAAGCTCTAAACTATCCAGATCATTATTCTAAATGAATATAGAAAATTTTTGGTTTTTTTAAAAAGTGGTATTTGGGTAAAAGACTGCTAAATCATTTTTTAAAAATGTAACTAAATTAGGAATGAAAGAAGTTGTAATGGTAAAAGGAATTTACTTAATCCATTAATTCACTTAAGCCCTACAGAGCCAAGAAATGCTACCAATCTCCTAGAACTATGTCCATTCATAAAGCAATGAGAGTTAAAGCAATGACATTCAAACTCCTTTAGGTACTTAAGAGTAGGAGAAATTACATTTGGGTTATGTGGGTTCAATGAAACATGATCATACTGTTGCAAGATAGAAGTCATGAGACAATTATTTTTATTTTGTTGATGTGTGGAAACTGGTTGTTTGGGGTTTGTTTGGGTGTTTTGCTGTTTAGCTTTTTGGAGACAGAAAAGCAGGTCATTGCGCATCTCCTTTGGCATAAATATGATCTGGAGCTCCCTGGAAAATTGTCACGGAACACCCAATGACAGCTCTTCCCTTTTGTTGCTGAAACCAAAACATCTGCATCAAAGTTACTCCATGCTCTGAGATGAGGAACACTCTGAAAAAGATTAACACCAGACATCTAGTTCATTTTCTGTCTGGTTTGCAGGAGGTGCTCAATCAGGTGCCAGCTCTCAGGTATTGCGCTGTGACTCCTGACAAAGCCAGCCAAGCTGCACTAGAGGATGTGAAAGTTTACATCCACTTCTCTGTCAGCCTCCCAGGTCGCGCTTCAGCTTCCATCACTGCCAAGAGAGTCTGCCCAGAGAGATGCTCTGATGCACTGCTTTGGGAACAGGAGCCTAAATTTCTATTCCAAACTTAAACACATCTCAACTAAACTGAACCTTGTCCAAAATTTTCCCAGGACCAGGGTCCTCAGGGAATCCTGACCTTAAAGGACAAAAACCTTTCAGAAACAGGGGGAGGGGTAATTTTTTCTTGTTAGAAATAACTGGTCCAGATGGATTGCTAGAATATTCTATTATTTGTAAATGTGAAATAAAAAAGTAAAAAATCTCACCAAAAAGATACTGTCAAGAATACCAAACACTTTGTTTCTTCATTTTAAAAATATGTATTACCTATGCATTTGTCTGAAAGTCTTGGGGAACAGCTGGATTAATTTAATCGAATCAGTGAAAATCTTTTGGGAAATATGGGTGCTGCTAAGGAAACAAACAGAACCTGGAAAGAAATTTCAACATTAAGTGACTGAAAAATATGCTAAAGTTTCTTTTCTGTTGATGTATTGCCCTTTGCTTCAGAGATGGGAGGATGAAATGCATTCAAAACATATATTATTAGCAGATCAAATTTACTTTCTCCTCTTACTTTCAAAGGATTTGGTGAACAGACAGCAGCATTAGTATTACCTAATCCTTCACTCAGACCTAGGACTCAAAGATTAACAGCTGCAGATTTTATAACATTTCTAATTCAGGAATAAATCATATTTTCTTGAATTGGATGGGTAGGTAATGTCCGAAAGTTATTTAATTCTTAGGAACCATTGACTTTACAGGAACAGACTAAGAACTCATGACCATGAAAAATTGCTAATCGGAAGAAATTAGATGAAAAAAATACCCCTAATGAGAAAAACAGGACAAGAATCCCACCTCCAAGGAGGGACAGAGCTTTGAGTGACACATACAGGGCTGCTGTGAGGCAACAGTCCTGTTTGGTTTGATTATACAATCTTGCCTGCTTTCATTACACCAAATTATTTTGGCATGATGGCACAGCTTCCACAAAAGCATACCTCTACCATTTACCTGGTGATTCAAGGAAAACATAGGCAGAAACTGGAAGAAAGAAATGAAGGAGGAAATTTTGTATGGGAGCAGATGGGATAGTGGAACGCAGCTAATTTTTAAGGAAGAAAGCACAAGCCCTATCTCTTGTTCTGAAAGATGGCAAGCCTCTGTTTTCAGGGGAAGGTTCCAAGTAACTCATCCTAAACGGACAAGCACCTCTCTGGTAGTCTTAGGCAAGGTACCAAATGTAAGCTACGTTTCTGTGTTCCACCTTTGTGCTAGGCTTCCCTCTTCATATACTGTTATCCAGTCTCATTTGAGATACCTAGTTTTCCATATTCACCAAATAGGGTAATTTCAGCACCTCGCATCTTTAATTCCACTCTGGGTGCATTTAGGGGTGTGGATATTTCTATTTAAAAATCCTTTCTTAGCTCTATCACTAAAGAAGTGCATACTCCTCATTTTATAAACTATAAATGCTCTTTCTTCCATTTTACAGACCTACGCTTGTAGCTCTCATGTTACATCATACCAACTTGACATTAAGAATAAGCAGCCCACATTAAAAACGAGTCCATATCCTTACATTTGGAAGTATAGCATGTGACATTAATAACATACAGTCAGTTATGTCAACATTTCTCCAGGAAGGAAGAATAAATAAATTCAAGGTAGAATATTACATATATACATCTATAATGATATATATACAAATATTATAGGAACATGAACATGTTACTTATTAACATGAATGTAACAAGCCATTTAAGTTAGCAGTTACTGTTGTCGCCACTATTGAAAGAAGGAAAAAACTCACCAAAACTAACATTCAGAGGAGAAATGTCACTTTGATCTTTTGGAAGAGCAAAGAGATTACTGATTGGAATCAGATCCCTGTCTCTGTGTTAGGTTTATGTGTAGCTGGAGAAGACAATCTCCTTTAAAATTAACTTCCACTGCTCCATGTCTTTATTCATACCCCTTTATTTTCCTGCAATTAAAAAAAAAAAAAACAAACACCACTTTGTCCACAGTCATTATTGCATTCTTTTATCTGCCACTTATCTTTTCATGTAAGAATCCCTGTCCAGCTCAGATCACCAATGCAACACTGTTCTGCCATCTCTTCTCCAAACCACAAAACTTCAGGCTATGAGAAATAGCAATGTAATAAGATATGGGAGTAAGGATAAATCAAGTAATTCCCTGTTTGAAATTTCTATTTCTTCCTTTCTCATAATTATGCTCACTCTTCCATTTCAGCCCGTACCTCGTCTCCATTTCAATTTCCCAACCTGTCTAGCATTGCTTCTATTTTATTTATACCCTTCTTTCTCTTTTCTGTGGTGTACCTTCTTTTCTCTTGTAGATAACAATAAACACAGACACCTAAGTAAGTTAAAAAATTATTTTCTTACTATGGCTGCTACCCAGAGCACCTTTCTCTGGGCTTTCTGTATTTTCCATTGCCTTTTCCACTTCTATGCCTTTATCTTCAAACTGTGTTCCAAAGTCTGATTGTGGCCTTGCCTTTTGTTTTGATTTGGGTTTTTTTGTTTGGTTTGGGTTTTTTTCCATCCCCTGTGTTATGTGATCTGTTATAACCCTTCTTATAGTAGTTTGTTTTTTATCCCAAGTGCTAGTCACAAACATCTTTGTGGCAGATCAGGCTCTCCACAAAGGAACTCCATGCCAGCATCTCATTGTGAGCTACAGTAAAAGATGAGCCAAACCAAGACTCATTTTCAAATTTTCTACCTATCTGTTTAGTGTATTTCCCAAGATAACTACATGTTTTGAGCAACAGGTAATAAACAAGGCCTATCTTGTCTGTACAGACAGGAAGAGGAAAAAAGCATTCCTTCCCTTGGGCAAAAAAAATAAAGGCATCTTCAACAAGTATCAGTATGTATTTTGCTATCAGTAACACCTAGCAGTAAGATCAGACTACCCCAGAGTCTTCCACCTTTCTCATCTGGCCACCCTTCACCTGCACCTTTGAACATCAACTGATGTTGCACTTGTCCCCAGCCAAACAATCACAAAACCAGGAGTTTTCTACATTACTTCATTCTTTCACTCATACTGAAGAGTGATGAGCAACACAAACCTAAATCAGCTTTCATTTGACCACAGGAGATACGTGGGTTTTTTCCAAGCCTAGACTATGCTCTTCTACCATCTGAGACCCTTAAGCAACCAGTTAAGCAACTTAAGGCTACAAAGTATCTACAGAAAATTTCATCTCCAGGGTTAATTTCAGCTAATGCTCTCAGTCATGAAGTACTACTGAAACTGTCATAGGCAAAGGTTGCTTACCCCATGACAGTTTAAGAACAGATTCCTTTCAATTTAAGTATAAAATAGCAAGTTCAAATATTCCACAGTCAAACAGCAACAGTTCTCAGGCCCCACACATGCACTAGATTGGATCATGGCACAGGAATATAAATCAACATGCTTCAAATCATAAAATCAAACTGGTTGACTGACCGCAGACAGGACATCCATAGCACTGGGTTATTCTCCAACTGCCCATGACGTGGTTCCTCTGGTGCATTCAGCACTCTGAGAACCAAGATACCGGTTTGATTCGCTTGGATCTTCTTGTGTTATGTTTCAAACTGCTGAATATGGCTTTCCCATGATGTTAAAAAAATATGTAGTTCCAATGTTCTGATCCCATAAAACTCTTCCCTTGACAGATCAATACATTTCTGAGCAAGTATCTTATTTCTGAAATAATTTAAAAAAAAAAAAAATTACATTCATTTGAAAACAGCTTGCCTAAGCACACATTTGAGGCAGACATTCATTTCACTTCATGCTAATTCTTGGATCTATATTTAAAAAAAAAAAAAAACAAAAAAACCCACCACCACCCACCATATGTTTTTTCACTTTAAAATGAGGGGGAAACCCTATAAGAAGGCCAGATCTGGGGTACAAGATAACACAGACAATTTCCAACATAAATGCTAGTTATTAGGTGTCATGTAGAGTCAGGAGTTGCCATGGAATCCATTTGCTTCTAAACCAGCTCCTCCTGCTGGAATAGTTTCTCATTATTATTTCTTTCAGTAGCACAAAAGGAGCTGGCTATAGAAGAAATGTTATTTTAGGGTAAAGTTTCTACTATGTCTGCAATCAGACATGAAATTAAAATCTAAATTTAAAGCTATATTTCTGTTCAAATGTAAAGCGACATTACTGTGGTCAGGAGGACAAAATCATTGTACACTTTTTATAGATTCAGTAAAGCAGAGAAAACAAATTATAGCTAAAGTCTTCCTTTCAGCTGTCTTCCCATGAGTGAAAATAAATGTCATATCTCATGTCTACTGTTTACATTTTTTGTTACATTATTCTCCCCCATTATGCTTAACTTTCAACATTTTCATAGGAGTTATTCTATGCAACAGCAGCCTCATTACCAGCCTAATTACAAACATCCTGGCACACAGAACGGTGTGTGCATGCTGGATACTGGGTTTATTAGGCCGATTAACTCACTTGTTGCGATGTCAGTTTCAATAGATGGATTTTAAAAGAAAAAACTCAATCATGCCTTCTAACTCTTGACACGCCGATTATTGGGTTTCAATTCTTTTGTATACAATGTACTACAGTGAGACTGGAGGACAATACTGGAAAGTAACCAGCAATATTAGAAAACTATGTCAGTGATTTGCAGCTTGGCATGTTAATACTTATTATTAATATTATTGTTTATTATAGACATTGACTAGCATTGCATCTGGAAGCCCTAAACAGAAATAGGATCCTATTGTGATCAACCCTGTATGGAGATAAACACAGCCCTTGCCCCCAAGAGCTTGCATTGTATGGTCCTAGCCTTGTAAACCGATCCGGGTAGATAGATTCTTGCGCCCCTGCGGATTCCCCCAGCCCTCCAAGGCTGTCAGAGCTTCCTGCCTAATCCTCCTATGTGGAGAAGTGGCAAGCAAGCTTTGGGCCCAGGGAGCCTCAGCCTTTCTAATCCATTCCTCTCCCGCCCTTTAGCAGCTGAACTATGCCCAAGCTTAGGTGAGTCCACCATCCTATCAAGCTTCTGACCGTTATTTACATCTCTCCAACTCAAAAGTTTAGCTGCTTCCAGAAATCAGAGGAAGCTCTATGCCACACAACACCCTTCCCTCTCCAGCCCTGTGTTTTCTAAGGTCCCATATCCGCAGGTAGACTCCTGCACTCATGGAGAGGTCTGTGGTACTTCTCAAGAAGCTCCCCAGAGCATGACAGCTTCTGGGACAGGCACTACCCTTGGCAAAGCAAAAAAGCAGAGACAAGCAGGCTAGAGACAGAGAATCCTTTACCCTGGAGGGAAAGTAGGAGGGTCACTGGAGCCCTACCATGAATAGAAGCAGCCTAGCGTCAGTGAAGAACAAGGGCTGGGCTGAGAGGACAGGGAGCCGCAAGCCAAGCGCGACAGCCAGGCTATTAAGGCAGGGGCCTCACTAGCCAGGGCCCACCCCACACTACCTGAGCAAGGACAGTAGAGCAGGGCTGGCAGAGGGATGGCCAGAACCCAGGTCATCAGGCAAGCTCACAGCAGCAAGGCAGGTCCAAGGTCAAGCTGGAAAGTCAGTCTGTGGGTCAAGGTCCAGATCAACAAGGTCCCCAGCCAGGTACCGGCATAGCTGCAGTGCCACTGGAGCCAGGACCCCCGACAGCCTGGCTCAGGCAGGCACCAAGGGCAGAGGGTGTGGTGGAGGTGCCAGGTGAGGCTGGCCAGGGCAATTAGGGCTTATTAGTGCACTCAGGGACCTGACACCCCCAGTCTTCTCCTCTCTCGCTGCTCTGACAAGTGGCTGGGTTCAGCCATCCACCAGGAGCATTTTGTGCTGAAGCCAAAATTAAAACCAGACCCCTAAGGTTTTGGCATGTTTCAGAAATGTGGCATTAACATTACCAAGCTATTGCCAGACCAAAGAAATGACAATTCCTTGTTCATTTACCAGCTAAATCTGACAGGAATTACACGGAGCAAGGAAGCCCTGGAGCTTCCTGCCTCCAGCTGCAAGCAGCGGACGGACACTCCTCAGGAGAGGCATTGTGGGGAAACTGTCCTTTTAATAGGCTCTAGCTTCAGCTGGTTACACCCAGCCGTCGCATTATGTAAACGAAGTCCCACCATCAGTGAATAATAGTCAGAATTCAGGGTTTAGACAAACCATGTCAACAGTGAGGCAAACCCTAAATAAAAAAAAAATATTAATCGCGGGCATACGTCAAGCCTTGGGGAACACCCCTACCCCTCAGCAATAGATTTAGCATAGTCTGAAACAGGCTAAAAACAGATTCAGGCTGACAAGTCTAGTGCTCTTTCCCTGTGCCCCCTTCCGATTGTAAGCAATTGATCCCACAGTGTTTTCCTCGGAGACATCATCTCCTGCACGTTGCTTTTGAACAA
Source organism: Aramus guarauna (assembly GCA_013400195.1). NCBI lineage: Eukaryota > Metazoa > Chordata > Aves > Gruiformes > Aramidae > Aramus > Aramus guarauna. The sequence goes on from VXBL01009710.1 coordinate 321,422, forward strand.
AACAGTTACAAACTCAGTTCATACTGCAGTTGCAATACGGCATCTATTCATGACGTGGGGAATGCGGAGGAGAGTCAGGACGGGCTTGCAGAGCGCTCAAATAATTCAGAAACGGTTAAGCAAAAGAGGGATTGCTCCCAGCTTAGCGCACAATGCTCATACACATAATTAGACTTGTAACCATAAGCAAGGTACGATGAGACTAAAACGATGAATGCTCCAATGAAAATCCACGCAGGGAACGCTTCCCGCCTTGCCTTACAGCAAAACTGCAAGCATCCCGGTGATTACGATACACACCAAGTGCAGCGGGCACCAGCGCAGGAGCCATCAGGCAGCCTCACACCCTGCGTCCCTCCTTTTTGGTCTGATCAAGTCTATTCTCCGAGGTGATGGGAGGCCGAAGGCAGAGGTTCAGTGCAGCGGAGGGGGGAGGTTCCTCTTGCTATTGATTTCATCTGAAACAGCATCTGTTATTTCGAAGCGAAGTGTGTCCTCAGGACAGGTTAAGCTGCTTTCCTACACCGAAACAAAGCAGTGATACAAGTCTGTTTGTGACCTCCTAATTACCAGGTTGATAGTAAGAGCAGACTGTGGAACGGATCCCACTATTTTAAGCATTATTCTTTGGGGTGCTGAAATTTAAACAGGCTTCTGCTGACAGATTTTCCCCCAACTAATGAAATAACTTCTTTGCTAATGAAAGCCAGGCCTTGGGAAAGGAGATTTCGGTGATCGCCAGGGGTTGGGAGAAGCCTGAAGCAGCCCCAGCTCCGCTGGCATACCTAGGGGCAGATCTCTCGCTCTGCCTGAGGCCTGGAGGAGACCAGCCCCGAGGAGGTTCCTCCCCTGGGGCCGGCCCGCTCCTGGGTGAAGCCCCGGCAAGGAAGCTCTCGTTTCTCCCAGTTTGGGACGGGGATATCAAAATCCCACCTAGCCAGCCGAAGCGCATCAAGTAACGTAAAAGGGACGTTGCGTCCCCACGGTCCCTCGCAAAGCTCAGACCCTTGTCGCCTGGGGTGAGGAGGGCAGGCCCATCCCCAGGCAGATCAGGGACTCACAGAACGGTTTGGGCCGGAAGGGCCCTTAGAGACCCCCCAGTCCGCCCCCCGCCACGGGCAGGGACACCCTCCGCCCGACCAGGCTGCCCAAAGCCCCGCGCACGCGAACGCACAAAATGGGGGCGGAGGCGGCGAGCACCGGCAGCCCACGCCGTGTCGGCCCCTCCCACCACCTCGTTACCCCCGCTCCGTGTCCNCTGGGCGAAGCCCCCGCAAGGAAGCTCTCGTTTCGCCCAGTTTGGGACGGGGATATCAAAATCCCACCTAGCCAGCCGAAGCGCATCAAGTAACGTAAAAGGGACGTTGCGTCCCCACGGTCCCTCGCAAAGCTCAGACCCTTGTCGCCTGGGGTGAGGAGGGCAGGCCCATCCCCAGGCAGATCAGGGACTCACAGAACGGTTTGGGCCGGAAGGGCCCTTAGAGACCACCCAGTCCGCCCCCCGCCACGGGCAGGGACACCCTCCGCCCGACCAGGCTGCCCAAAGCCCCGCGCACGCGAACGCACAAAATGGGGGCGGAGGCGGCGAGCACCGGCAGCCTACGCCGTGTCGGCCCCTCNCGCGTGGGGCGCTGCGGGTCCCGCGGCCGTTGGCGTCAGGCGGGGCGGGAGGCGGCCGCGGGCTGCGGCGCTCGCTGCGGGCCGCCGCCGAGTCACCAGAGAGCCCGGCGGAAGCACGGCAGCCGCGCAAAGCTCTCGGCCGCTGGGAAACCTCCCCCCGAACCGCTCCGGGGGCGGTCGGGGGCTCACCGGCAGCCCGGCTCTGCCCTCCCACGAAGGAGAGCC
>VXBL01009710.1:348679-370991 GCA_013400195.1 Aramus guarauna
TTTTTTTTTTTTTTTTTTTCGGCTTGCTTGTGGGATAAGGAGCTTTTTCTCCCAGTTGAGAGGATCTTGAGTGCCCTGATATTTTGGAAAGGAGCAAGTGCCAAGTGGAGTAAGTACAAAACTGGCCTGGAGGACCGGTTGCGGTACAGGCTGAGCAGGAAGAGCGAGAATCTCTTACCTTGTAACTTCCCAGCTCCCCTGGGATGTTGGGAACGATGATGAAATGGAAAGAATGACGAAGGGTTTATGCAGAAGGGACTCTCACCCGCCCAGTTAAGAACATAAAAAAGAAGTAATTTCCATCTTCCACAAATCCCAAGCTTTGAAAAAATGAATTGTAGGATTGAGATAAACGTTAGTAACAAGTATATATGTTGAACTAAACAGGTACGGTGGCAAGGGCATTTTAGCAACGAGAAGAAAGGTTATTTTGTGTGTAATAGCAGTGTGTCAAAAATTAATACAAACGACCTTTAAGGACTTCAGCTTTAAAGCACGCATTTGCTCTTCTTTGTATTCAGCTTGGCGTATGTAAGTACAGACACAGAATATGTGTTTCTTTTCTTATTTGTTCTGTACACACGGTTGCCATATCATTGATTATTAGCTGTGCATGTTTATCATATAAAGGGACTCAAGTAAGAGTCAATTAACAGAGAATGCAACTGCCGAAGTTAAGTTTATATTTAGATCGCAAACAACCTCCCTTTAAACAAATGGATAATGCAAAGTGCGAATTCTTTGACTTTTTGAGCACGAGCAAATATTATAATAATTTGTCCCCAGAGAAAGCTAAGGAAGCTTTCCTATATACATTTCGTTGTCCTTTAGCATTTAAAAGAATAGCAATAGGGGTAACATATACAGATAACGTGGATTAGGTGCCTAATTGTGAGTAATCTCTGCTCTGATGATATAGTACATATATGATATAGTTCCAGCTGACCTCTTCACATTGCATTATGTAACTGGCTGATTAGAAGAACAAATTGAATGCAATTTGTTTAAAAGATTATTTCACAAATAACTGCCATATTGATGAATGTTTTACTCAATGATGTGGTAAACGCAATTTAGATAAATTAACCGTTAATTGTATCTACACACTTAATCTTTAGATTGTTATTACTATTTATAGCTTTGTGTACTACCAGATTTAAAGTGATTGTATAACCAATGTGATAACATTCTGTGTGACTTTGAAAACATTCCTCCGTGGCATATTAAGCAAGCTATAGGAGAATTTGTGTTTCAGGTGACAGCTATAATGAATTACTTTCATAGCTTTTCAAAAACATCCTCTTTTTGGCCTGTCTCTGGGCCATCAGGTCTCACCTCCTTCTCTTCCTAGTCAATGGGAGAATCCACAAACTATATTTCCATTTCTACAGGCCCACCTTTCTTAAGTCTTTTCTCAAATCGACCTATTTGGGACTGTTAGAGAGTCCTCTTAGTCAAAGGTAGACACGTGTTCTCTTGTATCTCTCAAGTGTGTGGTGGAGTGTGTGCAGGATAGTGAGTACACTGGGAAAGTTATTACCTACAGAAGAAATCCTGCACACCCTTACCCATATCATTAGTGGAACTAGTTGTATGAGTCAGCTTAGAGCTTAGCCATTTAACCTTAATACTCGAGATAAGGTTTAGTGACTTTGACTGGATAATGTATTTTTCCTAAATAGTTGTAAATAGTAGAATCGAATTTGACCTGCTGCTTTCCCTTTATACTTCTCTGGATTAATGGGAATTTTGCTACTTGCATAATTGTGCACAGAACCGGGTCCCACTTAATATGTTGACTCTGTGATGTACTTTTCTTACAACTGGAAAGCCTACCATAATTCACATGATTTGATTAGCAACGTAAATATATAAAGGAATTGTTTTAATAAATCAAAATTCTTGGGAAGCATATACCTCAAAGAAAAAAAAGTATAAAAGGATTCCTCTTGAACTACTCAGTGCAGTATTCTGTTTGTTCACCATTAGCTTTTATTACAGACTTGTCTCCCTGGAACATTGTTTATATATTTCTTGCAAATAGGAGACAGGCTTTTCCAGGTGTCTACAATACGTTTCTGCAGTTCTTCTTTGTTCATGTAGGGGCTTTCTTAGCTACCATTTGTTTAATTCGCTCCAAATTTCTATGCTTGTATTTAAACCAGGTGACTGTAATGGCCAAGGCACTAAAACTGTGGGCCAGAGTCTACAGTCACTGCTCATATGAAGAAAGTTTTATTTATTAGACTAAGGATTACAGGACTGCAGCTCAGCTCCATAGGAAAAAAAATAATTAAAAAAAAAAAGAAAAAAGAGAGAAGCAGTTATTAGTTTAAATCAATGTATACTGATAGTCTCGCATGGCACAAAATTCAGGATTGCAAACAAGTGCCTGTATTCAAGAAAGAAAAGTGACTTCAAATGCTTTCCACTTCACTCTTTTCCCATTCAGTGTGCCGGCTGTTCCAGGCCTTTGGAAACTCCCTCCTCCCAAACACTGAGTTACAGATCTTGTAAAATGATTGTCTAGGGTTGAGACACATTCAGCAGAGGCAACGGCTGAGGCAATTACTATCTCCAGCTGTCTGCCTAACTCCACGGATGAAAGGTACAGGGCCTGCTGCAGAGACTTTTATTCCTAAAATGCCACAGTTTATGGTTTAAGGTAAACTGCCACGGATTCCACTTTCCATGGAAGCATTGGACTGTACGCTGTAGCACAGCTGTTCCTGCTAGAGAAGTTGTTCACACTTTATCCTTACTCTGCCCTTGAGCACTTGGAATGACATAAATGAGGCTTGTGAACATCACTACAGCAGCTGGGTGCTTCAGCCCCTTCGGGGATCAGCCCCAGCGGTCCTTCCACACGGCAGAGGGGGGAGATGGTAGGCCATGGAGTTCAGGGTTATGTTCACTGCTCTGTGATGTCTCAGAGAGCTGAAGGTGAGCGAGGCAGTTGGAAGAGCATCTGCCGGTTTTACCACGCGACATTTATGTCTCATCTATGGGTTGCGTCAGTGGCTGTGCAGAAGAGGCAGGCCAAGCAGATGAACCCCTCCACGCTATTATCCTCTCAGTACTCTGCACAAAACTGGCTGCTGCTCTCATAACAGCAACAGTGTGTTCCTTTAGCAGGTTTACAATTTTACTAGCTCCGCTTCTGTTTCCTTAATCTGTTGCATGTTTGCTCCTCTGTCTGTGCCGCATCTCAGGACTGCTGTGATTCCCATGTTGTTTCACTGTAATTATCATGAGATACAACAGGTGTGATAAGTTACTAAACTGCTTCTGAAGTAAGCTCTTCCATCTACATTATGGTGTTCTTGCTAGTTTTTCTTCATACACACACAAATGTGGCATTTAGACATGGCCTAAATTACGTGTTAACAAATAAATCTCCTTTGTCCGTTCAACAGTGGCAAGTATCTGTTTAAAATCTAATTCTCCTTCCCTCACCTCTCTTTTGTACTTTACAGCGTGGGCCAGGCTCCAGCACACATGTTCGTACTCTGTAGGTTACTTCAGAGGCAGCCCCTTTCACTTTGATGACACTATTTATGGAGGCAGGCATCGCTCTGTGTGAACAAGGGTATAGCATCTGACCCTTCTGAAGGCTTGGGCTGGCTGAAGTCTGGAGTCAATCACATGATCTTTAACACAGTTAGACAATTTATTCCTGTTGTTGTTTTTTGTTATCATCCACTTAGTGCAATTAAATCACAGAAGTCCTGATTTACTAAAGCACTCGAGCACATGGCAGACTCTGAAAGTGCTTAGGCATAACTTTCAGTACATGATTATATCCTAGTGAATTCAGTTTTGAAATTAAAAAAAAACCCCAACCCCTTAGGCACATGCTTAGAAATAAGAATATGCCTTGGCTTTGCCAAACAGAGATTGCTTGAAGGACGTGTTTGTTACTGTGTTGAATTGGGACCTAATAAAGAACAGCCGTAGTTTTTCAGCTACAAACCACTGTGTATAAATCTTGGGGGCAGCAATGTTGAAAATAACAGCTATTATCTGCTGAAGTTTCAGTGCAGCTATGGAAACTCAAATGCCTGGCTAACTCAAGTTTGGCTACATCCCTAGCATTGTGTGAATATTTTGACATAACCTAGAGTGAAGATCTTAAAATATATTCAACCTTCTTACATCTATGCTCTTTGTTTGGAAGCAAACATGCCCGGTCTGCTCTGAAGGCAGCCTGTTCCCAAGTAGCCTGTGGCTTTCGATCATCTCTGTACTATGTCTGGCAGCTGGTAGCCTGGGCTGTTGCTATAGAAAACTCTCTCCCTCTGACTTAGGCCCTGGTTAACTGAAATCCACCCAAAGGCATTGCACGCTATTTTTCTTTTGCTGTTTCAAAAGACTGTTTTGTACACAGAGTAAAATAATATTCTTTAATGACTGCTTCATGAGGCATATCCCAATAGAGTATTTGCTCAAATAAAGACTGGATTTGGGGATAAATAGCCTGATAACATCCTTCCACTTACAGCCAAATGGCTGAACAGTGTTCCCCAAGATAACTCAGTTGATCCTAAGTTGTGAGTAGGAGACTTAAAGAAAAAAATCTCATATTCTGAAAGACAATCAGCCTCCTCAGTGCTTTCTAGTCTGTGAAAACCAGCATGTGTCTTCAGCCCAAAGAAAACTGCTTATCTGTGTGGCTACAACTGTGTAACTTAACACGGGAATATGCAATTAGAGCTTCCACGATGGTAGCTAGCGAGTTCAAGAAAGCAATAAGAGTGAAGGTGCATGACAGCTTTTGCACAGGTGTGATACTCTGGAGTTGTGTTCTGGTTTAACCCCAGCCCCCAACTAAGCCCCACGCAGCCACTCTCTCATCCCGCCTCAGTTGGAATGGGGGAGAGAATTGGAAGAGTAAAAGTGATAAAACTCATGGGTTGAAATAAAGACAGTTTAATAGGGAAAGCCAAAGCCATTCACGCAAGCAAAGCAAACCAAGGAATTCATTCCCCACTTCCCATGGGCAGGCAGGTGCTCAGCCATCTCCAGGAAAGCAGGGCTCCAGCACATGTAATGGTTTCTTGGGAAGACAAACACCATCACTCATAATGTCCCCCCTCTTCCTTCCTTCCTCCAGCTTTATGTGCTGAGCATGACATCATGTGGTATGGAATATCCCTTTGGTCCATTGGGGTCAGCTGTGCCAGCTCTGTCCCCTCCCAAACTCTTGTGCATCCCCAGTCTCCTCACTGGTGTTGTGATGTGAGAAGCAGAAAAGTCCTTGATTCTGTGCAAGCACTGCTCAGTAATAACAAAAATGTCTCTATATTATCAACACTATTTTCAGCACAAATACAAAACATAGTCTCATACTAGCTACTATGAAGAAAATTATTTCTATCCCAGTCAAAACCAGCACAAGTTGCTGCAGATGTGCCACAGAAGTGGTCACCACAAGTACGGTAAATCTCATACTTTATGGTATACTGGACTTGTTGCACAAACTCAAATTAAATGTTCATTTAGTCCTTCTGCAGATTAGCTGTAGGGTTGGTCCAATGACATTTGTAGGATAGCAGTGGAGTCAATCTGCATGTATACTGTGGACATTTTTATAGGCACTTACAGTGGCCTGGTCAAGGACACTTCTAGGCATTTGGCAACTGTTGATAAACGTGCACGTGAAGCAGTGACACGGAGTGGCTGAAGCCAGCTAGGGCCTCTCTCTGTCATAGTCAAAGCAAGAACCAAGAGTGCGAAGGTACTAGTCAGATGATAGGCCTACATTTCTAGAGAAGATCGTAGCTAGATGTTAGTGTGTTTTATTAACTGATTTTCATATATTTGTGGAGAAGTTTTAGAAATGCCTAGTAAGTATTTCATTACCTATAACCATTCAACCTGCTGGAGACTTATTCTTCAGTTTCAATAAACTGGATTTTGACGTGGGCACACATTTCTGGAACTGTGTATGTTAACGATGAGTTGTTGTTAGGAGTATGTCAAAAAAGCATTAACTACTATTAAAAAGTCTATTTTATGAGTTTGAAAGAACGCATGGGGTCAGCAGTAGTTGTGCAATGTATGATGGTTTAACTTACTCTGTGAGGATCTAGGTAGTCAAGCAGGTTATTTTGTATCAATTTTAACATTTAATGCGTCCACTTAACAAATGTAACTGTGTAATGTATACTTTGATGAGGTAGAACCAGTGATTACCAGGAAAAGATCAAATAAAATGAATATTATGTGATATCTTATAGCCTCATGACATTAGCTTTTCTTGCTATTTGTCTCCAGTTTTATCATCATAAACACTTTATACATTGTATGTCTATCAAAGCTGGATGACCAAGCCTGAGTCTGATATGAACAGAGCCTTAGACCCAAGTGACAAGTCATGTGAGCGAGATTTGGCCGCAGTAGAAGTTTGGCTGTGGGTGGCAAGGAGCTAAAAGGCGATTTAAAACTCAGGTACAAATAATGAAACAAGAAAACAGGTATATTGATTTGTAAAAAACCAAACCCAAAGCCGTTCTCCCCAAATGCCAAAAAACCACATGCAAGTCCTTGCCCTTCTTCCTTCCTTATCTCCTCTAAAAATCAAGCAAGACAAGATTCAATTGAAAAGCATTTATTAAGTATCATGTTCTGGTTGCTTGCTTTGTCAGCAGATAATGGCACCTAATGGCTCTCAGGGACAAAGTGCTGTCCCTTGGTCAAAGCTGAGGAACTCTAGACAAGTGAATTGTAAAAACTGTCACTGTAGAAAAATTGTGCTGCTTCCAAGGAAGGTGAAAGTCTTATGATAGGAAAGGACTAATCTGATGAAAGAGAAAGTGATCTACTGTAAATGGGACCTTCTCACCAGATGGAGGTCATGAATCCTTTGGGACTCAACATGCCTCTTCACTATGGGGCCCAGCCGATCAGAAAAAGCAGACTGGAATGACAGACAAGTATGTTATGAGGTATGCAGATAGGAAATTTCCCAAGGAGGAACAAACAGAATGAACAATAAGCCATTTGCAGGCACATTGCGTTTCTCAAATAAACTATTCCCAGATCACAGAAGCTTATCCAGAAAAGTCATCACAGGAAAGCGCACTAATGTTTTGAAGTGTTCACCTTAGGATCTTAGGAAGGTTGTCACAACAAAAGCTTTAATTATGTGAAACATAGAGGAGTTGATAAAATCTGAAATATCAATAAATTAAATTTACAGTGTATTATTAAAAGTAATAACAGCAAATTGTCAGGACCACTCTCCACTGCACAGTTTCAAAGGAGCTGATGCATGAAATTGCTTAACTACTGTGGTGTAGAGTGTAACATAAGAGCAGCCATACAGGATCAGACACATGCTGATAGTGACCATAGCAAATACTTTGGAAAGAGTTTAAAAATAGGACAAGCATACAGTAATGCTTCTCCAGCACTTTCAGTCTTCAAGAAGTTCAAATGACTTCCTAGAAAGAGGTGAGATCTTTGAACGTACTAATTGTCAATGTGGGTTTTTTTTTCCTCCACGAATTTATCTGATTACTTTTTGAAACCATGTGAGCTTTTGCCAAGGAGTAGCTTAAGTAAATGTGGTAAGAAAGGCCTCTTTTTTTGTGTGAAACTGCCACCTTTTCATTCCTTTACTAGCCCATACTTCTTGCATTAGAAGAAACAATGAACAACTGCTTCCTACTCCTTTTCTCTATGTTACTCATAATTTACAGATCTTATTTTGTTCCTCCAGCCATCTCTCTCTCAGCTTGAGGAGTCATCTTAATTATTTCTTATAGAGAAGCTGTTCCAAGCCCACCATCCTCACTGTCCCACTCTGAGCTTTCCCAGGCTTTCAGATGGGATGATCAGAGTATACAATATTTGAGGTGTCAGTGCATGATGGGCTTGCTTATGGTATGAGGTATAATCCTAATTTTATAATCCTTATTTACTGTGTGTTCAATGATGTGCATTTTTTTTACACACAGGACAGTCTGTGTTATCAGTGACCTCTCTGCAATGTGATGCATCTTTCTTTTGTGAAATTTCTCAATGTAAGTGGTGAAACATATGAATTAGAGGATTCTTCATCAAAATGGAGTTTAGGGCTACTAGTTTTAGAAAGAAAAAAATCCGAAGCTAGATTTTAAAGACTGTACTTAAGCCCCCATAGAGGAGAGTATTCTATATGCCCCTCATAAATCAGAGTCCATACCTACATAATTGTCTTTTGTGGCTTCTGAACACCCAGAAACAAGACTTTATGCAATTTTGTGCCAACTTTTCAGTTACTGTTATTTACAAAGCATAGAATAGTTGAATCTTGAAACTATCTTGGCTGGTTTAGCCCTTTTCCTTGCCATAAGGCCACAGAGCTCATATGAGGGTCTTAGCTCTAAAAAAGCACCTGGATTTTAAAATGCAAACACCCAACATTCTTCATGAAAATCATGAGGAGCTCCTTTCAGTTCTCCTTATTACATACCTTAATGTGCTATAGGAATCCTTAGGATTTAGAAACCTGTTAATTTATAATCTCTGCCAAAAAAAAAATCATCAGCAACCTCTCAAATCTTTTCGTCCAAGCATATCATATACCCATCCAGTGTGCTACTTCCAATATTTTCTGCTCAGTTAGGTACACAATAACAATGGTATTACATGTATTCAATCAAGTATTTTTATTCATAGAATACATCTCAAATTTATTTTAGCAGTTTAAATAAGTGGGTTTAATGTATATTTAGTCAAGCATTACAGTAGTGAGGGCTTAAGTAGATTAGAAATAAATGAATCCAATTAAAGAACATATCTGTGAAATTTGATATGTCATAGGCATGAATGAACTGTTTGCACAGCAACTATAAAGAAATCATTAATGATTAACTATCTAGAAGAGGTTTAATCCAGGATAAATAGTATAGGACATAGTTAAAAATATTTGCGTTGAATACATGAAGATTCTGAAATAATAAAAACATGCTTTGCATCACTAGTGACATGAATACCGGTCTTGGGGAATGTATTTTTTTTGTTATCTGTGGTAGATGTGCAGCCAGGGGCTGCAGGAGAGAGTTAGCTTAGCAACACTAGTGATGCATTGATAGTGGGAGAGTGTACCTTCCGATAAAAAGCTTAATAGGCGGGACAGACGAAGATATTTCACAAAAGAAGTGTCTCCTACAAGAACATATTATTATCCTCCCCTTCAGAGCTAATATCCAGCAAAGTTCAGGTAGGGCTTCTCAGAAGCGATCAGCGCTGGGCTAAATTTGACCCTACCCAGTCTAAAAGTTCCATTGGCCTCCTGGAGGGTGAGCTCAGGCGAGTGCCAAGTGTTTGCTAAAACCCCGTGAAACACGACTTGTCCAGTGTGACACCAGTAGTCTGTGGGAGGGTAGAGAATTGAATCTGGATCACCTGGCTGCTAGATCCGTGTCTCAAAGGTGTCAGTGGTATCCAGGGTATATTTTTTAACACAAAAAAATATTAAGAAGTCTGAAATGGGAAAATCTACCCTGTATAACACCGGTCTGTTGCGCTGTTGTCAGTCTGTCTTTCTGCGAAATTAAAACCGTCTTACAGGGATATGTGAGAACTTATATTTGTGTGGCATTAATTCCTAAAGGGGTGCTGCATACGTGCATGTGCAGAGGCACTGAGGTGGCATTGGTTTTTATGGAGTGGTTGAAAGGGATTTGTTGGAAGAAAAAGATTAGACATTTTAAAGTCTCATTTGACAGGCCTTTGGTTTATTCAGAAATATTATTTTGAGTGTGCAGGTGAATTTAAAGTAATGGAAAACCCCAAATGATTACAAAGAAGTCATCACAATAATTTAAAAAGGCTGACAGAGTTGAGTCATGGAGTTCTGCAAGGTTAAACATGCCTTCAGATAAAGTATTCCTAACTATTTGGTGGCCATCCAAAAAAACCCCCAAACGTCACAGCCTGTATCCCTCTAATCCAAATTTCTGATTATCAGGCAAATTCTAATGTAGACAAATGTTTATAACCTCTTGTCAAAATTTCTCCATTTAACTTGGCAAGCACTGAAATACATTTAGTATGACTTTCAGCCAGTTGTGCTCCTAGGCACCTTGCATTTGAAAGAAAGCACTCCCCGTATAAATAAATATTACTGAATTAAACTCAGGTTATCATATTTTATTTATTTGAAGCATTTTTGTCAGCGCTGTAACTAAAAATTGTAATGATATTTATATATAATTAGCCTAGGATATCTTAGGCATTTTATTCACAAACAGTAATAAATCCCTGTTGCATGTTTTCCTTCAGCAAATCTAGTAAATAAAGGCAAATACAGTGTACAAAGGGCTCCTTTTTGAGCCAGAGATGGCTAGACATGTGGTTGGGAACGTCAAACTGTACCTTCAGACCGCTGAAAACTCTGCCACACCATGATTATCTAGAAGCCAGGTTGTTTTATTTAACTCCAACTGACAGTTAAATGACTGCATTCTGAGATGAGAAACCAGTCAGGGAATACATATAATTTCCCTGACAGTGTCTAGAGGATATCCTTAGGCATTTATGTTAAATGATCCGTATAGGAAACTTTGTGCTTCAATTTTCCTGAATGTGTCAAATCATTTAATTAAACTTCCTGGTTTGGATTGCTCTGTCTTTAAAAGCAAATACAGAAACACGATATCATGTATGTGAATCTCATGGCTGGAGAAGCTGTAAACTTTGACTCAACAAGATGTAAACAGCTACCGTTGCTTATGCTATTTATGGCGATAAACGAGTGCCTGGAACTTAATGAAGGGATCCGATACACAGATCTCATACTTCTCCAACTAGATGCATTGCTTAACCATTAAATGTACTAATGATAGACAACCACTTGAAAGATTTCTGGAGGGTCTTTCCAATTACTTTGGTGAGCAGTAGGTCAGGCCTATGTGGGGCTTTTCACTCGAGAAGTTTTAGAAAGTGGGATTACTCACATCACCCCAATTACTGATGGAAAAACTGAGGCAGGGAGTACCTCTGACGTTGCACAACTGAATGTCAATGTAGTTTCATAACAAGCAGTGAGGTTCAACTTTTTTCCCACTTTGTGCTGAAATTTGGCTGCTTGTATGAGCAAAGTGAAACCTCCTGATTTTGACTGGTTCAGGAAGATGCTAAAGGGATTGCATATACTCCTCCTGATAAGTCTCATGAGCAGACTGAGGCCTTTGTAAACATTTCTGAGACACATTGTACATGAACAGAGGACACGGCAGATGAGGAAATTGTCTGTTTTGTTGTACCATCTGCTGACTTAGAAAGCCATGAAGATGACAAACAGCCAGAATCTGTTCTCTTTTCACTCATCTGCTGAATGGCACTCTGTTAGCATTGCATGAGCTGGAGTGTGGAAATGTTAAAAGTTGCAGGCATTGTTTGAAAGTAGAAGAATAATGTATTGTGGTCAGACATGCATGAGGAAGTGCCAGACTTTTACCACCTTCATGGATGATTTTAAATGAGTTGCAACAACTCAGCAAAACAGACTAAACGTTAATGACATTAACACCTTTAGTTAAAGCTCACAATTTCTGTTCTGTATTCAGTTAGACTGGCAGAAAATCTGACAAATATAATTTTTCTGATTTTTAAGTAAAAGAAATGCAGAGCGCATATGACCCTTTTCATAGATTTTTCATTTAAACTAGAGGAAATGCTGAACATATATTATATGTTCAATAGAAATAATAGTGCAACCAATTAAAATTACACCTTGTTTTCTCTGGCATGAACAAAGCTCCACTTTGCTTCTGTTATATGAATGATTGTACCCATGATGTAGGAACCTGCTGCATTAAGATAATCTAATGCTTTTACTTTCAGCTTGGACTTCATTAATTACTTCAATATGTGTAAGGAATGATATGGGTGTAGGTTATCCAGTGCTTGTCAGGTTTAGGTAGTCACATGATGCCTTTTTATTCTTTATTTGCTGTGATTTCCAGTGACAGTATGGTCATTGCATATTGTTCAGGTTATCAATTGAAAGATATGTAAGAATAAGAGTAAGATCTGTTTCCAGTTGTATACCGATATTTTGATTGCTGCTAGAGAGAATGAACTGAAATGTGTTTCTAATCCAATGCCATAACTCCATGTATGAAAACTAAATTTCTGTGAATCTTCTTTAAGGTGTCTAAATTTAGTAGCTTTTGATGGAATTAAATACACTGTAAATATCTGCCTCTTTGCTGGTTATCTGTATTCTCAGTCACTGCATGTATAGCTTATTCTTCCTTTCTGGCATATTGTGGCATAAGATGCTCTTTCTTATGACTTTTGCAGGGGTTTCCATGGGCTGAGCATTTTTTCCTTCTTTTTTGAAGGTTTTCTTCTGCTTTGAAGGTTATACTGCTTATATAAGATCTCTATTTTTGAGTGTGGTTGTCCTTCTTAAGTTCTTTTGGTTGAATCTGGGGATTTATTTTTCACTAATGGATGTAATTATTTTACTCCTTCCTCTGGATACATCCTGTTCAGCTGCGCTTTCTGTTTGAAAGCATTTTTCAGGGCTTAAGTTCTCTTCTGTTCCATAGCCAACACTTTTTAAGTAGGGAATCTTAATATCTTCAAAACTATTTGTGCCTTTAGCTCTCTAATGTTAACACCGAGTCTCACTTTAGTTTTTAGATTTTCATTATAGTCCCAAACTTCACCCTAGTACTTGAAGAAGCACAACTACAAAAAAGTCTGGGTTGTCTGTACAGTTTTAGTCTGTCTTGGGCCATACGGGGCCCATTGGACCTCTGTCACTAATTGCAGTCTTCCCAACATTATTTCTAGCAATGCTGACTCACCCTTTCCTCATCTTTTTTCCTTCTGTGCTGGTTTTGGCTGGGATAGAAATCATTTTCTTCGTAGTAGCTAGTATGGGACTATATTTTGGATTTGTGCTGGAAACAGTGTTGATAACACAGGGATGTTTTCGTTACTGCTGAGCAGTGCTCACACAGAATCAAGGACTTTTCTGCTTCTCACACCACCCCACCAGCAAGCAGGCTGGGGGTGCACAAGGAGTTGGGAGAGCTGGCACAGCTGACCCCAACTGACCAAAGGGATATTCCATACCATATGACGTCATACTCAGCACATAAAGCTGGGGAAAGAAGGAGGAAGAAGGGGACATTCTGAGTGATGGTGTTTGTCTTCCCAAGTAACCATTACACATGCTGGAGCCCTGCTTTCCTGGAGATGGCTGGACACCTGCCTGCCCATGGGAAGTGGGGAATGAATCCCTTGGTTGCCTTTGCTTGCATGTGAGGCCTTTGCTTTCCCTATTAAACTGTCTTTATTTCAACCCATGAGTTTTCTCACTTTTACCCTTTTGATTCTCTCCTCCATCCCATTCGGTGGGAGTAAGTAAGTGGCTGCGTGGTGCTTAGTTGCCAGCTGGAGTTAAACAATAGCACCTTCAAAAAGGCCATATAAAAAACCCTCCCATTTTTTTCAGTTTCATGGTGAGTTCTGTCCGAATGCTCAGTTGCCATATTTGTGCAAGCTCTTCTGTGGTGCTCTGATACTCCCTTACTGTTCTTTTCTTTCTGCTAATGAGTCATTATCTCTTCCTCAAAGATTTGTTACAGAGACTGTTGCCACCATGTTTCATATTGTACATTTTGGCAATGGTAGAAGGCAGAAAGTGTCTTCTAAAGCTGAATTGTGAGAACTCTTCACAGAAGTGTTATAGATCCAGCTGGCATCCAAGTCATGTACAAACAGATTGGCTTCCTCTTCCAAAGGCTTTCCTGCTTCAGCATTTGTCCTTCTCCTTCTATGCTTAGAAGCTTACTATAGCTAGAGCCCTTTAGTAAAGAATGTTTTGTACTCAACTTACTGTCTGATGCTTTATTGCAGAGAAGTGCAGTTGGTACAGCCATCGATCCTTGGTTTTTCATGATGCTAGCTCTAGTACATCAATAAGTCTTCTCAACATTAGGCTCAAGCTTTGTAAAGGGCATTGGAAGAGCCAGAGGCATGGCACCGAGTGGAAATTCTTCTGGGAGTTAGATCTGAGAAGAAAATGGGAAGCAGCATATTTTAACAAGAGGATTTTACATTTTGTCTTCTAATTTTGTTTACAGTGAAGCATGGTAATCCAGTCTGTAGGTGCCTGATACATTGACCATACTGGCCAGATTCTCATATGGGGGGAGGGACAAGATAGAGGAGAAATAATACATTTTTGGAAGCATATGCTACCAAAAGCATATGTGTCCAAGTTTTTTGAGGAGTCAAAGAGGACCTAGAATTTCCATCTAACTGTGGAAAGAATGGCTGTTTCCCATCATGAAAAGGTGGGGGTCTTCAATGTGTTTCCCTTTGCAAAGAAGCATCACTTTGGTCTTGTCTGGATTCAGTTTGATCCATCTGTTCTTCATTTAAGAGCTAATTTCCTGTAGTTATTCTGATGTTTTATAGTGATGATAGTTGCATCAGAAAATGAGATAAATAGTAGATTGTCAGCAACATACTGTTAGCAATTGAACACATGCCATATCACTCTCTCTCTCAGCAGTCTCATGTAGATAGATGTAGATTGTACGGATCCCTGTGGGATCCTGAAGGTGAGGGCCTTGGAGGAAGAGGCTTGTATCCACCACCTTTTCTTGAATTACATGTAGAACACAAGATGCAGTACTACTGTGTTGCTGGGACTCTGCAATAGGGGATCTAGGTGCCTGAGAACAGAAATCTGGAGATTACAGTTCCATGGTTGGCGGAAGTTTTATAAATTCCTCCAGGAAGTTGTCATAATTTCCATCTGTAGTTTGTGTACCACCAGGAGCCCTGGTTCCTCTAGTCCTTTGCCTCACAGTGCATATGGATATACTCAAATGTTTTCATTTCTTGGTGGAACATCTTCTGCATCTGACATTGAGACCACAGGACCATTCCTCCATGGGTTTGTTGGTTTGTTTCCTTTTTTTTTTTTTTTTTTCTTTTAAACCTCTGTTATTTATCTTGGCTACTATTGGTGTTCTGGTGTCTATCTTGGCTCTTCTGAAGGGCAGCTGTGCTAAGATAGGATTGAGATGGTATTGAATCATGCCTCAGTGATGCAAAAAAAGTCCAGGTGTTTCACCTGCCAGGAGAGTGCAGATGTGTTCTTTTTTTTAAGGGGAAATGGCATTCAGCAGCAAGAACTTCAGATAGTTTTCTTTTTATCCTTTGTTTGATGATACCATCTAAGAAATTGGCTGCAAATACCAGCTTGTGGTGTTTATTCTAATGTGTGGTGCTCCTGGAGGGTGACTCCTCCCCGAGGACTTAGAAAAGTAACACATAACAGCATGCAAGGTTTTGGGCAGCCTGGTGTGCCTGGTTTTTTTAGGTACCCACAACCTAGAAGTGTCATACAGTGTAGTCTCTATGATTTGAATGCTTGGCCCTTACACAGATTGTAACAGCAGACAAGTAATGTTGGAGTGACAGTGTGTGGTCTGAATGCTGGGGTTATGTTTCGTCCAGCAATTCCACTGACATGGGAAAGCAGCAGACCATTACAGGTTGGGATACACCAGAAATGGACAGGTAATGGCAAGAGTGTGGAGCTATGGGTTGTCCTGCAAAAAGGAAGGCAAAAGTGTTGGTAGATTCAGAACTGAAACAGAACCTCCTCATATCCCCATGGCTGCAAACAACTTCCCTACTTAGTTTTGATTCATTTTCATTTCTGGATGTAACACCTTCTGCATCTGACACTGAGACCAAAGGACCTTTCCTTTTCTTATAATCAAATTGTCAGGGGAAATGTGTATATTAGGATGAGACTGATAGTTTTTTTTTTCAGGACTATTGATAATAGCTCATGCTATTGTAGTAGTTAAATATGAAGATTAATTGGCATCCTTTGTTTCTGATGTTTTGTATAATATAAACATAATTTGGTAGGACTCAATTGTGGAGACCGATGCTTTGCGTTTCAAGTCAAGGTGTCTGGATGGAAATTCTGAGAGTAACCAAGCGAAAGATTAATGGTTTCAAAATATGTGGATGAGCCTTATCTGTCAAATAGACCAAAGCAAATCCCTATATGCAGATGCTTTCACTTCAGGCAGGATATTTGAAATGCAACCATTATAGCAGAGGCCTACCTCTATTAAAGCCAAAATTTGAAGAAATGACCTCATTAAGAAGTACTTTTGCATTACAAAACATTAATTATACCTGGCCAATATCTGTCTGCTATGGACTGGAAACAGTGTAGTCAGCACAGTTCTAATGTCAGTGATTTGTTTTCATGTGTTATAGATACATATGGATACATAAACATTGTCTACATTGCCGAAAAATCCCAAGCCTCTTCAACCAACAAGTTTATTGTTCATCAGGGGCAAAAAAAATTTAGTGTAGAGTTGCGTGAATGAATTTGTCTGTTCTGCAGGTTTATCTGTGGCTGTTCAAAGATTCATCCTATTTCATTTATTTCAGTGATTTATCAATTTTATCCTTCTGCCTCTGCCTTTTATCTGAAAGCATTTCAGTGTACTAAGCTGTGATATGCTCATGTTGTGGAGCAGTTCCTTTCTAAAAGAAATGTTAGACTGTCGCAGCTTACATCAATACATGTGTGAATATAGAGCAAGATATTGTTGCTAAAGCTGGGTGAACAATGTATTATTAATGTAATTCATTAAGGGTGAGTCTTTAGGTTTAGATGGAGTATAAGATAATGTGTGAATGTTGACTGCATAAGAGAAGCATTATTCTTCCCTTGCTCTCCTACTTCTCTGCTGATTAACATAAAGGAAGAGAAAAGCCATGAATCCTTCCTCTTTTCCTCCAGGTATGTAGGTCAGGAAGAAACTCTTGCTTTGCTCTCTTTTAATAAATCATTGTCAGAATAGGTTCCGTATGACTACTCAAAGGCTGGAGAGCTCATTTCTTACTCCCCCCGGTACCAGCAGACATGCAGATGTGTGCAGAGGGGTGCAGTCCAGTGCCTATGCCCTTGTTATGCTTAGTAAGACATTGTGAATAATGTCAGTTTTCCTAACTTTTATGTATTCATTAGAAAGTTTGAAGAAACTAACGCTGAACTTCACAAACTGCTGTTATATCTAGCTCCCTGTAGAAAACCTCTAGTATTTTGTGAGTGGGGGACAGACCATTTAAATCACAAGATTTGTATTTATTTAGCTATTTTCTCTGACTGGTAAACTATTTCAGTATAATGAACAGAGGAAGAAACACTCAGAAGACTCATAGAAGAATATAAATTCAAAAATTTGCACCAATTGCCTGAAACTTTGTAAACAATGAAAAATATAATCTTAAAGATGAAGTATTTTCCATAAAAAAAGTCATTTGTTCAATTTATTTAGTCATCTATGTAGGTTGTTATGTGCACACCCACACATGAGCGCACGCACATATACACATGTGGTAAGTTTGTAGTTGTACAGTTAAAAGAGTTTCGAGGAAAACGTATCCTATTTACTGCTTAGCTATGTGACCAACGCAGAACTGTAATATAAATCTCAGAAATTTCCATCTCATATTTTTTTTATTACTGAAAAGTGTAGATCAGGATGATAACAGTTGGATGCAAAAAGCAATCATATTTCCAGTATAAAAATAGTGCTATTATTTATTAAGCTATACTGCTTAAATGTATTAGGGGGATATACTGGCTTGCCCTGGATGGTTTTATTCTTTTTCCTTAAAAATATCTTTTGTTTCCACCCCCCACTAAGAAGGAAGGAATGTTTCCCATTAAGATATAAAGTGAGTTTGTTTTTTACTTTTGCCTTTTATATAGGGATACTGAATATAAAGGACTACAGCTCTCCCTGGATCAGGTCACTGCTACCAAGCCGGCATTCTCATACGCAAATTCAACTCCGACCATAACGGATAATAGAAAGGGAAGCAAATCTCGCCTCTCGAACACAAAGTCAAAATCAAGGACATCACCATACCCACAGGTAGTTGTCTTTGAAAAACAAAATTAAGTCTTTTATAATATCTTGATTTTGACTGCTATTTTACCAAGTAATTAGAATGGGCCAAAGAACATGTTACTCAATGGGAATAAAGGATGACAGGTTATAGGATCTTTAGACAGGAACATGTTTCTTTAAACTGTTTCTAGAAGGCTGGAAATAGTTAGGTTTCAGCATGCATAATAAATCATCATCAACAACAATAACAGCGCAGGGCTCAGAGTTAATGAGGAGCGGACAGAAGGACAAGTGAAAGTGTTGGGTTTGAAATACTCGGTTTGAGAGGACTGTGAGTTTTGTCATTTGAGAAAACTTGCTTTTTCTTACTTACTCTTTAATAATTCCAACAGATCTAAAAAGGTGTCAGATGTTTGACAGTAGATGTTTTTAATACTGAAATGCTAGTCAGGAGAAGTGAGTTTTGAGCAGGGAAAGCAAGAAGTTAGCTTGCTGAACTGAAACAACAAAAAAAAAAGTTTTTCTACGTACAAAGCTTTGAAAGGGAGAAAGTGTTAGGAGGATTTCATTATCAAGCCTAATGTGTAAGGAACGTGTTCCCTCTTGGAGAATGGACCAGACTTGATTTGGTCTCTGAACTGGAGCTTATCTCTATGTTTGCAGAACTGATTTCTGCAGACAATGCCACAGCACTTGCATACTTACATTGTCAACCCTTTAACTCAAATAAATCTGGTTTCTCAAAATAACTATTATGTTTCCTAAATAATGATGTCTTACAGCCCTTATGTCACCACATACTGTATATAAACATATGCATTTGTGATGTCACATTAAAGAGCTACGCATTTTTAAAGTGTCCAGGTCAATATTTAACTGATAATGAACTTGATGATTACAGTTTCTCTGCAGCCACAATGTCTTCTAAACTAACCTCTAAAAATGTACAATGTGAGCCCAGGTATCCACATCACCTCCTTTCTTTTTCCCCTCAAAAGTACCAAGGGTAAGCAATTCAGTTAAATGATGTCTACATTTGGTACAGGGAATATTGAACTGAGCGTCTAGATATGAATTTTAAGAATCTAATTTTGCCAGAGATTGTTATGGTTCTTGTTGTTTAATCATTTGTTCACACATTTCTGTGGGCTGTTAAAGAAGAGTCTTTCTCTTGAATTCTCTTGAATGTGCTACACCACACAACTGTAATAAAACTACTTTAAAGAATCAGGAAAGATACCTATGATTAATTCTAAATTAGATTTTTAAGATGACTATCTTTGATTTACTGAGATTAGCCCTTACCTCCCCTTACACAGACCTTTCAGAAGTCCTCATTTGCTAACATGACAATCCCAACTGAAGACCTGTTATCCTCCCATATTAACTGGCTTTCTGAAAGTGTGACTTTCATCAGTACCTCCTTATTCTCTCCCAGAAAAAGTCCTGAACTAGCAGAGCAGCATTGAGACTTGGTTTAGCAGGGATTGTTGTCTGAAAGCTCAGGATGTTTAGTCTCCAGTTTCATTTTGCATCCTCGTTACCAGCTGCCTGGTAGTAAAGTCACAGACTTCGTCATTCAAAAAGAAGCAGCCATGCTAGTTGCCAATATCTTGAAAAATGGTCATACCGTTCATTGTAGCACATCACCACAAGCAACACTGGCAGCTTGGCTTTGCGTCCCTCTCATCCTTCTCCACCACTGAATAAACTGTTGAAAGACTAAGAAAAGCTGTTGTGAAGAACATGCAGCAGGTGGTATGGCCTGTGTCCCTCAGTCTCCAGCCCACGTAATTTGCCGGTCAGTTGCGGAGAATGAGTGTGACTCAAAAGCCATGGCTGCAAAGTGAGGTCATGGGTTTTGGCTTACACAGGAGCCTGGGGTTTGGTGGAGGAAAGCAGCAGGAAGTTTATTAGTCAAATAATGGGAGTGGGCAAAGTATTTCTTAAAGTTACGGGCATCTAGGAGATTTTAAATCTACGTACTTTCTTTCCCTTTTATTTTTCTTCTCTTTTTTCCTCCCTTACCTTTTATTTTGCTTCACTCTTGAAGAGAAAAGAGAATCATACACTTTATTTGGTGACAACTGAGAATCCTCTCCCTTGCCAGCTGTGTGCCCCTAGGATAGCTACCTGAGATGTGAACCGTATGAAAACCATGTTAATAAATTTCAGCTGAATGTTTACTACTAGGGCAAAAGGTCAATGTTTGGGTCACCTAAGACTATTTTTTTTTTTTTTCCTCAAATCTTATGCAAAAGTAGACATAGTGTCACATGGCACTTGTAGATTCTTTAAGTAAAACCTGAGTTCATTAAATTGGAGGAATTGGTCAGCATCTCATTAACACTGACTGATTTTAATACAGTGGGCTAGTGGGTTCTGTGAAACCAGCCCCAGGCAGGGAAAGGACAAGCAGAGAGGAGAGCAACCCAAAATTCATGACACAGCTGTAGGATTTGCCCAGACACTTTGAACAGTGCTCTTCTAGTCCTGTCCTACCAGAGAGGTGGGGAGCTGAAAGAGGAGGTGAAAAAGCAGGAGAGACAAAGACTTGATAGAGATTTGCAAAAAAGAGGACGTTGTGAGTTGGTTAAGAGATGCCGGTAGTCTTCCTCCATAATAATAATCATTGTGAGGGGCTCCCAAAAGATAGCCCTGGACCTCATTTATTCTGTGTTCCCAAAAGATAGCCCTGGACCTCATTTATTCTGTACACAGGAAATAGAAACAAGCTTGGAAAAACATTTTAATCGTGATCATCTGAACAACTGCTTTGGAGTTTAATCTCCATTAACGATGATTGTTTAAAGAAAATATTTAAAGTTGTCTGTTGTCTGCCTGTAATGGAAATGTTTTATGGTCAGATCTGGATAAATGTTCATTGCTTCATACCTCATCTTAGTTCTCAGATAAAGATTATGTATATGTATATAAAATGAACGCACGCATACAAGTAAGGATGTACCCAAGAGGTGTTGGATGGAGGCTTTGGTGCATGTTACAGCATGCATGAATTTTTGGAAGAGCCTTCTGTAGTAGATGTATATTAATACAACTGATTTTGGAGGTAAATTGATTTTATAGCTCCTTTAAACAGATAATCCAAATTAATTCTGCAATCCACCTCTATTTGAGCATATCACCCAAAGGGGTAAAGATAACAGAATCAGGTTGAATTCTCATCAGCCTTTTTTTGTTGGTGTTTTGGGTTGGTGCGTTGTTTTTTGTTTTTTTTTTTCCTTCCCATAGCCTAAAGCTTTGGCAACTTCCAGTGTATTCAAAAGCAAAGCAAAACCCTCTTTATAGTAAACATAACTTCTGATCTGGTGAAGAGTCACCAGCAGTGGGGGTTATTTTAATGGACATGCTGTATTACTTTAATCTAAGCCTTTCACCATCTGTTCTGCCTATAATAGCGAATGCAAAAAGAACATATTTTACATTTCAGGATTACATTAGTAAAAAGTAAGATAAAAGTGATTTAAAAGCATGCATATGTTCTTAGTACAATGCAGCCCGCATCTGTGATGTTTTTTCTTATGGTTAAGACACAAATCAAGAGGAAAGCTGCTAATGCTGATGTAGTGAAAGTTTTTCATGGAAAAAAAAGACTCTGAGAGGTTTTTGCCATATATTTAATGTTTATAATGATAAAAACCTAAGTAGACTGCCAGAAAATTAGATATCCGTAGCATCCATTGTTTGAACATCTGGCACAGTGTGTGGAGCAGGCTGATGCTGCTGCGTATGACAGAATGAGTGCTCAGGCCAGTGAGACACCTGTAGGAATGGAAGGTCAGGCAAAAGAAAATCACTCGAGAAATATTAAATTGTCTCCTGGCTTAATGTACTTCCACGGGCTTTCATAACAAGCTTTTCTTACACGAGGAATTTATATTTTCCTATCTCCTTGCTCCTTCAGCCCTCCTGAAGTTTTTTCTTGGAGTGAAAATAACATAGCCCCTTTCTACGTCAGTGTTAATCCCGCTGGTGTGCTTTCACTGCGCTGGTACACTGGATTAGCAGTCTGGAAGACATTTCTAGTATCCGGAGACGGCAATTCAGTTTCCAGAAAACAGCTGGAGGAACATTTAATTAATTTATTGTTGTTGATTATGCGAGAAGACAATTCAGCAATCACCTGAAGGGATTTCAGATGTTGCCTGTCTGAAGTTCTTTATCATGTTTAACTTCTGTCTGCTGGTTAAACTTTGTCAACCTCCCCCCTCCCGCCCCCACCAAAATAATAAATTCTGCCTGATAGGAGTCAGAAGGCAAAATTAGTGGAAAGGAAAACAGTTCCGGTGAGGCAGGACTGGGACCGCGCAAAAAAAAAAAAAAAAAAAAAAAAAAAAAAAAAAAAAAAAAAAAAAAAAAAAAATTTTTAATTTACC
>VXBL01009710.1:371002-426669 GCA_013400195.1 Aramus guarauna
TCACTAATTTTAATTGGCCATAATTTTCATTAAATCTGATTCCGTTTTCTACGGCCTTTCATCACTTGACATATGGAAGCCTAATTCTGACTTTAGAGATAGTGTTTCCACCACTCCCATTTCAGCAAAGCAGTATCTTTGATCATCCTTTCATTTCTCCCCCCGTCAACATGTCACACATGCCCCTATTTGGAGTCTCCACCTGTCAACATTAGATTCCCAGAAGAGGCAGTGGTAGAACTGCAGCGGTAGAGGCAGCCTGACGATGCCAAATAGAGATGTGATTAGCTTTAAAGGGAATTAGACATATTTTTGGCCTATGTCTGCTTATGTTGGACTTGAAGAATAAGCAGTCATATCAAATCTTGGTAGACAATGTGGGCCAGAAGCAATTCACTGTGTTAATTTAATTCTGTTCGTGGCCTAGCAGCTGCTACGGGTCAGATCTCAAATAATCATCATTTACATCAAGTACAAAGAATATGCATGAAGTATTGTTGGTCTTGACTACATGGTTATAGGACATTACATGGTGCATTTCTGATATACTGAACATGTACCCTTTGAAATGGTTTCCCTTTCTTTAAGAAAAGTGCACAAAGGCCTGTGCAATTGAATCCGTTGTGGTTAGGTTCAAGACCAAAAAAAAAATTAAAAAAAATTGAGTAAGTTACAAGTTAAATGGAGAAATTCCCTTCAAGGAAAGCTATGCTGGACCTTGAGCTGTCCTTAGAAACATAGAACTAATAGAAGAATATCCATTAGAGCTAAATTAAATTAAGACTTTTCAGTCTGAAAGAATCGCTGGCATTTATTATCATCATAAATTGTCCCAAAATGACATTTTGTTATAGTATTATTAGAAATTAATTTTTCCTTGTCCTCCTCATAACAGAAATACATACTATGACTTTTGTTTTTGAAAAGAAAATAAATGAACTTTTAACTTTTTTATACTTTTATGCTTATATTATCTTATATTTCAGCTTAACTTTTTAAATTATAAAAGTAAAATCCAAAAAGAGCACTAAGAACAATTCTAAAATTAAGAACAGATACAAAAGTAGTTTTCCTTTTGTAAATTTCCATTTTAACTAATATTTAATAGTAAAAATCTTGTTAATTTCTAATTTTTTTCATTGGATACTTAATTTTATCTATTTTTTTGTCAAAAAGGTTACAATAATTCATTCAGTATTTATGAAGATATCTTTGTGACTAAGCAATTTGACGACATTAGATCTGAAAGGATAATAGAAGAGTCAGATGTTCCAGTTGATCACATAACACTGAGATGGCTGAATAAAGTTTCTAGTTCACTTATGCTGAGTTACTGGCATTTAAAAGAACTCTTTTGTGGCTCTGTAGCTCTCTCACCTCTGTGCAAAATCAGATTTATCCTTTCATCTCCAAAACCTTGTGATGAATATGGTGGTACTAACTTGCTGACCTTCTCCGTATCTACTGGTAGGCTTTTTGCCTATGGGTATTCTTCTGACAACTAATAACAAAATATAATCGAGCTCTTCAAAGCCATGACCCTTTCTTTCTTTCCTTTAAATAACCTATTGTGTTAACAAACAGTATTCACAAATATAAACTGGAATATTGAAGAAATACCCAATTAAATGCCAAAACCGAAGTAGTTCCACTACTGATGTTGCACAGATGGTTTAAGTTTCTGTAAGTCAAACATCTGTTCGGTACTTTCGATTGGTAAGTGCATAAAACCTTGATCCTGCCTGATAATGAGGAGTTTCATAGCAACTCAATCTAATGAAAAGGAAGGTAAGCTTATGTTTTCAGGAGAGAGGCCTAATGCCTATTAAAAGGAAAGGCAGAGTGGGCATCTGGAAGGCGAGTGATGGAATGGGAGAATTCCAAGGTTTCATGTTGTAATACATTGATTTGTGATACGAGTGTGCAGTAGTGAAGAGGTGAGCATGCACAGATTTGGTCTCAGCCCAATCCATAATCATGGGTGAAATTGATTTAAAGATGCTCCATGAAGTTTGACAGTTCCAATAAATAAAAATATTTTAAAATGAGATAGCTAAATCCTAGGAGGTTTAATAAGCATTCTTCTTTTTTTCTTTTTTTTTTTCTTTCCCAAAAAGTATCTGAAAGTTTGGAACATTCATTACGAATATCTACAAATCCGTGACATTTAAGTTAACCCTTACTTCTCTCTGAACAAATGCTCGTGCTCCTATTCTGTCTGTTTTTCCAACTGCCTGCTAACTGCTGCTTCTGTGTTGGGAGGGCCCTGCTTAAATGAGGGTGCCAAAATGCCCACTCTGCCTGCTTTGGCTAGAGCTTGCCTTTTCTGGCAAATAGTTTCTGAAATTTCCTTGGTCCTGCATTGCAACACAGCTGTGATTTTTAGCTTCCTACCAATCTGCCTCACTTCGGAGTAGTGTTGGTAGTCCCAGGATCTGCAGGAGGCTTTCTTTTCCCTACTAATAGGAGGAAAGAAGTTTCAAGATACCACTCCAGGTAAGAAAAGAAATCTAACAACAAACAAAATACGTGGAAAAGAAAGGGAACCCTTAGAAAAAGAACTTACAAACTCGTTCAGTTTCAATTTGACATGTGAGAGTGCTCCAGGAGCAGTGTTATTTCAGCCCCTTTTGAAAGTGTTTTGCTGAAGAGCACTGGGGACCATTGCTGAGCGCAAGGACTAGCTTTCAAAGCAATAAGGAAAACCTGGACATAAAGGAAAAAAAATAATAAAAAGAGAATTGCAACGTTGATGTCACTGTGCCTAATATTACACATCATAAAGGAGATGGCTGTTAAGGGTAGACATGCAATGTTTTAGACTTTCATGCGGTCTGTCCTGTCATCTGTGAGCTCATTACAAAGTGTTGTACAGGAAAGGAGTAGGAGTCCAGTCAGAAGGTGCAGATGTGTGGGCACGCTCACAAAAAACATCCCATCACATGCATACTCTGTCTTTTCAGTGCAGTTACTTGCAGATTTCACCCAGGCGTAGTAATTTCCCGTTGCTTCTCCTGTTTTGCAGTATTCTGGATTTCACACCGAGAGATCCGAGTCTGACCACGAGAGCCAGTGGGGCGGGAGCCCTCTGACCGACACGGCTTCTCCCCAGCTACTGGAGCCAGCGGACAGACCGAGCTCCCAGCACCACGATGTCTCCTGTGCCTACAGACAGTACTCAGACCGCAGTGCTCTCTGCTACGGTTTTGCACTTGACCACTCGAGGCTGACCGATGACAGACATTTCCATACTCAGGCCTGTGAAGGAGGCAGATGTGAAGCTGGCCGGTATTTCCTTGGCACGCCGCAGCCGGGAAGGGAGAGCTGGTGGGGTTCTCGTTCAGCGTTGCCCCTGACTAAGGCGTCCCCTGAGAGCAGAGAAGCGTACGAAAACAGTATGCCCCACATAACTTCAGTGCACAGGATTCATGGTAAGAGATAACAAGGATTTGCAGAAGTGGTGCCATCTCAGATAACATGACATAAACATGCAGCTATTTATGTGAGAGGCAGAAAATGAGAGAGACTCTTGATGTATGTCCTTGTCTCAGAGATCGCATCTATGGAGATGAGGAATACTTACAGTTCAGTTTGAGTTTGACAGTCTGGCTTATATGAGCATAGAAATATCATACAGAGGTACAAATGCAAAAGTGTTAAATATTTATTCCATACTTTTATCAAGGATGATCAATGCAATTGGATAATATAATTTTATTTTAGTTGGTCCTTTGGTTTTGCCGCAATTATTTTCTTTATTGTATCAAGTCTTACATGTTTCAGTGGGCCTTCAGTCTGCATGTAGCTTTGGGGATAAAACCTGATATGTTGGTCTCAGGTGAGGAGAGGGAACATTTCCCTTGCAAGTGTGCAATTTTCATTGGGATTTAGGCAATTTCAAACCCTGGCTTTTCTCAACTGAAATTCTTTTTGACAATGCTATGTGAACATTGCTGTCAGAGCAGTTTCTTTGGGCAGAAAATGTTTTCTTACTTTTCTGTTATTTTAATGCATCTTCTGGTACTTCTGGCTCAGAGTCACCTTACAATAATGACAATGAGCCAACCAGTATGGCAGTCCCTGGATACTGTGTATGAGCTCACGCATTTCTGGTCACCTTCAGGAGATCTTGGGGCACTGTAGGTATGGTCTGTGCAGTGAGACAAACAGCACGTGGTTTAGAGCTGTGTCCGACCAGCTTCTCAGTGTGTCATGGTGTGCCTGACATACCGCAAGTTCTGGCAGCTGGAGCTCCCTTCTACCTCTAGAACCTGCTTTTTGGGCCCAGACCTTAAGAGGATGTGAAGGATAAAATTATGCTCATGTGATAATCAGCAGTGCAGTACTTCCACCTACAAAGGGCATATGTTTATTATAAAATCCCATCACTGATTTTGTTATGAATTCTGCAACACAGTGGTAGTGGTCTGCCACCCAAACAGATCTGCATGCTAGTCTGAAAATGGGTTTCCTTTGAGGAGTCCTGTCAACCAACCCAACAGGCCTCATCCCCAAAGAAGACTTCATATGTGCTGAGGCAAAGGCATCATTAAGTAACTTGTGCAAGTCCAACACATGCCCTCCTGCAGGCAGATATCTCAGCAAATCCATTGTTAAGCCCTTTATTATAGTGTGGCCTTGGCTGTTCAGATGTGGGGGTCACTCACTCTCTTCCTAGTGAGGATTGAGAGGTCTGATTCTGTCCTTTCAGCTACGTGCAAGCTGAACACCTTCTCTGGTATGTCTATGGGCCTTATTTTTTTAAAGAGAGGTAAGAATAGTTATATTTTCCCATTCTAAAAGTTTTATACAGCAAATAGTTGTGCTTTGGGATATAATATCACATATTTCCCAGTAATCTTGTCTAACAGCTATGGGTTCTTATGTTTCTAAAGAAGAATAACTGCTTCATTACTTCTGTTTATTTATTGTTGTGTAACCTGCATAAAGTTACCACGGGGCCACAAACCATTCCACAATGCTTTCTTTCTCTATGTTTTAGCTCCTTGAAAGGGCTGAGAAGACACGCTGGAGTCATATACACTTGTAATTCCTTGAGATTTTTGTTTTTACTGCGGGCCCAATTCACTCAGACTTTGTTGATGCAAAGAGGTAGTGAAGAGTCAAGGGCCTGAACATCAGTGTCAAGGGCACTTTGACATGGTCTAAGGTTCCCTGCCTGGCCTCTAGCTGCTCCAGAAGCCACTGAGTTCCTGTAGAGTTGGTTCCATATCTGCTGGGCCTATGCAGATGCTTGGTTACCCTAGAGAGTCTCAGCTTACACTGGATGTTTGTGTTGAGGTGCTTAGATCTCTTCTCTGTGTATTTTCAGCCGTGTTACTTCTTCCATGTGCAAGCACTGGAAACTGGAGGCTGTTACTGAAAAGCAAGTTGTCTATCATGGTCATTTTTGGTGACTTTGTTATGACTCACTTGCCTCTGTCTTGGTTTTCTGTCTGTAAAATAAGGTTCAGAATACTTGTTCTTTAAGATTGCTTGCTTCCTTCAACCTCAATGCTTGTCCCCTTTCTCTCTTTTCTAGGGAGAGGACACTGGGATGAGGACAGTGTTGTTAGCTCACCTGATCCTGGCTCTGCCAGTGAATCAGGTGACCGATACCGTCCTGAGCAATATCACGGCAGTCCGCATGAGCCCAGCAAAATTGAAACTCTAATAAGAGCCACCCAGCAAATGATTAAAGAGGAAGAAAACAGACTACAGATGCGGAAAACGACCCCTGATCCACTGGTATCCATTAATGGCACAGGGAAGAAGCATGCTATCTGTTTTGCAAACTACCCTCAGCAGCAGTTGGCAGGGGATGTCTGCCGTGTCCCAACGGTTGCCAACACTCCTCCCTGTGAACACATCCAGCAACGAGATGGCAAGATTATGAGCCCACATGAAAATGACTATGACAACAGCCCCACAACACTGTCTAGGATAAGCAGCCCCAGTTCTGACCGAATATCAAAATCTAGCTTGGTGCTAGCTAAAGACTACCTGCATTCAGACATGTCCCCTCATCAAACCCCAGGGGACCACCCAGCAGCCTCTCCAAATTATTACAGCTCCCACAGGCAGTACTTTGATAAGCATGCTTACACATTAACTGGATATGCCCTGGAGCATCTATATGACACTGAAACCATTAGAAACTATTCGCTAGGCTGTAATGGATCACACTTTGATGTGACTTCTCACTTAAGGATGCAGCAAGATCCAGCACAAGGACACAAGGGGACATCCGTTATAATAACCAATGGAAGCTGACATTTTTTTCTAAAAACTGTTGTGCTTTAAAAAATAACCTTTGAGATCTAATTGGAAGATATTATATGTTTTCATGCCCTTGTCGTTACCAGCATTTGATATACCACAGTGCACTAGAAAGAATAACCTGAGGTTTGGTGGGATAAGTTAGTTAACACACATTACTTTTGAAAAATAAAAATGCACTGGCACGCAGGGTTAGAGTGAGTGGAGCTAAACTCAGAGTTGGTGCATGCAAGGTGAGAAGGCCGGAAGAGGTCTAGGCAGGGAAAGCTTGGAGCAGGTTAGCAACGTGACTTATGCACATTGTGTAAGAGGTGGTTGTTTGGAAATGCTGCCAAGGGCAGACCTCCTGAACTGCGTGTGCCCCACAGGTCCCAGCCAACAAAGCTGCTATGCAGTCTTTTTACACAGAAAGCTGGAATGTGTTCCTTCAAAACACACCTCAAAATGTGTACTTCTGGTGATCCGTTTATTCCCAAATGGCCAAATGTGTTATGCTGCTCCATGGTATAAAACATCCATGGATAACAAATGTGAAATCAAAAAGGGGAGAAAGAAGAGAGAACTCCTCAGAATTATTTCCTTGTGTACTCACATGCATAGCTATTTACATATGCTTGATTTGAAAGGAGTCAAATGAGCAGTATCCTTATGATTAGTATGATCAAATACTTCTACTGTTTTTAAAAGAAAGGGCCTTTCTCAGTGTAGTTTTGAGAAATATGTAGGGCTTGGTTGTCTTGATGTAGGCATGGGAGATTGTACGCATTTTTGAAAGGTCACACAAGGTGGGTAGTGGAGTGAAACAGAAGAAAATTGTCAGGAGAAACAGGGAGAATAGGCTGGAATGAGGAGTGGTCCAGGATAAACACATTTAAGACTACGGCTATGCATGCCGGTCTGTAATGATTATAAAATAAGGAAAAGTGGTTCTAAGTGGCTGAATAATTAAGAATTAATTTGAAACACAGAAGAAACTCAATAGAATCATAGAAATTTTGCTGTAAAATACAGAAGTAATTGCATAAGTGTAAAAATATGAGATGCAAGAATAGACAAAAACTGCATGGTGGTTTTTCCTACTTCTGATAAAGTTTCGGAGTAAATTAAGAAAGTATAGAAAATTGTAACTACTCTGACATACAGTAAAATAATAGATATGACTTTGAAAAAGGGATATGCATTCTTTTCTTGCTTGCAGCAGAAAATTTAATGAATATCAGAACATATTAGGCATATCGAGATCAGTCATATGTACATAAAAAAATACTGAGGGAAATCAGGGTTCCAAGAAATTGAGTTGTATTAACAATGCTGATATTATCAAGGCCTGTCCTAGAGTTATAGAAGACATCAAAAGAGGTAGAGAAACTTTTTGCGATTTTTAATAATCTCATGAAAAAAGAGACACTAATTGATTGGAAAAGAGTAAATAAAAAACACATGTTAAAAAAAAAAAAGTAAAATAAGGCATTTACAGGCACAATTGCTAGGCCTGTCCTCCTTTGTGTGGCGTTTACATGAAGTTTCAAAGTCGACTGCAATGGGAGCAGGACCACCCCCCCACTCAGCCCCATTACACCGATGTGGAGGTAAGGGAACTTGAGATTAGCGCTAAGTCTAGCTTCATTTGTAACATTAAGCTTGACATATGGGACTGAGTCATCAATGTGACTAAATATAAAGCAGCATGCTATGGGTGGGTTAAAAATATCTATTTTCAAATAAAACTAATCAGAAGCAAAAGCTAAATAATAACATTATAGGCCACGTAAGTAGAGATGTACTTGAAAGCAGAGGAAATTACCTCTCTGAACTTGGAATATTGTGTATAGTCCTGATCACTCCAAGGCAGATTGTGAATCTTGAATTGAGTAGTACCTTACTCCATAAGCAATCTCTGTTGACTGCAGTGTGATCACTCCTGGTGAAATGTACGTTGAACACAAGGAAGAGCAACACAGTCTGGTCTTTATTATCTAAAGCTCATAACAGCAAAGGTGGAGCAGAGCTCAGCAAAAGATAAAGAGACTGAAAGATCTAATAAAAACTTTAAATAAACTGGGTCTGTCATCTTTGTAAGGGAAAAGAGTAAGGGGGAATGTCACTGGTGTGCACCAAGCTCTGCACAGAGAGATAAATAATGGTCTAAAACTATTCGGACTAGCGGCAGAAATGAGAGACAGGGCATTGAATGTTAGCCAAGGCAAAATGAGAACAAAATGATTTGGCAAGAAGTTTATTTGACTAACTGCCAAATGAATTACAAAGGTCATAAAGAGAAGCAGCTAGAGATTTTTGTTTGTTTGTTTGTTTTTAAGATAAAAAGAAGGCAAATAATTGAGGGAAAGAAAAAATGTTGACAACTGTTAACTCAGAGGAAGGAATGGACCAAAATGGACTTCTTTCAGCCCAACAATTGTATATATTCCTAAAGCATAGGAATGAGAAAATATTTTTGATAAATCTAGTTCTGGATACATATTTATTTCACTTATTCCTATGAATGATATGAATAAACTTGTATTTGGAGTCTCATTGTACAGTATTAAAACACAATTTGCAAAGTGAATTAGAGTAGAGGTACACGGTATCATATTATCCCGACTAGTACACATAAAAAATAAGTCTAAGTGTCAATATTATTTTGTATTGCAGAAGAGTTTCCTAAACTGTTTGGATGAATGGGATTTTTGTCAGCACCCAAGTTTCTTGGGGTCACCAAACACTCTTGTTATCAAGCCTTTAATTAGAAGGCAAGAGAGTTCTGCAGACCAGCTGCAGTTCCCTGGCTATGGACTAATGGCCACAGGTAGTCAGAAAACTGCAGTTTGGGCACCGTTATATTTACATTCTGACAGGCACTTTTGAAAAACAGAAGACTTATAAAAGAAACAGGCACAATAGAAGATGCTTATACTCTTTATGATTTCACCTAGGAAAAAAGCCAGTGTGCTATGCAATAAAAATTCCCCAATCTTATTTACTGTGATCCCAAAATCAAACTGCCCAAAGTGTAGTTATTTGTCCTATTTTCGATAGTCCCAATCCACCACAATGACAAATGCAGCAAAATGCACTGCAATGAATGGCACATATCACCGGGGAGGTCTGTACATGCAGCCACGTTGTGCTACGAGCAAAGGCTGATGTTCGCTCCACTCACGGGGTTCCAGCAACTGGTGCTCCTTAGCATTTCAGTACAGTCTGCCAGAGACAGATGCCTTTTGTCAGCTAATTTGCCATCCTGCTCCGTTAGTTAGCCAGGAATTTCTTCTTCATTGACAAAAAGCATTGAATGTTGTAAACATAGGCTCTGCATGCTACATGCTACATGAAAGCAAGTTTGCAATCTTAATTATAGCATATCATATCACTGCAGCTCATATTACATGTACTTTTCAATATGATATAAAGCTTATTTTTTCCATTACATATTAATTTAATTCAAATTTTCATCTAGTATCCTTCAAGGATATTATCGTCTTTTATGTTTGTTTGTTTGCTTGTTTCTTCCTTTTCTAAATCAGATAAGATGAGATGAAATATTTTGCAAAATTAAAAAATTCAAGGCACTTGTACCAAATAAATTTCAAATATATCACATTAGCTAAAGGTTACCACTTTAAGTAAAGTATATAGGTTGTGTTTTGGAACAGAAACAATACAAACTGCTGTGTTGCATCATTTTTCTAACATAATACTGTTCTGCTCTTAACACCAAAATAATATTTTGTAGCTACTCCAAATACAGAGTGACCACAGTTCTTTCAAACCATTTCTTATTGATATCAGTGGATGGTGCATTATGATTTTGGTATATCTCTTTTGTTTAAAGAAGCAACCCCCCCCTCCCTTTATATAAAATTGCACCCCAGGGGCATGGATTTTGTAATTTTGGACAAATTTGCAAAGCAATTCTTAAATTAGAAGAAGAACCTTACTCAGCAATTTGTCCCATTGACTCATATGGGAATATTTGTGGAGTAAGGTACTACTTAATACATGTAAGGGCGAAATAGCTGACTTCTTGTGAACTGGCAATGGGTTTGGGGTCTGTTCGTAATTTTTTTTTTTTTTTAACCTCAAGATGTGAGTATGGAAACTATGGAAAATAATAGCTGTAATGGCTGTGTTTCTATAATAGCAGTTATTTATATGCGCTTTGAAAAAATGAGTGCATCTCTCTGCACTGAAGATCCCCAGAAGTATTTCTTAAGCTTTAAATGGCTTTTGTTGATGTGTCCGCAATACTGCCACAGGTTATACAGTGAAATTCTGCTCTTTTAAACTCTTTTAATCACTCTTATCTGAATCTCATTTTTATCTCTGGACATGCAGCATTTATTCATTAATGCCCTTAAGTATGTTAACCACCACATGTTCATTTACGTGAACATCCTGAGTGAGTCAGAAAAAAATAAAAGGTTGCATAGTATTGCTGGAAAAGGCACAGCCACCCCAGAAAATCAAACTGGCTGTTGCAAAGGTCACTTAACCTTTCAGTCGAGGAACAAAGCTGTGGCATACGCGTTGGTTTCAGACCTTCTGCATACAAAGCTGTATATAATGGGGATTATAGCACACAGTTCCAGGATTAGACCTAGCTACGTCTATTTTAAGGTGGCTATAGTTAATGTCTGGCAGCAAATGGGTTCAGGCTCTGGTCTTTCCATGAGTTGCAAGTTTACTTAAAACACCTAAGGGTCTAAAGGCAATACAGGCTTTGTTATTAGGAACAACGGTGGATGAACATGCTTTCCTGTAGGTATACTGGATTAGCTCCAGATACTTCCATAGAATGGAGGACAGCCTATTTTATTTTCTTTCCAGTTAGTATTGACGGTTAAATATTTTGGCTGCATGCATTGAGAAGAAAAACACCCCTCAAAACCAACAACAGGAAAAACAAAACAAAAAAAACCCACACAGTTTTTTTCTGTAACCCTTCAGTTTGATGTTAGTAAAGCCTGCTAGAGGTGTAGCTGGGGATTAGCTGTTATTCTGAAGACCAAAAAATTAAACTGTCTTCTGCTCAGAATGGTGAGAGGACTAGTGTGACTACATTTCACATTTCCTTAGAGCATTTATTAATGGGGAAAAAAAAAAAAAAGTGAAGTTAAACTTCACTGTGGCATTTAGCTTATGTATACAAGATTTCTGGGCATAAATCTGGCTTGAAGTCGCTAGGAATACATCCCTTTCTGAAATGAGGTAATTTATGACTCCATCTATGAAGCTGTATTTGAAAGGAAAGATCAAATACAGGAAGAAACAAAGCTTTCTGGCTGGTTGCATTCACTATTTAACTCCCCTCTCACATGGAGTTCTACAGATTTCCTATTGTTCTAGGACTAAAAATACAGTTTTTAAACATTTTTATTTATTGCAATTTGGACCGCATGCATTTTTTTCTTTTCAGTTATCAATAGAGTGGGAAGTTTAGAAACGCAAGAAGTAATCTTGGTCACACATTATAAAAAATTGGCACCTTTACATTTCTAAGGAAATAAAGTTTATTAGGACAAGTACTTTTAAGGCACTGCAACTTTTTCCCCAAGGTAAATATTTCAATGCATAACATATACTAATCTAGCAAAGAAAGCACTTGAGACGTAATGAAGCATTTCATGTTTGCTTTAAACCAATGGGTTCTATTTATGGAAAAAAAGACACAGATTGCCAGCATTTCAAATACCATGCCTTGCAATGTATAGGGTCTAGTGACATTGTAGCATAACATCTGTAATTTGAAGTTTTCCTTTGGAATGTAATGTAGGAAACACAATTAGCTATGTCAACAATATCTTGCAAAGTGTTCCCATTTATAATTATTTATATTGTAAATAGCTTTCTGAAGTAAATTTGAAGTTAATGTGCATAAGATGTATTTATTATGTGAAGATTTTTTTGGTTTAAAATATAGCTACCAATATGCAAATTTTGTCTGTTTTTCTACATTTTTAAACTAGGGATTGTCCTCTATAGGATACATTTTCAGGAATTTATTTCAATCAATGCGAGTATTTCTCAGGATTGGGAGGGGGCATGGTAAAAGTAATTTATTTTAATTCCTGTGAATCCTGAGTGCTCTCTGAAGTTTATCAAAACATGAAGGGACACCAATACTATACTGCTACCCCATTTAAGAAAGATGTCTGAATCTGCTCAAATACTATTCTGTCAGGAAGACCTGACTCACAGGGGCTTAATTAAGATCAATTGTCCACTTCGTGAATAGTCTGCCACGCTTCTTGAAGCCATCCACCACCCCTGTGCCTCAGTTGAATCACCTTGCTGACTTGGAGCATGATGGTCATTAGGTGCTTAAATACTACACTCAAAGAGCAGTGTTATGACAAAGGAATAGGTGAGAAGTTATGCTAAACTGCATTTGGTCATGATAGCTGGCCATTACTTGGCCTTGTGTGCTTGTACAGTTCAGTCTACCCATAACAGCATGAGCCACTGTGCAGCAGCTTAGATGCTGCAACCCTTGCCTGCTCTGGGGTTTAGGTCCTTTGGAGCTCAAGGGTTCAGGGTCACAGCTCTCACTTTCTAGACCAGTTTCTGAGCCATCAAACACCATCCTCTCGGTCACTCTCACTGGGGCTCATCCCTGCAGGTGAACAAATGCGAGACTGATGGTGTCAGAAAGTAGTGGGAGCCTAATGCTCTGGTGGGGTGACAAAGCAGCTTTCTCAGGAGAGAAAGTGGTTGCTCACATATTTTCCATTTTCAAGACTCAGAACAAAACACATAAGCAGTGGGGATGGGAGCGAGATGCACAGAAGAGTCAGTTTTGAGTCTCAAGTAAATTAATTGCATAAAATGGAGATGCAATTGTGTCCCTGTCCCTTTGCTCCTAATGGACATAGGCACTCAGTTCTCGGAGATGCTCCTGGAACTAGGGAATACTCTGCAGCCTTGAGTTAGATGGTTAAAGTACATTCATGCTTTTAGAATTTCCTGTGGGGTAGTTTAGGTAGTTCCCCTTTCCTTGGCCTAAATTGGGCCCTGGTTCTCCATGCAGGCAGGAAATGGTGTTATCTTTTCCCTAAATGATGCTGTTTAGCTGTGCAAAACATGTGTTGTCTTTCTTTCTTTCTTTCTTTCTTTCTTTCTTTCTTTCTTTCTTTCTTTCTTTCTTTCTTTCTTTCTTTCTTTCTTTCTTTCTTTCTTTCTTTCTTTCTTTCTCTCTCTCTCTCTCTCTCTCTCTCTCTCTCTCTCTCTCTCTCTCTTTCTCTCTCTTTCCCTCCATGTATGAGGGGTTTCAGAAATGCCCATTATTGAGCCATCTCTCTGCCTTTGAAGCCCATGCTGAAAAAGAGACACTGCGATCAATAGGCACTCCTGGGACCATACCGTCCTCCATAGGACAGCAGCAGTCCTAGTTTCTCCGTGCTCACCACTGCTACAAAACTGAGTTTCATCCTCAATGCTGTGTACTGAAAGACCTGCAACATCCATGCAAGCTGTTCAGTCTCTCTTCTAGTGCACAAAGAGTACCCATTGCCCACTGGTCTCTCTTCACTCTTGGCTCCTACGCTCATTGGCAAATTGCTCTGCAATGAGGAAATCTGCTGTCATGGCCATTGCAATAAAAGTGTGCGATACCATCAGGAACTTCCTCTATTCCCATATGGTGGCCATCAGAGGGTTCAGCATCAGCAGTTTCATTTGATACAGCTTCTTTGACTGTCAGAAGGTCACAGATAGCCTGCTGCTGTGCAGCCCGGCGTGCCTGTGTGAATAAAAAGGCCTATCCACCACAGCACAAAGCCTGACAGACTACATGGTTTCTTCATGGATGTTAACAGGAGTTTCACTAGGCATGCACACAGCACTCTGGACTATGGTCCAGAGGCCAGGTGCAAGGCTACGTATACATGGAAACAGGTGGGCCTCACCGTCATCAAGCCTGCTCATCCTCGCAGACATCTCTGCTCACAGTCTGTCATTGCCTTTCTCTCACATTTTCGGCTCCCTCAGGCATTGTCCCTTCCGTTTCCCTTTCCTCCCTTCTGCCCCAAGCCCTGGCCTGTGATTTCACAAATCCTGTGATCTAGCTTGCCCAGCAAGTGTCCTTTGTTGATCCTGAAAATTGTGTTTTCCTTTTCATGAGGAAAATGGCTATCTGGCAACAGTTTCCATCAGTTGCACTCTCCTTTCCCTTTCCCTTCTTTATACAGCTGTTGTAAATGCCATACTGAGGACCCTGCAATCTTTTTCTCCCAGGCATTAGCTCTGCTACAAGAAAGCTATTGGTTGAGGGAATGGAGGTGATGAACTTTTCAGAAAAGCTACAGACAAAAGATGATGGATGCCTTCAGCATACCAAACACACACATACTACTTTAGCTGCATTGCAAAACGTCATCACTCTTGGCCTGCAAACAGAACACAGAGATGAAAACTGAAACCAGAGGATATATGCCTATATTAAAAAATAACAAGAGCTACTATCAGATGCACCTGAGAGGGAAACTTAAAAATTGGGTCTTTGTCTAAGCATGCATTAAATTATGTGCAAATAATTAGAAGCTCATTATTACTTTTAATTTCATCATTATTATTCATTTGTTCATTATTATCGCAAGCTGTCATCAGCTTTGTCCTTTTTATCATGTTATCTGTATTTGCCACCTATTATCTACACTCTTTTTCATCTATAAATAAAAATATTCTATATTAAAAAAAAAAATGTAAAATGCATGGCATAACCTAGAGGCCTGGGAAATAAAAACCCCAAAGTATCAGCATATTCCAAGCTTTCAATTGACTATACGCCACATTGTTTAGTACCCAATGTATCAAGTAAGTGGTAAATATCATATAGGTTCCATCTTTAACTTCCAGAAATATTCCTAGGAACTGTTAGTATGACATATTTGGAAATTATACCAAAGCTGTGTTTCAAACAGATAAATTTGTACATTATCAAATGTGCTACATTTGCTTGATTTTTTTTTTTTTCAATATATGAGGAGAAACATGACAAAATGGTGAAGAAAGCATAAGATTCTTTTTTAAGCTGGATGCTTTCAATTTTCTCTCAAGGTGTAATGCCAGAGACCACTTGATTCATTTTCAAAAGGCAGACTGGAATCTTTCTGTGGCTTCTTGTGTCTCCCTTGAAGCTCGAGGTAGTTCTGAACTGGTCAGCCTGTTGAGATCAGCTAGAGCTGCCTTGAGGCTACACTGATTTGTGCTACCTGCCGTGATTGTCCACATGGCCGTCACATATGAAAAACAACGGCCTGCTGGCTCATAGAGAGTTTACAAGTGCAAGAGGGATGAAATAGCGGTGGGCATCTCACCACCATTTAAACTCACTTTTTTACATGAGTACCGTCTGCTTTGTGAGGTAAAGCAGGTTAGGCTGCCACCTTTCTCCTGCGCTATTAGCTTCACAAGTGGTAAGCAATGTCAGGAAGAAGGTACCAGAAGATGTGAAATAATGCTTTTTGTCCCACACTGTCCAGCAAAACTGAGTGAACACCCAGAAGACTGTTCTCACTGCGGCAGAATAAATGCCTGCCCGGCGGAGTCCTGCCCGTATGCGACCAGATAAGGCGGCTGGGATAAGGAATAATAGTAGCAGATAAGGAATGTCCTTTTGCCCTGACGGTGGGGCAGCTGGCAAAATCATCCTTGTATGCACAAGCTAGCTAAAAACCCATGCATAAACGTCAGTGTTTTCCACATAGGTGAAGGACACTAGGGTCCCTGTGGGCTGAGCCTTTTGCTACTTTCCTTTTACCTTTGCATCCATTTGGAGCCCAGGACAGGGAGAGCCGAGACTGCAGAGCAGCTTACACAGTTCTAACGGGACTCAAATCCATTTTTCATCTGAAGCTTCTTGGTTTTGATTCTGACACGAGATATTTCATCAGGTTATGAATTATTTCTACAAAAGCAGAACTGTGTCTTATTTGTCTGGTTTCTCTGTGGGACAGTTGTGTCTTTTTTTTTTTTTTTTTTAGAGAATACCAGTGAAAGATATCCTTTGTGTTTTCAATTTGGAGTGCATCAGTGAGGTGAAAAATACAGCGTTAGTGTTATGTCTATTTTAGTCGAGGGCACAACTGTGCATTTTGATGTTATGTTTCTGCCTTTTCTTTAATCACAAAGGCAGAGCCTTTCTTCTGTGCTGCTTTCTATTTAACCTCCAAAACAACTGCAAAGTATTAGAATGATTCCAGCATCCTCTCCAGCATAAATGTTTCTTCAGCTCAAGAGAAATGCCCACAGTTTCATTAGCCTGGTTATCTGACAGACTGCTCATAGAAAACAGCTGATTTTTTTTTTTTNTGGCTTCCTGTGATCAATCTTCTTGGCTACAGCAGTAAATATGCTAAACTGCAGGTGCCAGCAAGCTTTGAGATGGTCTGAGGCATGAATGCTGACCCATGGTCGTGTTTTGGGTGTCATCAAAGAGCCCACCTTGTGTACAACTGTTTGGCCTATTCGTTAACTCAGGTTTTTAACTTAATATGTGCTTATTTACTTAGGGAATTAGATCCAGTGTGGGAGAGATGCAAAACAGCCAGTGGTTTAGGAGTTTAGTAAATAATCTCGGCTTTGTTCAGTTTTGCTCTAGGTCAGGCTGCTGCATGGAGTAATTCCATATGGCAACCTGATTTGAGCTTACTCAAAGTAAACCTTAAAATGGATTTTGGCAAAATCCATCCAGCCATCAGGAACCCATTCTCAGTTTCTGCTGAGGATTTCCTGATAGCTTTCTTTATTTAAAAAAAGAAGCAACAAAAAAACAACAGAAAAAGAGAAAAACTTTGAAAGTTTTTTACTGCCTGAAACACCCTTTTCCCCCCCTCCCGAATCTTAACCATCATAAAGCCCTTTAGCCTGCTCTAATTGATGCCAAGAGCTATAGAAGTTGGAGGTGCAAACACGGCTTAAGCGACTTTTCCTCCCCCCAGCTTGCCGTGCTCCGTGCCTTCGGTGATGCGACGCAGAGGGTGCAGCCTCTCGCGAGGGCGAGCCGTGATGGAGGGCACGGCGCTGCCCGCCCTTCGCCTTTCTGCCGCGGTTCCTGTGCCCCGGTGCGGTGCGGCGGCCGCCTGGTCCCTCGTCACCGTGGGGAAGGGTGTCAGCCTGGGGTGCGTGGGCTATCGAAACCTCTGCTGCTGGGGTAGCGTGGGGATGTGAGTGGTGAGAGAGCCTCCTGCGGGCTGCCTCCAGGATGCAAAAGCCAGGGGTAAAATCCTGGCATTAATGAAGCCGTTGACAGAAATACTTTGGTCCCACTGAAGCATGGGCAAAAATGTAAAAACATTTTGAAAACAGCACTTGGGGCAGCTCAGTGTGCCTCCCTCGATGGAGCAAGTGAAAGCCTAAGTAAACAGAGAGATTTACTCGTGTTCGAAACAAACATAATTAAAAAAAATGTGGGTAGGGAAAGAAGTACACACACAAAATCCTCTATTGTCAGTTGGCTGAACGATGTCAAATGCGAATAAAAACCCTGAGATAAAACTTGGGCTAGAGAGTAGAAATTCTGGTAGGGCTATTTCAAAGTGGGGCTCTTAGGAAAAGCTGCTGATTGAAATCAATACAGCAAGACCTGGAATCCAAAAAGACCATTTCTAAGACCTGAGAGGGTCACTGAGCAGAAGTGTCGGTTGATAGTATCGAGGCTGCAATTGCCTTCACCAAGATGCCTCAGTGTTTGCTTTAGTGAATTCTTGCAGCCAGTGGCTGAGCATACATTTAACATCCCACCCGAGATTGCCCTGCTGGGGGAAGGGAAGTTTTTAAAGACTTCTGTAGTTTAAACAACTCCCTCAACTCTCACATTAGCACGTCACAGATTCTGTATATTAATCAGTAATGTTTGATTAATGTACTGCATCAAATGAATTGAAGAAGTTATTTTTTATGGAGAGAGTTTAAAAGGGATTGAATTTCTCTGTTTTCTGCTTCTATTATTTAAATGCATTCGTTCATTTGACTTTTTAACAAGCTGTGATTTATCACATGAACCTTTTTTAAAGAGACCTTGGTTAATATTTGCATTTTGCACACAGTAGCAATGGATCATATTTTGGGATTTTTTTATTTATTACATAGCACTTGATTTGGTAATGGCTTCACAAGGAGTGGCAAAATACAGATACTTTATAGCGCTAGAAATTACAGCAGACATTTCTTGGTAGTTTATCAGAAGAAGATGGGAAAGTGATTAGAAGATAAATAAACAGAGAAACTACATTTCCACTTTTTACATGCCACTGTTTTTTCTGTACTGGAATTGCAGTGTTATAAAAATAACGTCAAAAAGTTGAGAGTAAGAATTGAACTTTTAATTTATACCAAAATGCACTGTATTTTGACTACAGGGTACTTTTCCAATGGTTATTTTAAAGTGCTGTTTTTGATGCTCACCTAAAACCATGCTACTTGATGACTATATGAAGAATTCAATCAAATTCAATTGCACCATATTTGTATTAGAAGGAGGTGCAGAGGAGAGAGAGCATTCAGGTGGAGTTTGTCCAGCCCTGTGTTTCCATTTTAATTACTATCTGTCTTTAGCACTCAGATTCTCAGCAGGTCCCTCCAGCTCGCTGAGGTTAGTGAGGCTGTATCAACTTGTTCCAGCTAAAGATCTCCAAATCTTTCTTTCTGGTTGTCATGGTTTCCTATGAGAATGAAGCTCATGCAACCACATTGTCTCTTTATCCATCTGTCAGTCACTTCATCCCTAATATCTTTTCAACTCTTCAGC
This sequence comes from Aramus guarauna, assembly GCA_013400195.1. Lineage (NCBI taxonomy): Eukaryota > Metazoa > Chordata > Aves > Gruiformes > Aramidae > Aramus > Aramus guarauna. The sequence continues at coordinate 390,030 of VXBL01009710.1, forward strand.
CTAATTGAAGTTAGTTTTCAAAAGAGATGTCAGTCTAAATTCTCACAATTTTTGTAAAAATAGGATACTACAGAGAGGCAAGAGACCTTCTACGCTGCAGCTCAAGTAGAGTGAGACACGGGCTTTCCTCTTACACAACATCAGAACCCAGGCACAAGACACCAGACCTTAGGGAGTGAGGTTCAGTGGGTTATCGTCTCACAGAGTTGTGTCTTTTGTTGTATTTAAAGTTACTTTGGTACTATCCATTCAAATCTAGTGGGAAGATCACTTTACGTGTCTAAGCCTTGAAAAGGCTGGATGGTCTCCTGCATCAGGGAACGTTTGATGACATAGTGAAACACGGATGCTCAAGTGAAAATTATTTCAAAAGAGCTATATGGTCCACATAAAAGTGTCACTGAGATAAAAAATGTCCCAACACAAATGGATTTAAATCTGTAAAGTGATTTAATGTTTTAAAAAAAACCAATCTGATTTAGGACTGCTTGCTCGAATATGAATGAAATAAGGGAAAATATTGTATGTGTATTTTCAAGCAATGTCCTTACTTTTACTGTAATATTTCAGTTCAGCAGATTTTTTTTTACCATAGCTTGGGAATTATTTAGGGTGATGGTGAAGACTGCTATGACGATGTATATAGAGACAACTAGTTTTAAAATCCAAGCATAACTGATAAGAGGATATTCGCTGTGATAGCAGACATTGCTACAATGACCACATAAATCCCATGAGGTGAAGAAGAACAAGGAGAAAGCATGCAAATTCACAATGGTACAATGCATTTGCAATATGGATTGCACTTATCTTTTTATTTGCCACAGACAATGTAAATTATGTGCAACAGAATGGAGATTCAAATGATCCAGCATCTGCATGACACTATAAATTACACTGCACTGGGTATGCCAGAGAAAAGAAGACTTTACCAGGATCTAGTTCAAATGAAACAATGTAAAAAGCAGTGTCCAAAAATCAGTCCCAGACTAATGATGAGCAGACCCTTTCAAGTATAGAGGTTCAACTACATTTTGGTGTAAGTACATTATGCATACAGGTTTGCAAACATACTCTTCCAATTAACTTTTAGTATCAGTCAGAGGCAATAATATTAAAATAATGACAAGCACCTGAGGTGACCTGAGATTTTGCAATGGTTATATGAGTGCATCTAGGTTAAGATCTTTAGCGTCTCTCCCACTGTACCGTATTCCATATGGAGTCTCTTGTCCTTAAGGGCTTCTTCTTCTGGTGAATGGAGAATGCTTTGCTGGTTGTACACCTCCATCCCCTGGAAAGTGGGTCTCTACTGCTTGGCTGCTGCAGTTGTGAAGGATCTAGTCACTGTCTTGGCCAGTCTTACTCCCCAAATTGCAAGACAATCTGAGGGAACTTCTTGGTTTTCCCATAGATTTCACAGATTTTAATTGACTTTGTTTCTGACCTTGTAGATAACTTCAGATCATAGAGATTTCAGAAAGCAGAGAAAAAAATGACTAAGGCAAGAGCCATTCAGGTGCTTACAAGGGAAAAAAGTGGCACACAGAACTATGGAATAATTATAATTCTGGCTAGAGATGGATGGTGTCGAAGGAGGATAGACACAAGATCAGGAAATGAAGTTGGCAGGAAGGCAAACACTTAAATTTCATTTAACTTAAGAAAAAAAGATTCAGTGCACTTGCTGGGAACTGCTATGCTTTTATTTATTTGTTTTGGTTGATTGGTTATCTTTTGCATGAGAAAAATGATTTTAGCACTATAACAAGTATGCCCACCTCTACATACCTCACTCCAAAAATATTTCACCAACTCCAGCAACAGTTTTTTCCCGAGTAACCAGTAAAACACCAGGTCTTCAGTGAAGAAGAAAGAATAGACTCAGCATTTTTAAAATAGTCTTTGTCTTATGTCTGGTAAGTAACACAAAGAGACCTGCCTTCAAGTGTGATTACTTAGGAAATAGAAGAGAAATAATAATTTCTCTTTCAGAGTCTAGCTGCAGGTTCTGTTAAAGCTTATCATTTATATCTTCATTAAGATTAGGTTATTCTCAAATAATCCAGAAAGACAGATGCCTTTGGGTTATTTATATTTTTATATCCTTTTCTATGAGATGATAAGAGAAGACATACTATCTTTTTTTTTTTTTTCTTTTTTTTTTAAACAATGGCCTTATGGCTAGCAGACAATGAAATGAGACATATGAACAGACTTCCAAATGCTGTTAAGCTTGACAGGGCACCAAGTGTGTGGTTAAAGACCTGTGTGCCTGACTGCCATCTCAGCAGCACCAGCGTGAGCTGGGGGGGGTGCTGCCTCCACTGCAGTCAGAAGCCGTCTACCTTTGTACAGTTTTACAGCAGAATAATTGCGAACAAATTGACCAGAGGTATTCCTGACTTAAGATGGTGCAAAAGAGAAAGAGAGGGCAAAATGAGCCTTTTTGACAGCAATATCCACTGTGCTCACTGATTCTTAGATGTTGTACAGTTGTCATAAATCAAACAGCAGGTGGTTTTAATTGATGAAATTATTCTTACTAATTTTTAAGCTGTCACAGACGGATCTAGAGCAAGTTATGTGGTCAAGTTGGAGCGGATTGTTTTTTCTTACAACTGTACAAAGCATTCTGTCTTCAATTCTGAAAGTGGAAACATGACTTCTTCCTGGCCTTGTCTGGGTGTGCAGGGCTTGCTGGCTCAAAGGAAGAATATTGGCTTTAAAAAAAAGAAAGACGATATTTTAAAAAATGTTCCAGGAAGATCAGGTCACATCTTCCCTGAAAGATCCTGAACATCTTTTGTAACAGTACCAACAATAACTTGTGCAATTTTTGGACAAAGTGTGCCAGTAACAGTGCAAAAAAATAAAATCGATGGCCATCTCAGACACAGAGCTATTGCTCATGAACAGATTGATGTGTTCACGCACAATTGCTCTGAGAGGCCCTAGACATGTTGGGGTCAAATTGGCAAAATAGGTAGCAACTGTATTCTCACAGCAGCCTCCAGAGGAGAGAGGCAGATGTCTATTCTATCTTGCAAACACATTCTTTTACAATGTGTTACTTCATCTCTTTTATTGCACAAGAGGAAAGTGAGAGACAGAGAATCAAGGATAACACTAATGATAGACCATATGGAATCCATAAACAATGTTGTTCTAGAATAAGATGGCCTTTAAAGGAGGTGGGGCCTTATTGTACTTGGGCCAGACATTACCTAACTCTCCAGGTGAAAGAAAGAGAATAGGTGAGAATAGGGAGCAGACGCTGGGAGAATGCGATTCAGAGCAAGGCTTTCTGGAAGATATAAAGAGCAGCTTGAATCCTTTTAAAGGTCTGAGTTCCTTTGTATTAAAATAGCCTGCTCCCGCTCTCCGGGAGCCGAACCTTCCTCATGAAGACTACTGAAGAAAATACTATTTTGAAACTGGATGAAGAATTTGGCCTGTTGCTTGTGAGCCACTTAGGAAATCCTGCACTTTTATGTGAAGACATCAGGTTCCTAAGGGGGGAAACGACTGAGGGAGCATCCTCCAGTACAAAACGCCCTTTCTTTGACAAAGGGAAGCCAGCAATAACAAAAAAACCCTCAAGGCTGCTCTGAAAAAAATGGATAAGAGAACTGCTACCCTGCCACTTTTACAGTCTTTTAAAGCTCGATTTGGATAGCACTGCACTCAGCAAGTCACCCTGCTGAAAGTGGTCATTGTTCTTGGTGCTAGCATCTGAGCCAACCTAGCCCATGGGCCAGCAAGTGGGACAGCTGTCTGCAGCGAGGAAGCTAGAGGAGTTAGTTATTTCTTTTCTTCATATTGCTTCTAACTGGCCAATATTTTAACTGCATGAGCGTAGGGAAGAATGATAGTGTCTGTCTCCACCAGCATATGTGAAGGTTTCAGGTTTTGGCCTTGCTGTATTTGACCTCATTTAGGACAAGAATGCTTTTATCTAAATCAAAGCCAATTTCTAGTATTAGTCTGAACTTGTGAAGACCCCCAGTGAACAAAAATATCACAGGAATTAGGCAATACATTCAGAATGCATTTTGAAGTTTTAAGCATGTGCTTAAGTGCTTTTCTGGCTCTACTTTAATGAAAGATGGAAACGTAATGTGGAAATATGACCGAGAAATTCTGTTTCATTAAAATTGGAATGAATCCCAGTGATGAACAAAACTCAAAATGAAGTGCTATTTTGAGATTTAAAAGTAGCTTCCCTCCATGTTTATCCTCTTCATTTTGCTGCTGCCTGATGTGAGCCCATGGCGAGATCACCACAGCAAGCCCGCTTGCTAAATTTTTAACATTAGGTAAAACATGCTAGCTGTGGGACAGTGGTTTGTCACACTAGGGTGTGCTAGAAGGACAGTACAAACAACAGCTGAAGTATGAAAGCATAATAAGAGATTTCTTATTGCTTATCCAAAGTTTATCTGACTTTCTTGAAAAGACTGAGGACACAGAATTGGGTAACAATAGTTGATATAGAAGAAAAAAAGCATTTTCTGTTTTCATTTCTTCTTTGGTATAATTCCATAATTTATGTAGTAACAGCAATAAAATAACAGCAGGTTGATGACCTTCATCTGAGGCAAAACATCATAACGATGTGGACTTCTGCATGTCTGTTTGAGGGAGAGGGCGTAGACACCCAACTCACCTGTGTTTTGCAGCTGTGACTGAGTCACCAAGCAGAAGCAGCGATCTCAGCCCAAGCCAAAATGAGGTGTCAGAGCAGGGCACCCTTCCTGGTGGCTGCGAGAGAGGCAGAAAAAATCGGAAGGGGAAGATAGTCAAATGCCTAGGGAAATAGTGAAGGATTTTAGTAGGAACAATACTCTGTTGTTCTCCGCAGGATCTTTTGGCTGGGTTACAGAAGAGGAGTCTGGGTTTTGTCTCTCTGCACAAGGGGAAGTGACAACTCAGGAGGAGATAATTGTGCTGAGCCTCAGTGAGCCCCTGTCCTGGGAGTAGCTCGGTGTTCATCACACATCTTTACTTTGGAGGCTGATGTTCTTCAACAGTACTTGTAAGAATGGTGCTACCACTAGCAGAATTAGCATTGTGTGACGAGGGCTGCCGCGCTGGGTCTGTGCTCAGTGGGTTACTGTGGGTGTTGACAGGCAACTTAGACAATCCTCCTTTTCTGTATTTGCTAGAGCTATAGATTTTGAATATAAGCCAAAAGCTAAATGGGTTCAAACCAAAGGATAGGTCAGTCTGTTGCTAATACATGTGATGGTCTGGATGCAATCTGGATGGCAGCAATGGGGGGAAGTTTGTCTATGCACTCTGCTTCTTGTGTGCAGCCATTGCTGGTTAGTGGTGTAAAATGTGACAACACAGTCCAGACTTTTTCATTAGTCACTAGAAAAAAAAAGTCTCATAATATCAACCTGCCAGTCTTCTTCATTTCTTAATTTAACAAAAGATAGGCAGCAGCATACTTTTAATGAAAATATTGCACAGTTACGGATCCCATAGCACAATAACGTAAAATGGCAAATATATCTCTGAATACGATCAGCTCTTTTTAACATGCATACCAGGGACACCCATGAAAATCCAGTGAACACTGCATTATTCTGGGGAAGCACATGAAAGAAAAATGGACCATGAAGATGATATATACTAAAATTTTTCCAATTGTGACTTTTAGTACCACTTTTATTCATAGCTCAGCAGGAGACCTGAGCTTTTGCCAAATGCCAAATGCAAAAGGAGATGCTGAGCAATTGCCAAATGGCATGGTAAACTAACAAGTGGGTTTTCTGTATGTTATCTTCAGTTTAGTGGAACTTTGTAGGGCAACAAACCACTAGTAGATCACAACTCATTTTGGCAGGCCATTTTGTGCACATTATTGACCTTTTCTTGCTGTCCATAAATCCTTGACAATGCTGACACAGAAACGCACCAACTGACCTTTCAAAAAATGTTGGAAATAATCCGTTCCAGCTGCAGGCTGAGGACACTGACCATATTCAAATATAAATCTCTCCATCAGCACCATGGACTGCTGGCAACAGCAGCATTCACACTCCCCAAACTGATTCTCCACACCAACAGGCCTGATGTCCCTTATGAAAAAGAAATTTCTCACTGGCTAAAAGCAGGAGGAAACATCCTTTTTAAAGCTGACTATGTAAGGAAAATTTAGGACAGTACTGGTCTGAATTTTCTCAAAAGCTGGCTAGCAACTAGAGCATCCTCCCTTGACAGTTCTTAGTGTAAAATGTTCTCAGCACCTGTAAGTCCTGTGGTCCTCAGGCTCAAGCTCAGAACAAAACGTACATTTCCTGGTTTTGAGCCAGGATCCTTTCTTCACATTTTAAAACACAAAGCTTTCCTCTCAAAACCCTTTGCACAATGTATTCTCTCAATTTGCAGAGTGCAATGTTTGTTTCTCCTTTTCCTCTTAAGGAACAAACCCCACCTTGAGAACTGACTCTCTGGCTGTGATAAACTATTGCAGTTGTACAGGGATCCTCACGAGACTGGATCCTTGAACCAGGTGCCTGGCTTAGCTAAGCTGTTTTAAGGGACAGTTACACACGCCTTACGGTCTGTGGAAATGGTCTTAACTTGAGGTTAGCAATGGATGAGCTGCTTTGAATGACTTCTTGATGAGCATTTGCTGTAGGCAGAAAGCACTGTAAGTTTGCAGACGCCTTACCTTGGGGTACTTTGTTCACATTCCTAAATTAATTAGCTTTGGCTTATATCCAGTGAAGACCTACCCCCATGGCTTTCCTATCAAACCACGATGGAATATATCACTAGACATGTGAGATAAATATAACATACTTCCAAATAGCTGTGCAAACTGCTGCATTTCTTCAGCAAGGAGATGCACTAACTCCTCTTTCAGGGAGACTTGTGTGCCTCTGTGGAAAACGTAATTTGAGTAACTGAGAGAGAATCTACAATTGAGGTAGTAGTACAGAGATTTGTGCTCAGGAAGTGATAGAGACCAACAGATTGGCAGGGTTGAAAAGGGAACTGTCTTCTGATATGATTAGCAATTACAGTCAGGGTGCAGTAATTAATCTTAAGACCACTGAAAGGAAGAGCGAATATCACTCACACTGTTGAACTACAAAGTTCTCTAACTGCCAAGGTAAGAATAAGATGCTGATGGGAGATTCTGCACACTCCAAGGTGTCTTCTGAAATGTGTGATCTCCACCTCTGACATGTATAAGGGAAAGTTCCATTTAGATAAACAGAAAAGACAAAAAGTCCCTATCTAGTTTCTGGAGAGTAGCTGAAAGAAAATCTGTATCTTAAATGTATTAATGTTACAAATCCCATTGGCTCTTTATTATGGATGCTACTAATATTAATAATATTTCATATTTCCAGAGAAATGTAATTCAGTCTGGTTAAATTTATTTCCAGAAAATTTATTGTAGATAACCAGAAAAAGATGAGTAAATAAATAAATGAAAGTTTGCAATAAGCTTTCTTTCTTCTGTTTCTCCCTCATCTAGGGAGGGAGATGTTTAAACATCTAGGGATGTTTAATCCTCAAAATGGTCTTTTTTCAGCCCCCTTGCCAGAGTCTGTTGTCCTTTGTCACCCATGGGCTTGATAATACAGATTTGACTTTGCTGATTTGTTTCTTTCTGTTGGCTTTGTGTTTAATTCTGGGAAAGAGTTAGAAGTAGCACGTTCTGCATATAAGAGTGCTTCACATTTCCTTTCCAACTGGCTAGTATATATTTTTTGTAATTATCATTTCTACATTTGTTTCAAATTTCCCTGCCTTCTTGAAGTAAGGGATAATAATTTTGAGAACCAGTGTATGGGTATTAAACTCATCTGTGTAGAAGGGAATTCCAACAGCTTGGATGAGATTCTAACACTATTTTTTTCCCCTCTTGTAAGGCTAGGGACCATGCAATGATCTAATCCAGCCTTCTGTATCAGGCCATAAACCTCACCATGGTTCCACAGACTCTTGTCACTGTGTGCAGCGTAAATACTAAGCAATGGAGAATCTGATAAAGTGCTTCTGAAAAATCATGGTGAGAAAAGTTCTAAAAAGTCTAAAAATTGGGCCTTCTGGTGGGTCTGCAATTAGCAGATGCCTTTCATAGCTGCATGTAAGCTTTTTGTATAAAGCCAAAATAACTTAGTCTGCATAACTTCAATATTTCAGAGCCCTTAGATCGTAAAGGAAAACAAAGATTTTAAATGGGTGTTTGTCTTGACAGTATACTTTTTTTTTTGCAGAATTCTTCAATACTCTTTCATTGAATGAACATCTACTTCTTTTCATAGTGTTCTTATGTAGATCAATTATTCTTTTACATCCAAGATAATACTTTATATATTCTGCCTATACTTGCTGTTAAAAAAATGTTGACATGGCTTGTGCATGTGTTCAGTGCTTATATTCCTTTGTGCAATAGGAGATCCTTACCTTCAGTTCTAAAAGCTCCTCACACAGAAGGAGCTGGAATCTCTAAATCTGAATTACATTTTCCTTAAAATTTTCTTTGCTTTGTCTTAGCAACTCATTACTGAGCTCACTGAAGACACTGGTAGTGGACAGCATAATGTTTCCATAAAACAAATACAAAGATTATTTTCATCCTCTCTATCACTCACTCTTCTAGTGAATTTGAAAACTTCATGGAAACAGGTGAATAAACATGAAAAGAAAGTAATTTGTAGATTTACTTAGCAGCATATCACCAAAGGTTCCTTTCACCCTTCATGCTGTTGCTGACAAAATGTTAGGCAACCACAGCCTCTTTAATGAGAACCCTTCCTTTTATTTCAGCTTCATATGCTTATATTGCACTTATGAAGAAGGATCTAGTCTGGAGTCCTGCTTTTACAGTCCAAGCTTCCCTTGGAAGGCCATTTAAACCAAGTCCCAATTTTTCCCTTTCCTCTTTCTCCCACCTCAATTTCAGTACTCGAATTAACAAGAAAGGAGTTTTCCCATTTGTCTCCTGTCCATTTTCAGCCTCAACCAGTCATAATGCTGATATCCCTAAAAGTAACCACATGCAGTTGTTACTTTACCAGAGGATAAACAATTAATTCACTATGCCACTGGACTTTGGCCAAGCTTTTAGTGTAGTGTTAGCCTATACTGAAAGAAAAGGCTTTAACTTCTCTGATAAGAAATTAGTTAAAAAAATAAAAATAAAAATAAAAATAATCATTCTAGCATTTGGCAGCAGCAATGCTTAATTCAGCTTAAGCAGTTCCCATCCTTCAACAGAGACCCCTCTGCTGGATAACCATCAAGAGAACTGAATCAAAGGCGTGATAGGGCTGAGAAAGTTCTATTTCTGCTGGATCAGCTCCTGGGTCCGGTTCAGCGTGCAGCTGCTGGAGGGGAGCGAGGGCGGCGGTGCAGGGAGCAAGCACCTTGGACAGAGATTGCTGTTGGGGAACCGCGCTGCTCACCCAGTGCACCGGTCTGTAGCAATCATTTCACGAATCACTGCTTCAGGATGAAGCCTCTTCGTACACCCACAAACTGATGGCCACCCTTGTACCAACGCTGTCATGCCTGCAGGTGCTTCTAGATTTTTGTATGAGGCAAAAGGAGAGTTATTTGTGGGGATAATGAGTTTGGGATGAACTGACTCAGCTGGCAGAGTCTTCAATTTCAATGAATTTGTTGTCCAGATAATTCCTTTGAAGGAATTATAAAGATGATTTGAGGAAGTCAAATAGTTTCCAGCCATCAAAAACTGATGAAAAGTTCACTTCTTTTCCATGGTAAACCTCATAAAAGTATGTTGGTACAAAGGAATATTTTCTTATTAATCATAACATTGTTAAAGTTTTTTCTGAAAAATATGATAAGATAATTTAGTACAAGTTGACCATAACTAGAATGACAATGACAGTCTTATCATTGTCTAAAATACTCTTTAGAGGGGTTTTTTAAATTGTACCTAGATGATTTGGGTTTCCTATTTAACTTTGCATACTTATCTAAAACTCTTGACATCAAGGCAGGTTTGTTTGTTTTAATAAAGTCTTTTATGTTCATCAGAAATTATTTTATATCTATAACTTAAATGGTCCTTTTAGTACATTTGAGGAAGGACAGATTGCCCTCTTTTTCACCTCTTAGTTCTGCTGAGCTAACCACTGAGTTCTATAGTAGAGTGAAGAATGACTTTCAGACAGGACATGTACAGGAAACATTTTGTTAAGTATCAAGTAATTTTTACACAGTCACCTTCTGGGCACTCCAGTTCTGGATAGATTCTGGGAACTAGCAACAGACAATTTTATTGAAATATAGTTCTAAAATAATGGTATCCATGAAAGTGACTTTTTTAACTGGCTAGTAGAGTGCACATCTACTAATAGTAATGAGATGGGATGATCCTGCAAGAATTTGTAATTTCCTAGTGGCTTAAATTAGTGGCAGATAACATAGAAGTTACTATACCTAACACAGCCTCTTTGGCCTTAGTATCATCAAAAATATGGAAAAAGGGATACTCAGTATTTCATCCACAATGAATTCTGACCTTGAGTAGTCCAAGAGACTACAAGCTTCGAAAGCACAAGTTAAAATTTTTAAATGCAATGTAAATAAAATTGATTCTCATGTGAGAACAGTAATACCGTCTATGGGAACATGTCATCAATGTCTGCTCTTGCAGATGATTTTTGGCAAACACTTCCTGTGAGATCACAGGTTTGTTTATCTGTTTCTTCACATTCTTCATTGGAGACAACAGTCCACAAACTCTATTGACTTCTGATTGCCCACCTAAAGTCTAAAACTCTAGGGATCTTTGCCAATATTCTGTATTTTGAAGCACCTAGTATACAGGGTTTCTGTGTGTATAAGTTATGAATTCTCACGGTTGGATACTAACATTTCTTCTTTTTTCAGTAGAGCACATAAAGCAAAATACTAGAGGAAAAGAAATCTTTTCTCACTGGAGTAAACTTTTTGAAATGACTGTCCTTTGCCATAAAATAAATGAAAGATAACTTTGGGTATTTAAAGTAAGAAAACAGGGGACTAGATTCAGATTCCCTCCTGGGATTTTTTTTTTTTTTTTCAACTATAAAACTTTTCAGAGTTTTAGCACCAAGAGTGGGGGTGTTGCAAATAGAGTAAAAATACTGCTTCTAGGAATGAACAGGAAGGGTACATCTAGAATACAAAAGGTCTAAGATTTATAAGTTAAGACCTCTAGCCAAATTCTGACTGGCCTTTGGGTCAGAAAGAGATTTCAGGGAACAAGAATCAAAAGACATCATTACTGAATTAATTCTTCTCATTCACAACGCCAAAAGTGACCACAGAATAATACTAGACTCATTTAGGTAACATTGAAGTATATACACTAGGATAAAAGTACATCTAGTCCACCCAGAGACATTAAGTGCATTCATTTGCCATATTCATACTGGTGCAGCTTAATGTTGGTAATTAGGTAATAAAAGAGGACTCTTCCATGAGGCAGTCTTCATCTGCATCCCTTGGAAGGCCATGTAAACCAGTGTCCATTTTTCCCTTTCTTCTTTCTTCAACCTCAAATTTCAGTAGTTAAGGAGAAAGGAGTTTTCCCCTTTGTTTCCTGACCATTTTCATGCCAAAGTTCCCATCTGCAAATGCAATGAGACCTCTGTTTCTTTGCAGCTTAACATCTAAGGCTTAGGCAAGATTTATCCCTAACAGACTGGCCACCTGTTAGTGTTTTTTGCAACATCCCAAAACTTATAATAGCTTCACAATTATCATTCTTTTCTTTCTGTTTCTTTTATCTTCTTTTTTCTTTTTTTTTTTTTTTTATGCAGATTATGCATATTTTCATAAAATTTTTGCATGATATATTCTTATTTGTTGAATTTTGTAACTATTTGCAGTAAAGTGATTTAAAAAGCATTCTTAGCAGGAGCTGGTTCCTTGAGCTCTATTAGTTCTCAGCACATATATGTGGATTAAGAGAGTATTCAAAAAAGAGCAGGAGACCCAGGTTCAGTCTTCATGTTCTCATTCCTCTGTTTTTCTGACAGCCCCAACAAACAAAGGGAATACTGAAATGAGCAGGCTGGTGGGCTCTGAAAGAATTGTCTTAACCAGCAGCCTTGGAGAGAAAATTGTTCTATCTTGGGAACTGTTTATGTACAGTGAGAAGAGGAGGGGGGGGAGGTTCACATGAATGTTCCCTATGGGCAACTTGTTAGGACACTTCCACTGAGGGGCAAGCATAAAGCGGATTTTAACCTCATGAATGGTGTGGCACAAGGCCAATATCCCATGGGGTGTACCAAGTAATAGAGAAGACATTGAAAGTCTAAGGTGGTCCTTTCTTTATTGTTCCTACCAGAGCTGCTCTTCTGCATTTAAACTGCTTTTAAAAAGTAGCCCCCAAAACTTTATATTTTATACAATATTTTTAGTCATAATCCATGGAGAGTATTTCTAAGATCTTACGTTTCTGTATTGGTATCTTTCCCCCTGACCTGCCTCCCATCTGTGGGACTAAGCCAGTTCCCAATGAAAAAAGTATGGTATACTGCCCTAGTGTTATGTGGAATTGGCTGGATATACCGGGCTCAGTTCTTATCAGATCTTCATACTTTTCTCGTGAGATAATAATTCTTCAAAACAGATATAAAGCTGGATCAACTAAAGTCCAAAAAACCCCCCCAAACCCACAAACCACACAAACAGCTGATGACTTCATTATAGAAGTCAGTAATGAGTGATCTTAAACATACTAAAAAGCTGCTCGATGTGGATCATCTTTTCCAGTGATAACTAGATTGAGTTACCTAATACTAGTCCCATTCCCCCTAAGGGAAAGAGAAACATTGATAAGAAAATTCAAGAAAGGGTATCTCTTGTTAGTCCTGTGAAGAGAACACTAGGCCCATCAGTTAACTTAGAAGCTCAGTAGACATATGGTTTTGCTCTCGGTTTTGTAAGGTTTCATTGAGATGTCTGCTGATGTTTTATATGTCTTGTCAAGAAATTATTCTCTCTTGCTTTTGATTCAAGGTATAAAGATATGCCCTGGTCAGAGCAGGGAACCTGTGCCATATTACAGTCCCTTCCACATCAAAGTTAGCTGAGGGGTAGCTGAATGGCAGCAGAGAGCAAATGGCACACGGCGTTTTTCCTCTGTGCAGTTTTGCCTGCTGCATTTTAGCATGAAGTATTAAAAAATGCCAGTTTAACTTTTTTTTTTGCAGATTAATGTTTAAAATGCTTAACTTTCTGCAGATTCCTGGGCCTTCCATGTTGCTGTTGCTCTGTATTTTCATCTCCGTGGTGCCAACTGTTGTCATACTGTCTGCAAAGCTAGACAGTATTTGCATAGGTGTCAGTCCCCAGCTGCCTGAGGAGTTGCAGAGCTATATTATGCCTCCATATATTCCACAGTTTGCTTATGCTCCTTCTGGGAATACTTGATCACATTGTTTTGTCCGTCTAAACTGTTGGCGGTTCCTGCTAACTTAGTCCTTACAATAGCATGATTTGTTGCAAACGTTGCAATTGGGAACTTGCAGATTTTACCACTTAAAAGTAAGTAAGATCAGACTTGCTGTGAATTCCTGCATAACTCACAACTCTGTGTAAATCAGAGTAAACTTTGGACAAGTAAATCCACATTTCTGCTTCTTTTGCAGGAATGAATTGATGTTCTTTGCTTAAGAAATAGGAAATAGAGCTACATGCGGCTTTCCACTTCAGTACAGCTACGTCTAACTCCTGGGCACTCAGTCATCCAGTGGAAACCTGAAATCAGGCACCTGGGAACAGGACATAGTGAACTAAGAGGGAATCTACTTATTCCATCATGGAAAGGCTAAATAATTAATTTAAGAACATCTGTTTCAATTAACCTTTTTTCTTTTATCTGGGATTCACTCCTTAATGCACCTAGCCTTCTCCTGAAGCTGGCCACAGAAGCTAAATTTCTTGTGCACATAACAAGGAAAAGGATGTAGAGAGGCAGGTAGTGTTCTGCTAATTACACGAGCTAAGTTCTGTCTTAGAAAACTCTTTCCTATCCATGTCCTTATGAGAGAATTCCTGTGAGAAATTCCCTAGGCAATTAGTTAAACTAGTTTAGCATGTTTGATTGCAAACAACTTTTTTAAAAAAAAACTTTTTTTTTCTTTTTTTTTTTGGCAATCACCACTTAAACTCTTGGAATTTGAGTTACTAACATTATCTGTCACTAGTTACGGAAAATGAAGGCAGTGGATATCTCCACTAAATCAGGTGATGAGCACAGCAGAAAAGCAGAGATGAGAGGAAATGTGTCTGTATTTTGTGAAGGGTTTGGATGATGAATATTAACTAATGATGGGAGCAACCCAATGAACAACTAGTTAACAAAAAATCACTGTGAATGATTACATACCCAATAAATATTGTCCATGTTGTATGTTGCATGAGGCTGAATGAAATAATAATGTGGTTCATAACGACTCTCTCATATTGTGTATGCATAAAGATTTTTAATTAAATATGCACAAGCAACTTTATAACTGATATCTTCTGAATTCTAACTGCTTAACGTAGAAATCCTAATGTGCTTACTAAACTAAGTGACTTCAGGCAGTGATATTGTTTGGACTAAGGAATTAGGAAGGCAGAATATAGACAAGACTTGGATTTACTTTAAGTCAGAGGAGCAAAAACTCATTGGAACTCTATCCAATGTTGAAAGCCATGCTCTCATCCTAGCTGAAAAAATAACTATCTTCAAAATAAGAGCAAAATGTGACAAAAGGTATTGAATTTAAAGCTCCAGTAAGAGAATATGAGTGGAAAGGATTGTTAAGTAAAGAAAATCACATTCTAGTGTTCATGAAGTATAGAGAGATCGGTTAAAACTTGTAAGACAGTAGGAGCTGAGCCAGCTTAGACATCATAAAGGAGTTCAAAACAAAAGCCAAAAGGTTCTTCAAATTTATAAACAAAATGAGGGTGAAGGAAGAAGGGAGGCTACTTGGCGTTTGGAAGGGGTAGGAATGGATGGAAGGTTGTCCAACCAGTAAAATAAACGTTGCTTCAATTTTTAATAAGAGGTATGAGATACAGGTGAGATGGGGCAAGATAGCTAACTACAGGAAATAAAAAGAATGAAGTTACTATACTCATGGGGGAATGAACACTGAATTTTGTGTACTTTCTAGAGTCCTGAGAGGACTAGCATATGAAATTGCAAGATTGGTGGCAAGATATTTAAAAGTAAATTTAGCCACTGATACCTTATGACTGTAGAATAACAAACGTAAGATGTATTTTTGTAAAGGATAAAAGATATGTTGTTTTTTAAAACATTTGAGGAATATACACTGTAGCCTTTTTTTTTTAACAAGTTAAATGCACTAGATGTAAGGTATCTCAACCTGAATAAACTGATATTGTGTCTGTGAGAAATTGCTGGTTATTGTAGGCAGAAGAACTGATTTGAGTGGAGTGAGTACTGAAAGAGAGGTGTTGCGGTGTAAGGAAGTTGCTAGTGGTAGTCCTGAAGATATGGACTAAATACATTAAAATATAAGCATCTTGAATAATCAGCCTTGCAGTGAAATGACACTGAACAGAGACAATTACAAATTCATACTTTTGGGTGTTAACAGCAAAATTCAAAGTTCGTTGGTAGAGGAGGAAAAAGGTTTTGCATTAGTCACAAAAGGTCTGCAATCCAGAAGTGGGATACAAGCATGGAAAAGGTAAATTCAGTCACTGGATCTATTATGCAAAGCTTTTTCAATAGAGGTGAGGAATTAATTTTATGCTTTTCCAGGATACTCATCCAGAATATTGTGCATGGATTTGGTTATCCTTGTTCTAGAAACCTAGAATTCAATTAAAAATTGAAAATGAGGCGAACGGGGTGATCAAGAGATGAAGAGCTAACATGTTAGAACAAACTAGAGGACCTGGCTTTGTGTGGCATAGCAAAATGAGAGCCTGAAGAAATTTTACTGCTGTGTCAAAATGTATGATGGAAACAAGCCCTAAGGAGAGAAAAGAATTAAGTTAAAGGACTATCTTGATCCAAGAATAAGTGGGTAGCAGATGCTCTACAAAAGATGTAGGGTGAAAACTAACAACCATTTTGAGTGTACAACACAATAATGTTCTAAAGCAAAGAAAATGAAGACAATATATTTAAAAGATGTGGAAACTTGTGAGTAGTTCTGATTGTCTGCAAGAGCAGCTGAGTAGGCTGAGTGACAATTTCCAGTCCTATAGCCCTCAATGTAGTTTGCATATGCAACACGTAGTCATGAAATACTTATGATATTGATTCAGTTTTTCTTAAATAATTAAATAATTGAATAATTTTGTCTTTATTTGAAACAATAAAACAATACTAGAACAGATTCTCCAAAATCCCTCAATTGACCCCATATCAGAAACCTGTCAAAAATTACTAGAAAAGAATGTGGTGTAGAATTATTTTATTTTATTTTTAAGTCTTGATTCAGGAATCATGGGTCATCTCCCTATGGTGTCTGAGCATCACACATCTGAAGTAGTTTATTTTCCATAGTGGAAATTTGTTTCCCTTGCAGACTTCAGGACTTTTCCCATCTTACTGAAAACTTATGGTTTGCTTGTTGGTGGATCAATCCCTGTAGATTTAGTGAACTTGACTGGATAATTTTCATGCCTATTAATCATAAATGTAATGGTTAAATAACCTTTTCATCCTAAATATATATTTGTGAGGTTCAACAAGGCCAAGTGCCGGGTCCTGCACTTTGGTCACAACAACCCCATGCAACGCTACAGGCTTGGGGAAGAGTGGCTGGAAAGCTCCATGGCAGAGAAGGACCTGGGGGTACTGGTCGACAGCCGGCTGAATATGAGCCAGCAGTGTGCCCAGGTGGCCAAGAAGGCCAATGGCATCCTGGCTTGTATCAGGAATAGTGTGGCCAGCAGGAGTAGGGAAGTGATTGTGCCCCTGTACTCGGCGCTGGTGAGGCCGCACCTCGAATACTGTGTTCAATTTTGGGCCCCTCACTACAAGAAAGATGTTGCGCTGCTGGAACATGTCCAGAGGAGAGCGACAAAGCTGGTGAGGGGTCTGGAGCACAAGTCTTACGAGGAGCGTCTGAGGGAACTGGGGTTGTTTAGTCTGGAGAAGAGGAGGCTGAGGGGAGACCTTATCGCCCTCTACAACTACCTGAAAGGAGGTTGTAGTGAGGTGGGGGTCGGCCTCTTCTCCCTGGTAGCAAGCGATAGGACCAGGGGGAATGGTCTAAAGTTGCACCAGGGCAGGTTTAGGTTAGACATTAGGAAAAATTTCTTCACAGAAAGGGTTGTCAGGCTCTGGAATGGGCTGCCCAGGGAGGTGGTTGAGTCCCCGTCCCTGGAGGTACTTAAAAGAAGGATAGATGAGGTACTTGAGGACATGGTTTAGTGGTGGGATGGCAAGGTTAGGTTAGTGGTTGGACTTGATGATCTTAAAGGTCTTTTCCAACCGAGATGATTCTATGATTCTATGATTATCTTTCAATCCACCAAAAACATACGGGAAGCCCTCAGGATACCTGAGGCATAGTTCTTAAAATGAGACACTCTTTTTGGAGTCCATGTTATGCAACTTTAATCACTGTGGAATGAAAACTTTATAATAATGTTTAACACCTTTCAGTGTTAATTCTGACCTCTTTTGTCTAGCAGTCCTCGTTAATAAATACATTAAGGTGCACACAACACCTCTAAAATACATGTGAGTAGATGTATTACAGAGCAAACCTCATCTATAGGAGAATCGTTATCGCATTGTATGAACATGGAGGGAGTAATTTATGTAGTCTGAATAAGACTTTGTGTACAAGTAGGCAACTAGTGAAAGCTTGTAACTTAGGAAGAGAGTTATAGTGAGTTGTAAAGGACTGAGAAGATGGTGGGGCAACTTCAAGAAGGAGAATAATCCTGAGGAGGTTAATTCTTCAGACACTTCAAGAACCACTACCTTTGACAGTTCACATACTGTGTTTCTGAGCCTTCTCTTGTCACAGGTGAAGAACATTAACTAGAATGAGTTGTTCATTGATAAGCCTGGCAGATACAAGTTGATCTTGATGAAAAGTAGCATTGCCTTGGGTAAGGATAGATAGATTTGGACCAGGTCATCTCCTGAGGTCCTTTCCAGCTGAAATTTTTTTAAGAGTCTATGACTGTATAATAAGACACTATCTGTTTATATGATATATGCACCTGTGTAAGATCTATTTTCTCAATGATTTTCTATTTTTTTTATTTTACAAAAAATGTGATATTTACACTAAAATTTTCTTATTTCTAGTTAATTTTCACTCACATGTTTAACAAACTGTATATGTATAAACTGTCACCAATGTCAACAGGACCTTTGGAATATTCAGCCTGTATAGAGATTTACATTTGAGAGGAATATTGTGTAGATAGATATAAAGGATATAAAGATTTTTGTTAATTATGGGTTTTTTGAATGAAGCTACTTTGGCTGTAATGTCAATCTTGTTATCAAACATAGAAATTTGACAACCCAATTGCCAAGAATCATATTAAGAATTGAGGAGCATACATACAAATTTTAAGTCCACCCCAGCAATAATCTATAGAAATATCTCCACAAGTTTCTTACAGACATGTAGGGTGGGATGAATGTGTCAGACCTTAACAAGGAAAAGTACAGATCTTTTTTTGCAATGGTTCTGTGCTACTTTTTTCCCTAAAGATTAGGGTAAAGCTAGTAACTTATATTTTCTGCCTGTCCAGGTTGATGTTGGATAGAAATGCAAATCCAACTAGTTAGTAGTAAGCAGTTCTACCGTTGCTTCATGTTTGAAGAACTACTACTCGTCTAAATTGTAGAAAAGCAGAAAATTTTATGGGCCAAGACAAAGAAAAACTTTATTGAGGAAGATAATTTTTCCCACCTGGAAGCTAAATATGGGGTTTATGCCATGCAGCCAGAGACAGAGATGTTCTGGCTTTTCAGGACAGCTGAAGCCCCTGTCCTGTTGCAGAAGCTCACTTGTGTTTGTCTGAACGTGGGTCACAGAAGGAAAAACATGTAATGATTTTCAAGGACTTAGCCTTGCAAGTTGGTTACTGTGCTCTTCCAGAAACTGTAACATGGCATAAAATATAGCTTTGTCTTTTTGTCTCTCACTATTGGAAGCACTGGTTCAGATTTTGTCTCAGGCCTCACAAAGTTGCCTTTTTCTCCTCCCATGAGACTACCTGCATGTCACAGCATCCTGTGATTTAGGGCAGTTATGCCGTTGTCTCCTTTTGTTTGCCTATCTGCTCTTGTTCACAAATTGTGTCCTTGTCTTTTGTTATCCCGTTGTACTTTGCTAATCACCTCTGCTTCTGTGAACCTCTGTGGAAAGTCATCAATGCTTGCAGGTTTTCCATGAAATCTTACCATGACATAGGCAGAGTCTTGCCCTCTTTCATGCTCACAATCTCCAGTTCTGCTCAAGAGAGTGTCTGATGTGGTGGAAGGAGTACAGACCATAGTCCAAACAACATTCCTATAAACAGGAAAAATAAAGGTTGGTGTATTCGTTAGACAAGCTGGGTTCCAACACTGATGAAATCTTGTAACTCACTGACGTTAGGAGTGATTGGATAAAGCCAGGAGGCCACCAGTGATATTATAACGTATATTCATGGCTTGAAGTTGGCACTGCATGATTAGAGAACAGCACATTTTAAAAAGACTCTTCCTTTGCCATTTCTATCCTTTGCAGTCAGGTTTCCAGTCATTCTTCTCCACCGAATGCTAACTCTTTCTTTGCTTTCCTGATACAGGTGGCTACCATTTGTAGAGCTATCAATTTCTCTGCCCGTTTTAAAGCAGCTATTATTTATGCCAGTCCCTGCTTATCATCCTCTTTATTCGTTTAGACAAGAACAGCTACAAAACATTTTAAACAGCTTGAGATAAAGGTTAAGCTTAACGATCATATGTTATCATGCACAGCTTCAAAATAATGCGTTAAACCTGCTTCAACACAATGTTCCGAAATCATGTCTTTAATGTGCATTTAATTTGTGCCACTCTTTCAGATGTAAGAAATGTGAAAACATGAACCAAGCTAAAAAGCTATGGCCCATAAAGAAAATCATCTGCACTAGTGTAAAAGGTACATGCCACACTTTTTTCACTAGTCTTCACATGCAAGATCATACAGAATTGAAAAACACACCCTTTCTCAAAGGACTTTTATGACTTTATCTTTTAATAATAGTATGCATCAGTGACATAGGTCTCACTAAAGAAATGCGATTGTTGAAAGTCCTGCATTTATCTTTCAAATAATTTGAGAAGTTTTTGCATTAGAATTAATGGTAAGCTCAAAGCCCTTGTTACAAACAATAAATTATCACTACATGTCTTGCGATTGAAATAGATTACTTAGCCATTCACCATTTGCCACGGGATGCTCTCCAGATGTGTTGCATCTGAATTTCTCTGAATTTTCACTTGAGTACTACGAAGTTAATCTGTTGTTTAGCACACCAAAAGAATCGTTAAATACCTGCTAAACATTATACCAGTTTGCAGTGCTCTGGTGTAAGGATTTTTTGCTTCTCTTTCTTCCCTCTCTCCATTTCAGTGATCTTTAACAATACCCCACTGTTGCAATGCTGTTCTTTTTCCTCCTTCAAAGTATAATTTTATGCTAATCCTTGAGCTGTTGAAGAGGGCATTAGCTTTCAACTCATTTTCTGATTTGTTGCGCTAGGGAAACTTTGTTACTTGTAACCTGGCATAACCTGAACTTTCCACAAACATTACCTATTCCTTCCATAGCTTAAACATTTTTTTTTTTAATTTGGTAGAGATTACTTGATAAGGATGCATGGTCCTTCTGTCTACTGTATATCTCACAATCCAATTGCTGAGAGGACTGAACTTTCATCTCTATGTTGGAATATGGCCCAGATTCTGGATTTCAAAGCAACTAAAAGGAAGACAATCATTAAGACAGTGTTCCTTCAAATCCCAGTTCAAATAATCTCAAAGTCTATGCAAAACACAAATGTTGACCTCACAGAACTTTCCACCCTCCAGAATAGTTCACAAAGCTCTGAAAACACTTGCAAACATATTTCTGAAACTTTTTTAAATTTTATTTTATTTTTAATTGTGGGCAAAATATCCCTTGGTTGCCATTAGTTTTGCTTAAATCCCGTGGAAATATTCAGACCTTCCTGGTGTATTCAACAATTCATAAAAATGGCTCATCATCTCAGTTTAGCTCAGTCTGCACGATTGCTTGTTTACTTAGTCCCCACTTATTTTTTTCAGGTTCACTATCAGGCTAGACAGCTCTGTCAACTCAAAAAGACATGCTTTTTTTTTCGAACTATTGATCTCTGTTGCTCTTCCAAATCCTTTAGTATTGGCTCTTAGGATTACTATAATGCTATAATCATTCTGTTAAGGATTCAGATTTGTGGTGGACTAAAAGATGGTAACATCAAAAGGATTGAAATGCCCTTGAAGCAATCAATTTTTGTTCATCAAATACAAATGCTGAGAGGCTGCTTTCAGCTAATAATTTATAACTGAATTAATGACACATGGCTTCCGTCAGTAATGGTCTCCTCTCTGGGATCTTTTTTTTTTCCCTTTCTGTGATCTGATTTCATATTCTGGGAAAGGAAATCTGAGTGCTAAAGAATTTAATCAGAAATGGGTACTGTCTGAAGTTAAAAGCTTAGCTTTCTTGCTTGAAACTGAGTGCTGCTGAAAGCTTTATCTTTCAGTTTTGGCAATCTTGTGTTTTTTAAGCCAATCCTACTCATGGGGAATTGTATTTCCACTTTTTTATCCTACATATGAAGAACCACTAAGTTGTGGGAAGCACCTTGCAAAAGTTTTAAGTTCCTTGCCTTTGTAGATCTTCAAACATTTTGGTTAACAAGAAATTTTCTGTAATAACAGAATGGTGCCAAAAAACGGGCATAGGCAATTCACTTTTTCTCACTCCAGCCTCCTCCTCCTGCTGCTTCTGTGCTGGATTCTGGCAAAAGGTTCAGAGTAAACCTGTCACTTTTGCAGTTTAAAACAAACTTAAAATAGTTGACTGTAATTTTCTGTCACAGTCCTGTTTCTCCTCTTCTACTTTTCTGGTGATTTGAGCTGAGTCTGTTTGTTCAGAAAGGCTATCCAAAACATTGACAACTTTATTTTTCCTCCTTTTTTCCTTGAATTCTATGTGGAAAGGGGAATATGCCACAGGCCTGCCATCTGTCAAACGTTCTGAAGACCACTAGCATCAAGAGGCCAACATCAGATAGGGTTAGAGAATAAGGGGGGAAAAAAAGAAAAAGAAAAAAAAAAAAGAAAAAAAGAAAAAAAGAAAAAAAGAAAAAAGAAAAAAGAAAAAAAAGAAAAAAAAAGAAAGAAAAAAGCCTTTATAGAGGAAAAGTCATACATCTGAATAAATGCCAAATTATTGGACACCTGCATAAACTGATCTCAGTTTCACGGTGTCTTCCCTCTGCTAGATTGATTAAGGACAACCTGATACACCAGATGTGTGATGAAGTTGCTCTGTGATGTAGTTCTATATGTCAGATATGACAGTTAGTGTTTGGGGTTGGTTGTACAGGGGTTTTGTGGCAGAAGGGAAAAAAATGACCATGGTATCAGCTCTAGGACTGAAATATCACATTAATCTAGTTATTACCTCTTCTCTTTTTTTTTTTCTTTTTGTGAAGCACAGATATTCAGAATCACTTCTTCATATTTAGAAGTAACTTCTTAAGCATTGCTTACAATTTTCTTAAATGTAAGATCACTTTACAAGTGATCTTGGGTCTATAAATTATTAGCAAAAATAGCAGATAGGCTGTCATGTGTTCTTTAGGTCTTACAGGTAGCACTAAAGATACGTTTCCCTTCATACAAATCATCTGCTCATGTCCAATTAATCCTTTTCTCCATTTCCTTTCTCCTTCTCCAGTTATCCTTCACCATCTCCTCCCTTTCCCCCTAACTCTCTGCAGCTTATAATTGGTTTAGAAATAGATCAAGTTTGTTATATTTAATAGCTTAAAGTACTTACTCAGGATAATTCTGTTACAGCAATTAGTATCAAATTAATACTAAATCTTCAGTCGCTGCAAATCTTCAACATAGGTCTTGACCTGCAACTTATCTGTTGTGCTTGTGTATGAAAGGTATATGTGGCATGAATATCATCCATGAATTTCTTGACATATCAGTTGGTTTTCAGAATTTCAAAACCTTTAATAGGGAACTTACAAAATATGCAGAACCCAGACTCAAGGCAGAACAAAAACACTTAACCAAAACCAAAATAGTTAAGCAGAAATAAAAAAGAATGCATTGCATGTTAGAAATATAGAAGAATATAGTAATGTAAATTAACCTATTCATGAAAGAAATCTCTGTATCAGGTTTGACTTGCACACAAATCATCAGTATCTGAATTTGTTGAACCTCAGTTAGAAAACAATAGCTAAAATTCTGCAAGGTGCTTAGCACCTCGAATGAACCAAAGCTAAGCCTCACACAAAGCCTTGCAAAATCATGTCAATGGATGCAAAACACACACAACATGAACTTTTTGACACATTAAAACAAAAATAGTCACTGAAAGTAGGTACGCTAACCTGGCCTTGCAATAAACTCATACTTGATAACACTTGAAAACGCAATGTAGTTTTAAAAAATGTTTCAAATAAACTGAGACTTATTCCAAATAAAAGTTACAAAATAACTGAAGAACCATAATAAAAATGATCAATAAAAAAAAGCTTTTAAACTAATTGAAAACATTGTAACATTAAGCTTTGTGACAATCATGCTCTTTTTCTTAAAACAGCCTTACACGCAATCTTTAGCAGGGGAAATTTTGTTTTACATCTCCTCCCACTCTGCAGTTTAATGCAGTCCAAATGTCTTCACTACTGAGAATGGAGCAAAGACAACATTTCTCTTCATAGAGGTAGCTGGTGGTCCCAAAGCTCATTTATGACAAATACCTGGACCTTCTCTAATTTCATCTTCCAAGTAGTCAGGAGTTTCCATCGTCTTATTCTCCCTTGGCGTTCTCTTCTGTTAGTTTTTCAGTGTTTGAGTTGAGATGAATATATGCTAGAAGCTATGCCTCATATACAGACGTGTGGAAGAGGCCCTGAAAAGTGGACTCTCAAGAGGCCTCGAAGACATTAAACATCTTTTGGCTCCAGAACAAAATAAAGAAATGTCTGTTTCTTCGGTGGGAGGCTTGGTACATCTGGGTTCCTTTTATTGTGCAGGGTGTCAAGTTATCTTTTTTTCTCCCTACTTGCATCTCTGGACTCACAACATCCCTATGACAATGCTGTGAATGACTGCGATCACAGCCATCACTTTGCCTGAGCTAGAGTCTTGGAGAAGCCGCTGGGATTTGAAGTGCAGGAGATAGTCCCTTCCAGAAACAGCAAGTCTGGCTCCCCACGGCTGTCCTTTTTCACTTTTT
Source organism: Aramus guarauna (assembly GCA_013400195.1). Lineage (NCBI taxonomy): Eukaryota > Metazoa > Chordata > Aves > Gruiformes > Aramidae > Aramus > Aramus guarauna. Next base: position 414,518 of record VXBL01009710.1, read on the forward strand.
ATTACGGGAGCAGCCCTATCCTGAATCCCCAGAGCTGCAGAAGGAAATGTTGCCCATACTACTGGAAGCTGGCTCCAATTACCAGCCTTTAATCGAGAGGCATGAAGATGTTGAGGTACTGTCATCCTACAGACACATGGGTATGAACTTGAAATCTGCAGCTAACTTCAATGGGATGGTTCACATGCCTGAAGTTCAGTTAGTGTGTAGCTTCCTGCCGGAAGACCGGTCATAAAACTTCTGAGTACTTCAATGACTTTGGGGGCAATGGACCACCGAGCGTTAGGAGGTACATTCTGTGTGAAGGCATAAGAAAAGTGTTCAAAACAGCTTCATCAATAAGAGAATAAAAGTATTTGAATACGCTGCTTACCCCAGCAGTTCCTGGCACTGTTGTTAACCCAGTTGCAGTCTCAGTGACATCCAAGTCTGTGTTAATGGTAATCTTCAGAGGCAGATACCTTATAAACCAAACATCACTCTAGTAGGATAGTAGACAATGTCTTCCCTGCCTTGATGGGGGTTGTGGGAAGGTGTTTATCACTTGCCAGTTAATTCACACAACTGAAAACATTGTTAAGAGAAATTTTTAAAACTCTTTCACTAACCTTGTTTGGCAGTAAATGGTCCCAGAGGTTATGGCTGATACCTAGAAGCTATAACTGGCTTGAAAGGTGTTAGTAAAACACCTTTTTACTTCTCGGCTGGCCTTTGAAACACAAGAGAAAGGGAAAAGCTCTGTAGAAGATATGTGACTGTATTCAATAGCCCTTTAAAGTCTCATCTGCTAGAACAGGTCTACAACAGTCTTTCTTTGGCCTGTAATAGGCATCCTTGGTCTGAAGAGGGAGAATGAGAAATGCTGAGGACATGCATCCAGCTTTATGTTAAGACAGATCCCGTCAGCAGCACTAAAGGGCGCAACATTTTCCTCTTGGGACAGAGTCAGGTAGGAAATCCTACCCCTGCTCTGTCAACCGCAGGTGAGAAGGAAACGCATGATATGCCTGTGATTGAAGGTAACTGTGAAAGAGTCTTCATTCAAAAATCTGATTTTATTTAATTTGGGAAGAAATGAGGAAAGGCCTCAAACATCTACGAGGCTGCTTACACATTCATATGTGTCAGGATTTACAAAGCATCCTGTTATCACCATTATCATCAGATAAATGAATGGGGGTTTATATGATCAGTGCTTTACAGGCTCATATTTGTTAAGCAAAATAAAGCAATGGCTCTTGTTACGCCTTTTCCCCATCTTTGTTGCATGCAATCTAAAATAAAATGTCATCATTTTCAGAAGGATGCCCCATCTGTAGAACTTTTTCATCACATGTAATAAATAAATCATCCAGTAATGATAGCAAGGACTATGACATCTAAGCTGCAATTATTATTTGGGGGGGACAAAAAAATATCTAAGCCTTAAGACATAATGTAAAAACCCAACTCAGATAGAAGGTCTGGGTAAAAAAGTGAAGTAAATTATACTCATTGCTTGAAAGAGTTCAAAATTTTTAGTATTATTAAATTTTTAGTATTATTAAATTTTTCTAGTCATATACCCAACAAATTAAGAAAGATGTTTTAGTGACATATTTCTTTCACACAGGCACTAGCGGAATAGTATGAAGTTAATATATTGCAAACACAAAATATGGAGCAAGTAACTGAAAAATATATGACACTTTTCCCCAACAATTCTTTCTGAATATGTATTGCATCCAGTTTGGGTGGAAGTGGCAATGTCAATATTAATGCAGAATCTGGTGATGCCTGAACAGCCAAGGCAGCACGATTCAGCAAAGGAAGCATCATTCATCTCAGCACTGGTTTTGAAATAAGGGGCAGGGGGTGGGTGATGTCATTTTCTGTTACATGAGATGGAGTCCGTCAGGTTGACCTGAGCAGCTCCTTGTGTGCCTCGCATTTTGCCACCAATTGATAGAAGCTGACACATTGAGTTGCAACACACACCTGCTTTGTAAAGCAAACTGTGTGCATCTGAAAGCCAACACAGTGCAGAGCTTAAATCCTCCTGGTAGCACTTTAACAACTGCCAGCGCAGGTCTGATTTTCCAGCTTGCTTTCATTTGCTCTGAGTTATTTTTATAAGGGTCTTAACACACCAACTTCATTCTTTGTATTTTTCTATTGATTTTTCCACAACTGATGTGAAATAGAAGTATCTTTTAGGCTCTTTGTTTAACTGCATTTCCTCGTGTTTTCCCCCTTAATCTCTGTAAACTTAGATCTTCCTGAGGTTATGGCAGTATGTTTGTTATCGCTTCTTGTCACATGATATTTATCTAGCTGTGATTGTGATACTGCTGGTGTTTCTGAAACAGCACTGGGCTCCTCTGTTATCTTTCTGCAGGTGTTGGATTTGCCAGTCTTAGTGAAGTTTGGTATCCTCAGTAATGCTGATAGTCTTTAAAGCTAGCAATATGGTATTTACCCAGAAAGTTTACCTCCTGATAAACTGTTCGGATTCTTGTTACAGAATGAAAATATATCTAAAAAATAAGAGGGGAAAAGTAGCTCACTAAATTTTTTGCTGCTTGATTGGTTAAATCAACTGCACATTTCAAATCTTAAAATGCAAAAGGAAATAATCAATATAGCAACTTGAGACTTAAACATGCTGTCAGTTGCCGTGTTTTTGCCAGTGAGCACAACTCATCTGCCCAAGGTTCTGTCTTCAGATTACCATAGAAAACATAGATCATCAGATTTCATCGCTTTAAAACTAGTCTGGCTCCTCAACATGACAAGTTTATGCAAGGGAAGACATTTTAAAGCCTTCACTTTTCAGTACCAATAGGATATCTTACAGAAAAAAATACTTGCGTGCTTGTTTTTCTGAAGTGTACGTAGAAACTTGTAAGTTGATGACCCAAAAAAAGAAGTAAAAATTAGTTAGTTACAATAGCTGACCTTTATCTAGAGGTTGAACAGGGTGTAATCTTGGGGAATCCTAGAGGTGGTTGTTTAACCATGGGTGTATTCTGCTGGAGCTGAGCCACTGTTGGTTTTGCAGCAGGCAGAAATCTGTCCCCAGAACCATGGGCTTCTCTTCTACTTTTTCTGATGCCTGAAAATATAGTAGCAGCAGCAAAGTTTATCTGCCTTGCAAACTTCATTGCAATAAGAGGGAAGAAAGAAAACTTTCAAACAGTGCTATTTTGAAATAGACTGACCTTCTTCAATAGTTTTCAAACATCAAAGGACTGTGTATTCTGTCTGCAAGTTAGTTTTCTGAATAAATTATTATTTGATTCATCTCCCCATGATCTATTTTTAGCCCTTTGGGAGACTTTTGAAAGCAAAAGTGCTTTCTCCACCCCCCCGCCTTGGTTTGGATCATATGGTTTGGAAGCTTACAGCTCTGACAGATTCTCACACAATTACCCTTCCAGCAAACTCACCCTTGCTGGAACTTACTTCTTAGGCATTCCTCCAGTGCCCCTTGCACTCATGGACGTCTGTATATTCTGCTGATCAAAGACCGTTCTTCTCCATCCACTTATCAAATGGTTTATTTTTACATAATGTGCCTGTTGTCACCACAGCTGCTTTTTCGAACTGAGGAGGGGAGAACTGCTGTTGAATGGAGAAGATGACGTTAAAATTGAACTGTACATTTTTACAAGTAGCTGCAGAGCCGTAGCTATGCTTTTGGGGAGTTATTATCGTCAGTGGTGCTCTTTACAGCCAAGTTGACTATCCGTGGAGCAGTCTCACAGCACAAGTGGGGTGCCTGATGCTCTTTTAGTAGAGCTACCCAACTGCTTTGCTGAACCTCAGGATGCTACTTTATAGTGCACTATTTCCCTACATAAAGTTAAATTTAACGCAAATTCAGTGGAAAAAAATATTCCTCCTTTATTGGATAACGTGCTTTAAACTTGCATTTACCAATAGGGTGCTTCTGACAACGACAGACTGGAAAACAAGCTGCAGACAGCTGTAACAAACCTATGTGAATGAAGACTGTAGATTCTTGAATAAAAACATATGATTTTTTCTTAATTTGGCTGTAGGAAGATCTAGTTTGCTCTATTGGCAGTAACATATAAGTACAGTTTTGTGGTATCTCTTCTATTTAAGGCATTTTAATCTTCAACCTTTTAATCTTGAAATATTTATTCCATTCCCATTATGCTGTGAGTGATGGTGTCACTAAAAGCAAAGGGAATTATCTGTCAGCTTCCTGGATCTCTGAAGTAGGCAAAGTAGATCTCTCTTCCTCTCAAATATTTTCTTGAAGACCTGATGTAGACCATACTGATTTCTGAACTCACCATACTTCTCTCAGGGCCCAGTCCCACCCAAATTTCCATTTCTTTTAAAATAATAGGATCAGACTTGTAGTGCAAAATAGAACCTGTGTCTTACTTCCATTAGTTATGAGACACATAGGCATAAAATAGAGTCTCAGAGCTACTTCTCTACTGTCAGGAAGTTACCAGGACTGATCTATGAACCAAGGATGTGCCTTCTCCTCCCCACGAAACATGAATACCTTTGCTGTATTTAGAGAAGTTTCTGCTTTAGTCACCTCCATTTATAAAAAAATACCATAAATGGTAAATGCCAGTACTCTGTGGAGGCAACTTGCCAGAAAGGACACAAAAGGGTAGGCTGAGGTAGGAAAAAGCATCTGGAGAACATGATTTAGGTAGAAAATAAGAAGCCTTATCTTTTATGTCATTTTATCTTATGCTGTCTTGCTCATTGATATGCCTTGTGCATCTCCATTAATCTTTTTTCTTTTGGCCTGTGGTACAGATCTGGCATCACCTGTGTCTCACCCCAATGGCTTCTTCAGCAGGAGGTTACTGCCACACAGCAGAAGGAATAGGCACAGTCCTTAAGGTCCTCCTCTGCTTGCCAAAGATTCCTGCTAACTCCCATGGGATGCTGCACATGAGACTTCACTGGCTCAAATTATCTAACTTCACTGCAGCAATCCTTCTGGAAAGTGAGGAAGGGAAGCTGATGTCTCTTTCAGTCCAGGCTGAGTGAGAAGAGGAGGTTTCCCTGGAGCTTGTCACCCTTGCGGTTGGCTTCTCTGCTGCCCACGCCTTTGGAGCAGGATGGGTGTTACCTAGGACAGTATCTTTTCTGCGAAACAGGACCCATTTTTCTGTCTCTCTCTTCAGCCCTTCACCTCCCTGTGCTGTTGCCTCTTGTTTCATGTCTGAGCTTGGAAGAGATGTAAAAACCGGTGAGGGTGGTGCTTCGCTTCAGGCACTTCTGCCATTGCAGGGGAACCCATTACCCTGCGTGGCAGCGCAGCTGCAGTTTCACCAGCACGATGCCCCGCCGTTGCTTAATGTAAGTCAAAATAATTTCCCTCACTTGCATACTGCCTATCTGCATCTCTCCACGTTTGGTTCGGGGCTCTGAGTCTCCCCCTTGAGCCGTTCTGCTGCCTGGGGGCACCTTGCGGTGAGGTTAGTGAGCTCCCTGCTCCAGGGGAAAAACCCCAGAGATGAAGGATATAACTAAACCCAGTGCGGATTGGCAAATGCTCCTACGGAAGAATTCAGCAGCTCGTTGTCTACTCCCCTACATCAGTTTAGGACAGGAGAGAAGAATAGTATTGCTGTCATTGCAAAGGCCATTTGAGGTAGGCAGAATGTCAGTATGAATTTCTAATCTGGGCAAGTAGCTTAATGCCTCGCCTGGCTTGGTTTCTTACGTGCAAAATGCTGATATAGATAACAAAAAAACCCAAAACCAAAAACAAAACCAAAAAACCCCAAACAAGCAAACAAAAACAAAAACAAAAACAAAACAAAAAAAAAAGATTGCTGTCAGTATAGGTACACTACTTTCAAATCTGAGCAGCTTTCATTTGTTACTGTAGGCAGCTTATCTGGCCTTGACTCCCGATAAAATTCAAGTTAACAAACTTGTAGCATATATTCTGAAGCCTGCAAGCAGTCAGCACTCTGGTTTTCCGTCTGACCTGTATGGTGCCTAAACTTTCCTGTGTTCATGTGTTATTTTGTTACTCAATCAATCACTTTTTCTCCCTGCAGAATGTAACCTACTCAAATAACTGTGATTATACATTCATAATTGCAAAGTCAAAATAAAAGCCCAGAGCATATGGAAATGATCAAAATACGGTGTAATATCAGCAAAGCCATTTACTGTATATAATCAATTTAGCACACCAATAAATGCATACATATATAAACCTCTGACAAGCACACTATTCTCTTCTATAAAACTTTTCATTTAAATTCTGGTGCCATTGTTGTGGGATAAATTTTCTTGTCACAAAGATACGGCTTTTTATTTGATTCAGTCTTATTGCATCATTAAAATATTGGTATCTTTTATGTTTTGCAAACATTTGTGGACACACCATTAACCAACATAAAACACAATGCAGTATACAAATGCCTGTTTTATGACTGCTGTCAGACTATATATTCTCTAATGGTCTAACATTATCAGCAATCTAAGCCTAAATTATCACAACTAAAAGTCTATGAAATACAAGACACATATATAATATCCAGGAGTCAATGTATTGAAACATTAGAATTAAAGGTTCAGGCAATCAATTCAGCCAAAAATGCAGTTTTGCAGAGGAATTTTTCATTCAAGCAGCAAAAAGGAAATGGAAGAAAGCAGCAAGTTATTATCAAAAAGATCACCCATATCCAAAGAAGATATAGTTTCTCTGGACATTTATGTACTGTCAGCAGGAGGAAGGAAAAAAAAAAGAAAAAAAGGTGAGCTAGAGAAAGAGAAAAGGAATTTGATAAAGGTGCAGTGTTTATATCTTTATCACTTCTATTGTAAATGTTTTTTTGATCAATGAAATTGTTTCATTACCTGTTTCTAAGATTGATTTGTGTTGTTGCCTGACACTTTTTATTTGGCCTGAGAATTTTACTGTGTGTCTATGGGAGCAGAAGAATTTAAGACAAGGATGATAAATTGCTAACAACATATGGTTCATTCCAAGTTGTGTGAAAATACTCTCTGTGCTGCTAATTGGAGTTGGAGAATGCGACTAATGAAAGTGTATCAGGGACACTAGATTTAGATAGTGATAAAGTCAAAGGTGTTTTGTTGTGTACGGACGGCATGGCTGGCAGTGATCGGCGGTGAACACGTACCAGGAATGAATTTGCCTTTTGCACGATGACCATTTAAAAGTTTTTTTCATCTCCTGTGTAAACTCTAGAAACGAAGCTTTTCTTTTGGTTGTCTTCTTGTCTAAAGGTGATGACAGGATCAATTTCATTGGCTTAGAATGACAATATTAATCACAAGGGTCTGTCAAGATACATAATGGCAATATATATTGGAGAAGCGTCTTGGCAGAATGCGCTTCTTATTATGAATCTCCCTTTTATTGTAGTCTTTGACAGCAACAGTTTAAAGGATAAAGAGAGTTCTAAAATCTCGGCACCACAGACAGACAATGCCGAGTAAAGAGAAGCAGGGAGGAAGAAAAGCAAACAAGTTTGAAAGAAAGTGTCCAGACTCTCAAATGCATTCCTAATCAAACAGCAAAGGAATCGTGATTTAGTGAGATTCTAAAGTATGCCATTTACTCTCCATCAAAAGGTTTGTGGGTTTTTTTAACTTTCCTTTCTAAACTAAAAAGGTAGAAGGCACACAAAAGTCTGCTACCTAAGATGGTTTTGAAATACAAAGGTTCTGTGTTTAGTTTACTTTTTGGATTAGATGCGTCAGTTCCAACAACCCCAACTAACCTATGCTCTTGCCTATCCTCTGTGCATCTTGTCCTTCTTACAGAGATTATGCCTCATCTATTAAGCTTTTTTCTTTTTTTTTTTTTTTATTTTTGTTCCCTCTGCTTCCACAGATTTTCTCCAAACACTTTGCCACTTTTGAAGATCTACATTCTTTGTCATCTGTTTATTGTCCTCTAATGAAAGTATTGAAGTTGTTTGTGGAATACTAATTAAAGCCTCTTTACCCCTTTCCCTTTGGAAATGAAATGGAAACATTTTCCATTGAGTCAAGGAAAAATTAGTGGCATGGAGCTGATTTATCTTATTCACATTGTAATTCGCTAGACATCCTCTTTTCCTAGGCTGCTTCCATTCTTAGGACTGTATGGCAGTAATCAGAACTTAAGAAATATTTGTTCTATTTATTTATCTTTTCCCGATTAATTCAATAAATAAAAATTAATAAGTATTATTCAGTTTATTATTCTGTACTTTCTTTTTGAACTCTTAGGTCCTTGCAGTAATTTATAAAACTGTGTTATGCTTCTTTCTGTTCCCATCTTTTCCATAGAATACAATATTACTTGGAAAATATAAGATTTATTGTAAAATGCGAGTGGGAGGTTGTTCGTGAATAACAGAATCCTCCTGAAAGTCTCTGGAGACGCACTGGTTTTATCTGGCCTTAAAAATTTATAGTAACTTAGAAAGCTAAGTGCAGGATGATCCATCATGGTCTAATGAACTAATTCTTTTCCAGTTGCCCTGAAAATGAAAGCATAGCTGATATCCATTTCTGTAGGGAAACTACAGACACGGTGTTCAATATCCTCCTAGACTAGACACTTACAAACTGCATTTATGTAAACTCTCTTGAATTTCTTGGCTAATACCTATTTGAGTAAGGACTGCTTACCCAAGAAAGGATTGGCTCAAGCCCTGCCTCAATATCCTCCACTTTAACCAGGCAATTATCTCCCCCTCCTGAGCAGATTACAAATTATGCAAAACTATAAACAAGGTTGAAAGGGCAAGAGGAAAATAAAGGTAATGTATGAAGTATGCATCATGCTATTAGAATTCTTACAAGCAACACGACTTACAATTTGGATACAGCATAGTATTATTGTGAAGATGAATACAAGATCCTCTGCTAGCTTAAATATCTCATTTGAAACTTTAAAAATAGAAATAGAAAATAGATGCAGAAGAAACAGAAGCTATATGCTAACTTGGACAAGAGTTTTTGTAACTTGAAAAAGACCCCACCAATATACAAATACAGAAGTTGATTGATAAGGAAAAAAAGTTTTCTATTTCCTTTACCACAGATTCACAAGCTTCTCTTTGTGCTCTTTTTTTCGAGGGCTGTGATTTATTCAGGGTAAAATTGGATAGGTGCGAATTTTGGGAAAGCAGTGATACTAACAAACGCAAATTGAAGGTTTTAGGGTGGGGCATTGCAGAAGCATTTTTGGATGTCTCCTGATGCATAATAATGTGAATGTTTTTGTTGGAAAAATTGCTGAAGAAAAGTGGGGTCTCTCATTAATCAAGGAACTTCTCAAATTCGGTACAAAGACAGATAAAACTCTGAAAAATTAAACTGAACATAGTGCTGGGGGCTCACCAGAGAGAGAAAAATAGATTTGTGAAATGCTGGTGATGAGGAGCTTCGCAAGGAATCTGCTGCAACTGTTCTTAGGTCTAATCATGAGATAAATAAAGTGGTTTTTTTCCTTAAAAAAAAAAATGGTTTTTTTTTTAAAAAAAAAAAAAAAAAAAAAAAAAAAGTCATTTCTTGAGCAACTGAAGCTCTAGCTGAACTCAGCTAAAGGTAGATTTGAGAAGAAAGATTTGTCCTTTTGTTCAATTTACTAATCCATTACATTTAACATAAACAATCTTTGATAACTCATCTTGTAATAGCAGAAACTTGTCACAGTAATTTCAGGAAGGGAAAAATTGATCTAATGTTCTTCTTGTGGTATTGGTCTCATATGCTCTGAGTTAAAGATACTGTTCATAATTGTTTAGAACAAAATATTTTTTAATTTCTCCTGGACACTAAAAAAAATACTGTTGCATGCATAGGATTGCATGCGTTAAATTACATGCATAAGATCTTCTAACACAAATCTACATTTTGCACTTCCACCTTTTTTAAACTAGAATTTGTGAGAAAAAGTTCTTAATGCTTTTATTCAGGTGTAGGGCAGTCAGTTTAAAGCCTAATTAATATAGTGTGGGGCAATTTATCTTTTTGGTGTGAACAGTTGTCCTTGGTTAACTTTGGCTATTTCTGGGTGAAACGCTCTCTAATGCAGGAAAAAATACGAATAGTTTAATAATAATTTGACAGAATACTACTGTAATTGTATACATGTTATTGGATTGTCTATGTAAAAATTGAGCATTACTTTAGTTATTCGATACACAAAGTTAGTCACACTACTTGGTCTGTATGCCTGATCCTCTCAGTGGTATAATACCATTTCTGTTCCTCTTTTTGTCACAAAAAAAAACCAAAACCCAAACCCAGTCCAAAAGACTATTGAACTAATTTCTTCCTCTTGCTTGAAATTATTTTGTGAACACTCTAAACCAGAATTTTTCTTGAGACATGTGCCGATGGAGACAGGGAAATGAAAACAAAAACAGTTTGACTTGTTTGAATAAATATTTTGTAAGAGGTTTTTCGTGTTTCTCACACATCTCTAAGATTTTTAAGTACTATGGCTTAAAAATGGTTCCTGATTTGACCCTCAGCCCTCTGCTCTGAAACAAAATATTAAAATGGAGAAGTTATTCAGACTTACTGTTTCTGGAAGACTTTGTAAGCAATAAAACTACTATAGCTCTGTTGCATAGAGAAGAAGGATGTGGGTAACAGTGTCTCTGTTCTGCAGATGTGTTTCATTTGGGCTTCTCTTCCATTGGCTACAAGAGTTTTTGAGAGACATGGAATATTAGAACAATTAGATCATTAGCTACAATAAGGAGCTTGGTTTCTTCTTTTTTCCTCCCCTTCAGTTTTATATCATCTAGTTATTTACTATATCTTTTTACAGATTGCATTACTGAAAAGTAGAAACTTTTTTTTTTAAGTTGGACAGAATGTCTGATTTATTCATACCTATTAACAGATCTTTACTCCATGTGGGATCAACATACGGTGCCACAAAATGTGTCTTAACCCCTGCCATCCCAACTGAATAACAGAGGAAGGTCTTGGTATGACAATCCCAAATGACATACCACCAGTGACTACACTTGTATCATCTCTGACAAAAAAAAAATATCTGATTTTAACCTAGCTATCGTATTAAATCTTATTAAGATTAATGAGTACAAAATGATAAGGAGAAGATCTTTCAGATGTGGAGTGAAGATGATATAATATGTATTAGCATTTATAGTACGAAAATGTGTCTTTATCTGGTAAAGTGATGAAAGGTACTGCATTTCATAAAGAGGTTGAGAAGAAGGGAGTCCAAATGCTGTACTGGCAAGTGGTCTTCTTGTGGTATATCTGTAGGTCATTGCACGTGGCTTTTAAACTTATTTTTGGAGGCTCATTACAATGGTCAAGATTTAAAAAGCAGCTCTCTTAACAGACCCTGGTAATATTTTTTTGTTTAGATGGTATTTTGTAAAGTGTTCATGTACAATTATTTTGAATTTGAATATTATCTATTATTTATTTTCACTTAAATTATATTTTGATGGCTTACTTTTCTTTAGCTATCCTGCTTTAAAGTATGGATTGGGTTGGATTGGATTTTAAAATATTGGATTTCATGTATTGCTATGCTGGATTTTCACATTGCTATATTTAATGCACAGTTTGTTCTGCTTCTGTGCATATAAAATATTCTGGTTGTAAGGATTATATTTCATACAATGAGGATAAGAAGAAGTGGATGAAGAGAGACTAATGACTCATTTTTTTCTCTTCAAATTCATACTGGAAAAACCCAGTTTATTTCTTTTAGGTCTGCAGTTGCTTCTGAAAGTGCGATGCTCTTTGACGGCTTTGATTTTTCTCTGAAACGGTATGTTGCGCATAAGTTTCTCTCTTCTGTGGCTATCAGATTGTTCTTTTATCCCAAATACTCGCTGCCATTATGTCTGGACTCTTTGTTGTCATAGAACTTTTGTGAAGATTCTGTAGAAGAATGGTTTATATACCACTGCCTATTACTGCACAGTCGGATAAACTAGCTAACTAACTATTGATATCACTGTGATATGGTGATCTGGCACTATGACGCTACAGCTTGAGAAAAGGCTGATAATTTTTCCTGTTTTCAGATGTACCTGTATATTCTCGTGACAAACAGCACTCAGCTAAGAAAGGGCAAATCAGTATCACATCAAAATATTACATCAAAGTATCACACACAAAAAAAGCTCACACTC